>CM059569.1:77235509-77703486 GCA_030386875.1 Morinoia aosen
CCACTCGGTATTCAGTGTTTCGAACTCTTCTTCAAAAATGATGTTAGGAAATTTTAAGGCAAGAGGAATGATGGAGGCAGGTTTTCCCATATTAACGTTGGCGGGGTCCATAGCCTCAAGTAATTCCAACTTTTTAAGCATTTCATTCGGGAGAAAACGGCTGAACATTTCTTTCATTAATCGTACATAAAAATTCAAGATGTTCACTCGAAATTGTTTTAGGTCCTTGTCAGAAATTTTTTCAGAATTCTCGCAATAAACAGCTTCTGTTTTGGCCCCAGGGTAAATTTTCTCAATTGGAAGGAAGACCGAAAGATCATTAACAGCGATTTCTGCTAGATCCTTAATTTTGATTATGTCTTGTTTCACAAAGTAACTCAGGATAGTTTTTACAGAAATATTTATGGAACTCTTCAGTTTGTGCAGTCGAAAGGTCTCAGTTTGAAATTCAAGGTTAATCTTACTGACATTGGGTAATATGAAGGCCAAGAACGAATAGTACATCTTATTTTGTGGGTTCCGCAATTGTTCTAATATTGCTGCAGCCGACTTGACATTATCTTTTAATGCTGATGATGTGAAGAATAAAGTGAGAGCTGCCCATGGCACTGATCCAGAATTCTCGTTACGACTTGCTCAAGAGACAGCCATCTAGTGCAACTTAGATGCAAGATTTTTCTTGGGTCGGTGTCAGTAAACTTTTGAAATTCTTTATACTCATTGAGACGTTTGGGACAATTTGTTATGTATGAGTAAATACTTCGAGCTAAATCTTCCAACTCGTTCGGGAGTTCTAAGCAAGCCTTGGAAGCGCACAGGTGCATTGAATGGCATACGCAACCTTGAACATATAATGCTGGGACCTTTTCTTTCAGCAAATGTTGAACACCGTTTTTCCGGCCCTTCATGACACTTGCGTTATCGCTTGCAAGCCCAATAAGATTATCAAAAGAAATGCCATGTTTTTCAAAAAAGGTAGTCTAAGAATCAAAAATTCCTTTAGCGTTACAATCCATTACCTCAATTAAAGCCAAAAATTTATCCACAGTTTTTTGCACATCAAGATCATAATATCTGGCAACCAAAACAAGTTGTTTAGTAGTGGAAATATCAGTGGTTTCATCGATAATTAACGAAAATTTTGTTTTCGTTAATTTTGCAGTAAGTTCGTTTAAATAATGCTTACCAATGACAGCACGAAACACACCGGTGCCTTTCGTTCGGCCGTATTTGATGTCTTTTCTGATTGAGGAATCTTCGCAAACATTATCCACCAACCCAGGTAAGTGGTCCAAAATAGAGACCGGTAAGTTGTGTTCTGCGACGAAAACACAAAGTTTTAGTTCAGCTGCAGCGACTTTGTTTGAACGAAGCGTTGACGTACTGGGTCGAACGAAGTCAGTCACCTTTGAGCACTTGTTAATAGTACGCTCATTTTTTTGTGCTTTTCTGTATTTCCATGTCTTTCAATCTGTGTTATTCCACCAGCTAATTCACAATTGCAAAACTTGCAATATGCTTTATTTTCATCTCCTTTACTAACTTGGATCCATGCTGAAAATTTTTCATCGTCAACCCATTCTTTTCTGAGCTTTCGTTGGTAAACGTTAGTTAGTTTACACTTTTTCTTTTCGGGTGTTTTGTTAATATCACTTTCCGAATTATTTCTTTTTGCACTCATCATGGAATAATGGTTTATAACTTAAAAAATTATAAAGATGAACCGATAAGATGCTATTATCTGAGTGGAAAGCACAAGCGAGTTGAAGCGAACTGAACTGCGGCACCGCTTTCACAGACGCAACTCAACTCAATGAATCATTGCATCATTTGACAGTGACCGGCGAACGTTGCCGAACTTGTCGACTCGACCATACGAGTTATGAACGAGACAAAGCGCGGTTGAAACGACTCTGTAGTCAGCACGAGTGCCTACCGAACGGGACCTTCTTTAAAGAATTATTAGCTGAAATTTCAAAAAGTAACAACATTTGTCGAATTTTGTCAAAGTCGTAACAAAAGTAACAACATAGGGATCTCATAGCAAAAAGTAACACTTTTGTTACGAACGTAACACTTCTGGCAACCCTGCTCTGAGGTGCACAGGGTTTCCACGCGAGGCGACTCTAATTACCCTAGCTGAAGGTTGTTGATTACCCCAGATTATCCTAAAAGCTAATCTTGAGCTATGATCAATAAATTAACTAATAGGACAATGGACTGGTTTCCAGAGCTCCGTCAGTATGAATTAGCACTGTGTCACATACTGCATGAGCGTCAGGAGGGAAGGCCAGTTGATCGGCGTTAGAATGCTGGTTCGATATCCCAGACAATATCACGTACAAGATGTTTGCCAAATACCTGTCGAATTATGTTTGATGCCCGCTGTTTTCCAAGGCGCATTTTTTTCAGCGACTCCTGATTTGGCAACATTATTTTCATCAAATCTAAAAGAGTTGGTGGTGCTCAGCTAAAAATGCACAAACCAGCAGTTTCACATCACGAGCACGATTTTCAAGAGGATTATTGGATAGCACATGGCTGGCAATTGATGGGGTTTTCTTTGCCCCCATGGATCGTTGTTAGTGTCTCTCTGAGAGCATGTGACCCTAGACCTCCGATTTCCCACAAGTAATATCGGTTCGATAAACCTTGTAGTGCTCTACTTTTGTTACCCCTCAAACCTCGAATCTAGTCCTTTTATGTTCAGTAATATTAAAATGTGTGAATATAAATTTATCAAACAGCAAGTTCCATCTTGTCTGCGTATCACCGATACGAACTCGAGAAGTATATAATCAATGCCGCTGCTTAATTACCACATACGGAACTGTATTACCGACGCAGCAACAAGACCTGGCCTCAGAATATGCACTATCCTTTGGTACTGATGAATTTGAGGACTAGGCTAACCATCCCTAAAACTCAGGTTCCGAAGTCGACTAGTCTTTAAATTTCTATTAGTAGTTTTTAGCTTTCACGTGGAACTATTTTTTCGCGGAGGTGTCGTTGGCTCCATGGAGCTAGGATATACTGGAGGGAGCATAGCCGATTCCAATCGGGTTCAAATTAGCTGCAAAAGTTGAGAGACTGGGGCATTGGCAAGGCCCCACACGTGAGCCAACCACAAACGCTTGGCTGAAGTTGGCTCCTCCTCGCCTCCTCACCCCCTCTACGATTCGCCCTCCCATTTTCCAAAGCAAGATTAGTACCGCTCCACAAATCAAAGGATGAGGTGCGCGTGCAAGTCGCTCTCTAATTTATTATATTCAAGGGCCTGTAATCTTTATAGTTTTCAACTCTAAATGTATCTTCGCTAGTAGTTTTTATATTATTAAGTTTCCTCAAGTGAGGAAACACAATTTATTATCTTTCGGAGTCTTAAAATCCCAAATTAATGATGGACGGTTAACTCAACAGCTGGAAGAGCATTCAGCGAGCGTGTGCGCATCCCAGCGTAGTCAGGAGGTAACTGGTTTCCGTGCTGACGTCACACTTGCGAGATGGCTATTGGTTACCACAGGCGTAGGAGAAATCTCAAAAACTGGTTCTCTTCACAGACGGCTATGCTCCCTCCATATATCCTAGCTCCATGGTTGGCTCTTCCTCACTCGGTGCGCGATCATCGGCCATGCTGCAAGATATGCAATATGTTTACCTATCCCTAGGAAAATTATCATTTTTTCATTTCTATATCCATCCATTCACTTCTGCCATCCTTTCCACATGCTCAATCTAACCTAACACTATGATCCACTCGCTCTGATGGCTTTCTGGCTTTCCTCACACATGACCTTCGTCATATCTGTTCATTTCGGATTTTATCCAATCTTGTTACATCTCATATGCTTTTCAGAGACTTCGTTGCAATCACATTCACTCATTAACTCATGAAGTTGATCGTAAAGTAATCAAATTCATTTATTTCTTACAGGCCGGGTGAGGAAATTCAGAGGATTTTTGAAAAAAACTACCATGCCTTCTTATTAACATGTAAAAACTTTCTTCAACACTCTCGCTAAAACCCCTAGTGCTTTAATTTCGGTTGGCGGAATTCTATGCATGATCGCAGATATATTAAATTCCACGTCCGGGTTACAGCGCCTGAGAAAGACAGTGAGAAAACAAACATGTATTGCAAATTTCAAGTCAATAACTGTCCTCGTTAGTTCATATGAATTTTTGTAATTAATTTTATAGCTTCTCCATACGCCTTTAGCACCTTTTGTAACTCGAAATTTCAAAGAACCCTGTCTTGATTTTTTTGTTTGCATCGCTACAATAACATGCTTCGTTGGCGTGCAGCATGGCTAAGGGTACGGCCAGACTAAACGCGTTGGCGCTGACGGGTGCGTACGCTTCACGCGTTCTGACGCTGCGATTTGAATTGAGGCGGCCACACTGCACGCTGACGCGCGCGTTCATCGAGAAGCATTGGGCTTCAGGGATAACTAATAGTCATGATGACTTCTTGTGAGGTGTTCTTGTTGGAGTCCTCATATGTAGAGTACCTAATTCTTGATGGAAATCAGTGAGCTGCCGTTCATCCAATTTTATAAAACAAGATCCGAGCATGGAAAAAACCATCATTAGTTTTCTGATCTACGGCAATGTCCAAAAAAGTTTGAAAATATACAAGGATAAGTAGGGCTATATTTGATGAGCTGCTCAGCTTAGTGAGTAAGGATACATACAAACAAACCACTAACTTTCGGCAGGCTACCTACCCAGGGGAACAGCTGATGGTAACAATAAGGTAAGTAAAATTATGATATATCAATCAACAAGATGTACTTAATGTCACATTACAATGAAATTTAATAAAAGTTCATTGATCATAAAGTAATCCTTTGACGCACTTTTATTTGCGAAGCAATTCTATTTCAGGTTATATAATTAGCTGTTAGTTATATGTCTGTCATCCAAAAGGTTATGGTTTACTCTCGATTTATGTATCAGTATAATAGTTGATTACTTATTAAACGTAAAATTAACTGGTAAACCTTTAAGACTAATACAAAAATATCCACTGGCAAGAGCTGAAAAAGTTGGGGAAACATATGAACATTCGAATGTCAAAACCCACATTTAAAATTGTGCGTCATTTTCTTCATGTAAGAACTTGTAAACTAGTTCTTCAACCTCAATCTTAAACGGGCATTGATTTCTTTTGCTCATGCCATTGAGGGTACAACGCTCTGAAGAAAGAGCCTGCATTTATCAGGTTCACTCTTACCTTGAAGTATTCAAGTTTCTCTTTTTCTATTTACAAGAAATGCTCCCTGATATCACTCTGAACTTTTCCTCTTTTTCTATAAGGTTCTTTGGAACACTCTTCCATTTTTCCTCCCGTTTCATCAATACCAGTTTCCACAAGTCCTTCGAACGCGTCATCATTGTCCTGAGCAGAAGTCGTAGTGCTTGCACTCATCGACTGATTGCTGTCCATCAGCGCAGTTTTGCTTCGAAGCCATCTCCGGCAAATTTCCAATTGTCTGTTTTCCGTACATTTGAGCTCTCATAAAAAAATACATTTAAAAAAAGGCCACTTGTTTTCATATGATTTAGGGGGAAGTCCTGCGTTTCCCGACTTTCCTTGCGGAATTTTCTTTAATTCCACTCGAAATTTATCACGCAAAGTTTTATACTTCTTCCTTGCTGCTTCTTCTGATGAAAGAAAAGGTCTATCATTTAAACTGACTAATGTGGCATTTTAAACATGATCGTTATGCTTTTCAGTTATGTGGCAACTGGATCGTACTTTTGATTGTTAGCTTTACAATTCAGGATGAGGAAGTCAACAGTTGTAACTATTGTGACGGAGACGTGCAAAGCAATTTGGAGAAACCTTCAACTCATATTTATGCCTTACCCTGATCAAAAGTTGTGTAGTGAAGTTGCAGAGCAGTTTTATATAAAATGGAACTTCCCCAACTGCTTTGGCGCCATAGACAGCAAACGCATTCGAATAACATGCTCAAACCAAACTGGATCCCTGTATTTAACTACAAGCATTTTTTTAAATAACTCTCAAAGGTGTTGCAGATCATGAATGCAAATTTGTGTGTGTTGATGTTGAAGCATTTGGTAAGCAGAGCGATGGTGGAGTGTTCCCTAATAGTGACTTGTATGAATGCATGCTGGAAGACAAATTCAATTCCTTGAATCAATGGCTACTCGGGAGTGATGAGGAAACAATTTTTTTGTAGGAGATGAAGCTTACACATTGCTCCTTTATTGGATGCGCCCATGCCCACGTCTAAACTTATATGAAACAAAAAAAAATTTAATGTGCTTTCGGAGTAATGACATGAAAATTTAAAATTTTGACAAAATCCATTGAAACCAGTGTGGAGAAGGCATTGGAAATCACAAAAGCAGTAACAGCTTTACAAAATATGACTGTTGTCAGGGAGAGAGTGGACGTAGGGCTGGAATTTACGTCACATGAATTCTTTGAATTAAATGAACAATATGAAACTGCTCAGGCTGACAGAAAGATCTCACCAATTGCTGCAAATGAGAGACATGAATTGAAAGATTATTTTATTTCTGGTGTTGGAAAAGTCGCATGGTAGACATATGTATTGTAAAGAAGCATCGTACATGTTTAAATTTGAATGTTATTTACATGAGTTTAGTTTAAGTGACAGATCATATTTTCTGCAATAAAGGAAGGGAATTTAACTAAATTTCATAATTTACCTATTTTGATTTCACGGAAAACTTTTAAGCGTTACGAGTATGCTAGAGGTCTAGAATACTGCTACAACTCTCAAGTGAAACTAGCAGTGCATCCGCTATCATCGACCACCGGTCACTTATAAACACCCTGTCGCTGTGCTGAAAGGGGAACAGCGTCCCAAATTGCAGGCACAGCCTGCATGGAAGGGAGTAGCAGCTCCGCATCCATCACTCACGGCTGCTCGAGATGCACTGAACGCGCCGCGCAGCCCCGCAGCGTCAAATATTTCTCCCAAGTAATCCTGAATTTTGACAGCGCGACGCGGCGTTCGTACGCTTTGGTCTGCCTGCGTCCGCGCGCGTCGAGTGTGGCCGCTCTCATGGCAATACATGTATTTAATATTGCAGCTACTGCCCGCGTACGCGCGCGTCAGCGCCAACGCGTTCAGTCTGGCCGTACCCTAAGAAATAGGACGCCTTCCACCTAATTAGCTGGCAAAATACCGGCGCTGTGGGGTAACTCTGATGTTAATTCAATCACTATCCTAATAATGAACCTATTAATTATTTCTTCGATGAAATACATTATCTCTGATATTTAAAAATACAATAAACATACCTGTCAATATTCTATTGAAGCTTATAAGCACGCGCGAAATTAGAACATGACAGTGACTTTTGTCGACTGGCTGAGTGGCTGTTGCTGGCACCGATCGAGTTTTTTATTGGCGAAATGCAATTCAGAATTATTTGTCAAAACGAAGTGGACAGGAGATTTTATGGCTTCGTTTCTTGACGCCGTCTTCCGTGAGCGATACTTGATGACACTCAAATGCGCGAAGTTATTCACAGCAGCAGTGCAGTTTTATGAACACTAAATTCTGACTCGTTTCATTGCATTTCGTTCAAGGAGGGTGCTTACATATTGGCTTTCAATTTTCCAGTTTTCGTAGATTAGGCGAACACTTTCTTCAGGGAGCTCTGATTACCCTAGATTTGGCCATATTTTTCATTACCCTAAACATTACCCTAGGGTACCCCGGATTACCCTAATCTAGGGTAATTACCCCGCTCGTGGAAACACTGGTCAGGTGCACGACTCAGCACGAGATTTTTGAACAAGCGCGAAAACCAAAACTCGCCCAGCAACTGCAGTCCATTGCTCTCAGAAGCATCCGTCGCTGCTTTTTGGAGCAATTGTTGCCCCGTGTAATAGGGCCTTTACGCGCCTCTGGCCTGAGTTCCGGGCACGTGATGTTTGAGAGAAAGTCTGTAACTGAACGCAACCCAGTTCACTTATACGTGCTTACCAGAGTTTCCTTACTCATGCCTTTGTAGTCTGAAGCTACTGAAACTGTAGTTTGCAGCTACAGCTAAATAAACCTCTAGTTGTGTTGAAAAGAAACTACACAACACTGTGAAAGATATTGATGAATTGTTTTCAAAAATTTCTAGTTATGAAAGCCATCACTGAAGAGCCCATAGTGGATATTCTAATGATCAAGCTGCTTTAAAATATTTAATATCATTTGGTGTAAATGAATGCAGTGTTGATATTCATTCAGTAGCATTTTCAGCTGGTAAAATTAGCTTTGATGTCTCTGGTACAAGTGAATATTATGGGTATTTCGAAGGGAATGAAAGCATAGGAAGAATGTTCATGTACTATCAGAGCGTATGCGGATGTCGTGTTGAAGGAGTGTGTGCTGTTCTTGTGCAGGAATGTGTGCTGTTCGTGTCGCAGGAGCGTGTGCATTTAGCCATTTAGGTCCGTTTAGGACTGATAGGCTCATGAAATCATATATCATTCTTCATGTAATATGCGCTCGTTTAATCGAGGCGGAAAGAGAAAAATTGAAAGAATAGGCACTATATTGATGACTAATCCATGTAAACAAGAAACTAATGCTCGACCGTTTGCCGTAGGAAGCGGTGACGTATTTGCACCGAGGACGGAGACGGAGGCATAGCGAGGAGGTGCTCCAGCTGGGAACCTACGTCGCGGCACGCAACTACGAGGTGACGTTGTGGCTGCCCGATGGAAGTCTGGCGAGCGTCTCGGGCGAGACGGACTTCCATCGGGCAGCCACAACGTCACCTCGTAGTTGTGTGCCGCGACGCAGGCTCCCAGCTGGCGCACCACCTCGCTAGGCCTCAGTCTCCGTCCTCGGTGCATATACGTCACAGCTTCCTACGGCAAACGGTCGAGCATTAGTTTCTTGTTTACATGGATTAGACATCAAAATATAGTGCCTATTCTTTCAATTTTTCTCTTTCCGCCTCGATATATCAATATTATATTAATGTCTTGAGATTTTACAATCCTTGACCAACTCATAGGGCCGACTCTAATCAGCCCAGCGTCTCTACGCTCCCCGAATTAATTCTTTTATTACATCGTCATTAATGGAGCCGTCTTATGTTCAATATTCTAAGGCCGGCAAGGTTTGAAAAATAAATGAAATTCTATTTCATACACAAGAGATAAAACTGACTATAGTGAGACCGATGAAAAAATAGCATATAGTGATGAAAATTTATATTGATATTATACAGAAGCATTTTATTTAGGTAACCTTGCTTTGTTTTATCTCAAATTACAGGCAAAATTATTACTTCCATCATATTGTTGGAAGAATTTCTTGAAATTCACCACAAGGACACATATTTCTATGACCAAATGTAATCAACATATTTAAAAGTAAAACTGACATTTCTGATGATAAGTTTAACAAAATCGAATAATTATTTGCAACAGTAGATCTGTTTATATTTACGTAGGAAGTTTTAGTCCTGACTTCAAGTCTAAAACAACATATAAAAAATCCTTAATTATATGGTAATTTGGGGAAATTTTTGTTGAATTTACTGCTCTGAAAATTTTTTTTTCGTCAAAATGGGTTTCTTTCATCTATAGTTCATGTTCAAATTGAAAAAATTCTGGCTAAAAAATATTCGATAACAAGTCATCCTCCAGAGCCAATGCAACGTCTATATTGTGTTTTCCGTATTTTGAAGATTTTACTGATGTGTCAAGAGATTTAAAAACCCTTTTTAAATGCCATTTTCCTGCCGTGAAACTATGTATCATTGCCGTAAATTCTTTTGAAGTTGGCTCATTTTTTCGCTACAAGGACGAGATTTCGAAGCGAATTCGGGCATCCGTTGTCTATAAGTTTAGTTGTGTACAGTGTACATCTGGCTACGTCGGCATGACGGCTTTGCCACTTCATATTAGGATTGCCCAGCATCGTGGAGTCAGCTACCGTAGTGGAAGAATGTTAACCCAACCGCCTCACACGTCTATTGGCTTTCATAGTGAACAGTGCTGCGATCGCATAGCAGAAGATGATTTTAAAATTTTACGTACTGCTCCATATGAATTAGACTTGCGTATTTCAGAGTCCCTATACATAGCCACAGAAAAGCCTGTCCTTAAATAGTACATTAGTTCATTTCCCCTGCAAATTTATATGTAGATTTTTAATGGAAAAACTAGTGTTCTTTAGATATGACTGAAATTTTCTTTTTTCAATTTTTTACAGAATGACTTACTGAGGATGGAGCTGGTCTCCGAAACGTTTGATAGTGAATAGATTCTTTGTACATATTTTATTCTAAAACCTTGTAGAGTTCAAATGAAATATGATTTCAATACTAACAGCGTTCTTCGTTTATAAGATTCTAAAGATAATTTGATTGAAGAAAAATGACTTTCCTGAATTTTTAGTTATGTTCAACCATTTGGAATTAAATTGAAAAATAATGCTCCGTGTAAAAAAACATACTTTTCAGTTTATTCCTGTGTTTAGAAGCCTAGAACGTGTGAATCATAATCTTTCCAAAATGGATCTGCTTATATTGGGGTAGTTGGTAACTTGACTCTTGTTTTTTGCATTCGCGAGCCTGTAATTATTTCAACTATCAATTTTTTCATGCCGACCAGGCATGGCTTTCACCAACCCAGCCTAACCCAACCGAACCCAACCTAGCACAATCCAACACAGTTGAGCCCAGCCCGACGTGAACCAGCCCAGCGCAGCCCAGCCAGCTCCACATTGGCCAGCCCAGCACCGCCCAGCCCAACGTAAGCCAGCCCAACGCAGCCCAGCCAGCTCCACATTGGCCAGCCCAGCACCGCCCAGCCCAACGTGATCCAGCCCAACGCAGCCCAGCCAGCTCCACATTGGCCAGCCCAGCAACGCCCAGCCCAACGTAAGCCAGCCCAACGCAGCCCAGCCAGCTCCACATTGGCTAGCCCAGCACCGCCCAGCCCAACGTGAGCTAGCCCTACGCAGCCCAACCAGCTCCACATTGGCTAGCCCAGCACCGCCCAGCCCAACATAAGCCAGCCTAACGCAGCCCAGCCAGCTCCACGTTGACGAGCCCAGCACCGCCCAGTCCATGAAGTATGAGGGTTCCCATGACTTTTGTCTTTCATTCCACTACTGCAGCATCCATCAGACAACGCAATTGTCTATTTTAGGTCTCGATTTTCCACCATTTTTGAATTAGTTGTCAAGGTTTCACTTGTACAGGACCCGAGTTACGTTTATTTACAAATCATTTGAATGAGGTCTTTGAAACCACTTATTTCTCGGTTGAAATTGGCAAATCATAGTACACTATACAAACTTATTGGTAAAAAAGCATGGTCAGACATGTTGGTAATTAAGATTACGTCACTTAATAATTCATTAGGGCGTAGTTAGTATGAAAACCAAGTCGCTGATTTTTTTATTCATTGTCTTTTTAGGTACTTGTATCCGAGGTAATGTTGATTTTCTTGTCTTTGGAGCATTTATGAAGAATCACGCTAATTAGTACGGCTTGAGTCAAGTATGCTCAGTTTTATTGATACAAATCTTCAACGAAATGAATATAGGATCATCACCAAAGCAATGTCGACCCACTTGAAAGACATTCCTTCTCTGTTAACTAAATAGCAGCGACCATCAAAACGGCTGTCTCGGCCTGGCGCGACTGTCCAAGTCAAGCCCTTTTCTACGAGACGGAACAACCGTGTCATAAGAGGCTATTGAATGTTAATCGATAGAAATATCCATTATCATGATTAGTTAATGAGGAACTAAATCCTACATCTAATCTCCCGGAAAGTAAAAAGACTTAGAAATATACTCTTCAAAGCGATGTAAAAAATTGATGACGTGCCACCCTTGTAGGAGATGGATAGAGGAGCGAAGTAGAGATCAGCGCATGGAAGGTGACTAGGGTATAGAGCAGGCGTTTTATAGACATCGACGTACATCTGACGAGCGAGAGCTGGGGCCCCGGCGTTCTTCGTATTATATATTCATGGTGGGGAAAATCCCCTCAAGGATTGTGGAGCAGATTGTACGGATGCTTAGTCGTTTGACGAGGATATATCTCACTAGTTAGCGTTGGATCTGCTTCGAAGATTAATAGGAGAAATGCGTGGGCCAGATGAATTCTTACCTCGCAGCGTTTGTTATTGTCAAAACTAACTTGAACTAACCAAGCCTGGTCTAACCAATCAGTGCCTTACCAAGGCTACCATAGCCTAACCTAGAGTACGTTAGCTTTAACCTAGAGTAAGTAGGACTATGTAATAACCATTTCCTAGTGATTCTGCATCTGAGAAGGCCAACACTGTCGGCAGGAGAATGGCTAATATGTAACTTGATTTGTTAATTTACCTCTTACTTAATCCTTTTAACTTTCCTCTGATCTGCTAAATTTGCTAATATTTTTAGCATTGTTGACAGGTGTACATGGTAAATATTAGAATTACAGATCATTAAGTAACAAGTTTCTCTAATATTATTTATGTGTGGTCCTCTAATGATGGCTCCGCAATTTTTGTACCTGAGATTTCAACATCAATTTTTAACTTTTTTTCGACTTATCATCAGCGCACTTTTACCATTTGTCAGCATGTTTCGATGTGCACAAACACTGATCTTGGGTGGTGCACTTAACCTCGGCAAGTTGATGCCGGTGCCACATTCCTCAAATTTGCTAGTAATTGAACTCACGGTTAAATCTGATGCATTTATTGGGGTATAAATCTTTCAGAGTGAAACTCATTTTGAATGAATCAGAATGATTTACTCGTAAGATGATTTTAAGCTCCCATCACAGGCATGATTTGTTAACGCCACTTTCTGCAACTGCAGCTTATGTGTGACTGATCGCGTAATTTTTCAGCGAACTACGTAGATTCTTCTTCTACAAGCGTCTTGAGTGCTGAACCTGTAGTTGCTCCTCCGTACGAGCTGGGGCGCCTACAGATTACTGAACTGACGTGGCTGTGCCAATAACCCCAGCGTAAATCAGTCACAAACACTTTAGAACAATCAGTGCGAGGTCTGCATTAAGTTAAGTTGGCTCTCATAGTAAACGGAGGTCGGTCGACGTACGTCCTAGAAACCAATCGTCCAGCCGCATTCGAATGCGGGCGGTGAAGCGTACTGAGTCTAGAAATTGCTTCAGCATATTTCTCTAAAGGTCATGCTCTCGACAAACTTCGCACGGCCGATACGGTTTTAATACCAGCAGTTATTTAACGATTTTCGAGCCCTAGACTGCACAACAAAAGATTAACAAATGCCACATCACTAGGACCAGACGGATAAAATTACATTGTCATAAAAGTTGCAGAGAGTCAGAATGGTGCGCATAGGTTAATAAGCTTTACAGCTTTTCTTCTTAAGCCACAGACTTTGGGTCTAGTAACATGACTTTTTTGGTGATCGGATTTTAAGGAGAGCGCCGGAATTGGAATAATGTAATTTTGCAATTGATAGAGCGAGGCTCTAGGAATTATGAAATTTTCGAAAAAAAAAATAATTAAAATTACCACAATGACCGTTGTCAATTATGTTATTACAGTCATCACCTACTACGCAGAGTTAATGTTATAAAAATAGCTGAATGGGTGGGGATAACGTAAATAATGTTCAGCCTTAAAATTGGTGCATAAACATTACAACAAATGAGTGGAACGAGCAGCATCAGGCTAACATCAGTCATAACGGTACAATGGCCGGAGAAGTGATGCAAGTCGTCGGAGTAGCGTCACCGGTTTCATAACAAAATATTTCTTACAACTTACAGAGTTTCAATCTGAAGAACCCCTCGGATGCTCACGATGATTAAACTATGCATTGGGATAATTTTAATCAACATTAGAACCAACGAATCAACAAAGAAGACCAAGTTAGGCGAATACACAGTACTGTACAGCACACTTCTAACAAATATCATTGTCATCGTACCACTTCTGATGGCATGGCAGCCTTTAGAGAGGACGATTGAACCTAGTCCATCCCTAAAGCCCTTCATTCTCAAAGGATTACTAGTTCAGTAAGAGCGGTAAGCAGAATGGGTGCCTGAACACGACAGTCTGCTATAACATTTCGGTTTGAATAAGGCCTGTCTACGGTGGCAGGTCTTGAGTAAAAGCTGTGTGATGAAGTAGCGCTTGAGTACTAGCTTTGTGTTACAATTAAACTTAAGAGTAGTCTGCTGTTAATAACCCTAAAGAACAGTTGGCCCTAATAAATCTTAAGAGTAGTGTGCTGTGATGAACCATGATCGTCGTGCTGTAGTAAGCCTTAACACGTTAACTGCGATGGGTTAAACTGAAGTTCAATACTCAATTCTCATTTAGAGTCAATTGTGGTAAGCAATTTCGAAAATAGCAATTATTAACTGGATCGTGCTTTCATTTAGCTTTCATTATTTTTAACAAGTAAGTTAGTGACTGCAGGTCGGTCAGCAGCATAGTGAAAATCCCCCAGGTGACCACCGAGGTGTAACTTCGCAGGAAACGTGTTGAGGAGTCGGCTGCAATGAGCCCTATGAGGAGTCAGCTCTAATTAGCCTGAAGAGCTGTGTGCTGTGATAAGAATTAAGGCAGTCTATGGAGAATGAGTTACAAGTCAGCTTACAGTGGATCTGCACCAGTAACATTGCAGTTGAACCGGCACACTTGAAATGCTTCTGAACTCAAGCGCAAGATTGAAAAAACGAAGAGTCTCATCATTCAGCTCGCACGAAGTACTGCGTTAAGCTTTTTATCTGGATCCCAATACTTCACCAATACGTTATACCTGTGATAGTCTCATGGGACGTTATACCTGTGCTACTCTCAATTTACGTTATACCTGTGCTTCTCTCAATTTACGTTATACCTGTGTTGTGCCTAATTTTACCCTGAATGTATTCTTCTATCGGCTTCCATATTGCCTCTTCAAATTCTCCCTAGTTAATGGTTATTTGACAATGAAGTTATCGTTAGCGAACCTTGCTGTTATCTTACTTAGCTCCTGGTCATCTACACAGTCTGCTGTCATGTACAATCCCCTGTGATAATCTTTGAGAGCAGTCTGCTTTAATATTTCACAGATAAGCAGTGTTCTGAAATAAATTTCAAGGGCTGTACGCTGTAATATACCTTCAGAGAAGTCCGCTATAATATGCTTCAAAACCAGTCTTCTGTATTAAACCTTGTATGAAAACAGTGAGTCGACAATTACTGAAGAAAACTAAAAAGGACTACTGAATGTGGAGTCAGCAGTGAGGTGCTAGTTGTACACTTTCCAGAAAAAAATGCACGCTCCGTCGATTACCGTTTTCTCTCGTGCAAAAATGAAAGAAACATTAAAAAATATCTCCTTATCGTTTGTCGACCATTCACTGCAATTAATACGCATCCTGTTCAAAATTTTCAATAGCATATTATATGAAGCGGCATCATAACACGAGTTTTTTTTTATTCTTTTTTAGAACGGACTGTTGAATGATAGTGAGAATATAGCTAACCTTGGACTTTTTTCGCGACAAATATTTGACGGTGACATTGCAGCAAGTGCTGCTGTGTCACAGACGTGCCTGTCGTGGCAGCAGCGAGGCGAGAAGCAACAGCAGCGGCTGCAGCAGAAATAATCACAGGGGCGGACCAAGGGCACTCGTTTCGCAGTCAGTCGTCTGAAGCCACGAGAAAAAATATTTTCAATGCGGGTTTTTAGCCCAACGGGAATTTTTTGACAGGTTCTAAATTGCAATAAATCTAAACTAACGCACATCCCAGGCAGAATTTTCCGCGGTGAGCAGTAGTTTTCATAGTTAAATTTCCGGGTTTAATAGCAGATCTTTATTTTGTGATACGTCTTATGAAGAAATTATGAAATTATAAATGAAACTGTTAACCCTAAAGCCAACAGTAAAGAAACGTCTATTTAATGTACTAGATTAACTCCAATTTATTATAATTGAAGCTATTCCACTCTTCTCTATACCTTTTAGAAAATTATTAACCAAGTTTTCCGATTTAAGATTACCGACTAAGATCGTACCTCTGAAAGCCTGGAGGCTTTGAATACGAGCTCAGTCCGAAAGGCAGTGCAATAAAGCCACGAAATATAATATTTTACCGATGTTACAAAAAGAATAATACATGTAAGAGCATGAACTAGAGTAGACGTTCTCCGAAACAACACACTGGCCCCCTGCGGGAAAGCAGAAAGCAAAATTGAATAAAAAGTACACTCGGTTTCTAAATTTAAACTTAATGTAGATTGTGAGTGGGGGTTGCCAATTCTCTTTACAATCACTTTCTGTGGCAGTCTTGTAAAAGAACTTACATACTCTCCTTGTGAAAATTTCGGGAAAACTACGTGTCTCAAAAAGTGCTAAATCCCTAAGAACCAGTGAGGGACAATGCATATCAGCGCACTCCTTTTATAAGGAAAATGTAAAAACGATATGTTGTTGAGCTCGTAATAAGATATAATAACTCCAGAGAACACTCTAGTGAACTGAACGTTTCATACGTTGGAACTTGAACTTGATGTTTCATAGGTTATTTTCAAAATTGTCTTCCTGAAAAGTGTAACTTCAAAAGATCGCAATCAAAACTGCCTTCTTGCATGGTTTAGCTATGAGAAGATGATAGATATGAGAGTCGTAACGCCATTTACTGTTAAATTGCTATGAGCAGGTAAAACTGTAACCTAAGCAGAGCCTTGCCGAGAACCCAATTCTTATTCCCCGGACGTACAATTGCTGCTGCAACGGATGGATCTCAGCCGATTCTCTTCCCTAGCCTTAGTTGCAAAACCTTTAATTAGCTTAGCGTGGTTGAGTGGTTTCATTGCGTCATGGACTGTGAGTTGGGCAAAATTATTATGGATGCCACAAGATCCGAATTATGATCGGATCATCCCAGACGCTCATGGAACTACTTAAAAAAAGTTTTAATTTCATGTAGCCAACACAAGATTCTGTTTTATGTTCGGCTGTCTATGACGCCAAAACTTGACTCTGTATCAGAAGGACGAATACAAGGAAGAATATTTCAATTTTCAAATTATAATGTGCGGGGAGTGCGGCTTGTCTTCCATTGACTACATCTGCGTGCGCGTTCAACTTGAACGTATTCCGGTGATGTGTGCGTTCGAATGATGTCTCGTTTAAGGGGGTCCTCCCGTCAAAATTGAATTTTGATCCGATTGGTCTGAAATTTGGCCACAATATATATTTTTGCAAGAAAAACATATTTTATTCGAGAAGTTTTTTGATTTAGGCCTTAGTTTTTTCATTTTTTTATAAAACTCGTTTTTTGGTTCATTTTTGGGATGTTTTCAAAAGAATAGAAGTCAATGAATTTTTATGCTAGAACAAATACAAAGACAGTTTTGAAATCCTCGTAACATTGCAAACAAACTGATAGGTCTGAATCTTCTATTTTAAATTTTATTTCTTTTACATATGCGATATTTCATCAATACCTAAAATATACCGAATTTTTAGGTTTTGAACTAGCAGAAAAAAAAGACAACGTACACATTGGAAAATCGAAAGCTATCAGTTTGTTAGAATTGTTCCAAGGATTCTAAAACTCTCTTTGTTTTCTTCCTAGCATAAAAACTCAATGACTTCTATTCTTTTGAATTTTGAAAATTAGTGACTTTACAGTATAGGCCAAAAAGAAAATTTTTGTTGAAGTGTAATATAATTGAAAATATATGTAATTGAATGCTGTTTTGATTTTCATTTCGATAATCTCCATACATAACATCATGTTCACACTGTGAATTGTAAATTACAAAAATAAGAAAAATTAAAAAAATTTGTACTTATATCATAAAATTATGAAATTCTTTGTTTTCAGTCTGATTCTTATGCAATTTGACTATGATATGTAACCTTTGAAAAGAAACACAATTTCTTCTATACATTTTTTTGATTCAGGCCTAAGTTTTTGAAAAAAATTGACTTATTGGTTTTTAGTCCACTGGTTCTGATATTTCAAAAGAATAGAACTCATTGAGTTTTCAAGCTAGAAACAAAACAAAGACAGTTTCAGAATCCTTGAAACATATCTAACAAATATACATTCGCAAATTTTTCATTTCTTCTTTTTTCTTCTTTTTATATGGGGTCGAAATGGGGTCGAAAATTTAAGATTTTGGTCCCCTAACCCCCCCTTGGGGGGGGGATCTATTGTCCGCAGCGCCATAAAATTTTAGGACCGAATAGTCCACCACCTAAGGGTCCTTTTCTAACAAAAACATGAAAAATGACCCCCTTAACTGATGACCCCCTTAACTCCTCGGAGGACCCCCTTAACTGATACTTGAGGGGTGGGGTGGGGGTGGGATGGGAAGTTGGGAAATCTTAATATCCTAAAATACCAACTCAAGTATTGACAGAAATTCATGCGAGACTTAAAACGTATTTGCAATCGATCCGTAATATAATATCAGAATTCATTTATGTACAATACTGTTAGAAGTGATTCTTCCGAAAATAGCTTCAACGTACCACGAAAGAAAAGGACATGTAAACTACTCACTATGCGCATGGGCAAAGCATATGTGCAACAGCTTTATCTGATGCTAAAACGAATGTACTAGTGCTTGGGAGGGAATATTAATGACTGCCCAGTATAGACGGACCGGGGCCCCGGCCCCGACCCCGGCCCCGGCCAACCCCGGCCATTTTGGCTGACCCCGGCAAGCCCCGACAATTTTTGCAGACCCCGGCCCCGGCGAAATAGTGCCCTAAACCGGGGTTTTGGCCGGGGTTTTCAATTTTTTACTTCACCTTTTTCACTTCAAATTAATCCAAGTCAAGGTCAATTTAATCCAAGATAAGTTCAATTTAATCCAAGTCAAATTCAAATCAATCTGAGTCAAGTTCAAATTAATGCAAGTTTAATTCAAATTAAACATGCTAAGTATCCAGCGTCAGGAGGCAGAGTGTGATTCAGATCTTTGAGCGGAGTAACACATAGAAATCAATTATAAAAACTTAGTATTAACTATACATTAAAGTTGTTTCTCAATTCTACATTAATGGCAGTTTGCATCCATTCAAATATTTATGTTCAAAGACAATTTTATGTTACACATGCACATTCACATAGTAGTATCGAGGATTTAATTACTCATATAGAGATTTATATGCGTGAAAATTCGTTTTATTACATAGATAAAGTCAAATATGCATGCAACTACGAAAGATTACCATTGGATGATATGTAGATTTAACCTTTAAAAGCAATATAGCAACGAAGTCTGTTTTAGCTTGTTCAAACGATTTTTGTTAGGACAAGTTTCAATTTTTTTCATCGATGGAGATGATATATTTACTTAGGCCTATTCATTGGAAGGGATGGCACAATTTTTTTTGCTATTGCAGGATTGTATCAGTGTAATAATGTACTCACATAAATTGTAATCAAATGGTATCGTACATAAGTACTCAGTGAATCGCATTTGCTCATTTATTTTAGAGGTTATCGTCCATCGCATCGTCCAGTGGCAATCATTTGTAATTGCATGCACATATGATTTCATAAATGTGATAAAGTGAAATTTCAGGCATGTAAATCTTTAGATGAGTGTAAACGAATCCTCGATACTATGTGTATCTGTAACATAAAAGTTTATTTGAATGGATGCACACTGCAATTAATTTAGAATTATAAAACAACTTTAATGTGTAGTGCGATACGAAGTTTTTATAATTGACTTCTAACTGTTACTCCGCTCAAAGATTTGAATCTCACTCTGCCTCCTGATGCTGGATACTTAGCACATTTTACGACAGCTTGTTTTAATACTGCCGCAATTTTATGTATTCCTTGCTGAAAGGAAAAACGTTTAACTTGCTCATCACATTTAATAGATACATTTTTAATTTAAAAAACGCTCAAATTAACGAGGGATTTATGTCAATTCTTAACTCAACTTGGGGCTGGATTAATTTGAACTTGATTTGGATTAATATAAACTTGACTTGGAATAATTTGAACTTGTCTTGGATTGATATAATTTGATTTAGATTAATTTGAACTTGACTTGGTTGGATTAAATTGAAGTTGATTTGGATTAGTTTGAACTTGACTTGGATTAATTTGAACTTGACTTGGTTGGATTAAATTGAAGTTGATTTGGATTAGTTTGAACTTGACTTGGATTAATTTGAAGTTGACTTGGATTAATAATTTGAAGTGAATTAAGCGAAATGCCCGGCTACCCGCAAGTGCAAAATTCACGTGTCTTTTAAATAGATTTAAAACGATTTCTCAAGAGATTTGCCATTTCATTGCAATCCTGAAGAACATTCAGTCACTGAGAAGAAAAAGCAGTATCTATGCTACCATCCAGTGTAATTATAATCCAGTGCGCAGTTATTGACATGAAAGAATCTCGACTTGGAACGGTCCTAATATCAGCAGTTTTTGAGACGACGCTATTTTCGTTAATTTACTTATGTATTTCCTCTGAAATGGCAAAGTGAATTTATACAAAGGTCCGGAATTAGTCTTGTTGTAATTACCTTCTCTGATGGAACTGGAAACTTCTTGTTCAAAAACCCAACAAAATTAAAAAAGTTTCCTTTTCCATAGGGTCGTAAGGATTGAGCGCGTCACAAAGCCAGTAAATTAACAATTTCTCTCCATGTATTTGGTCAGTACTGTTTGGCTCCCAGATTTTAGATTGAGTAAATGTTTCTTTTAAAATCAGTTGTTTGCCGGTAGACGAAGACGACTTGCTACAATCGGCAGTTTTGTCACTGCTGCAGCCTAAACTGTCTTTGTTTTCAATACATAGACATTTAGTTTTTCTGCTTGTTCGTTTTGTTTCTATTTTTCAATTCTTTTTCGTTGTTTGGTTTTTCTTCAGCTTCCAGGAATTGATCATTTTGTGTCGATTTTAGATGGCCCCATAAATATTTAGTTGAGAAAGTTTTCTAAGATGCACCAGCCGCTCCTCTTCGTATATTTGATCACAAATGGTGCACACTTCAATTTCTACACTCTTCACCGATATGTAGAAGTAATCCCATACTGCTGACACACTACTTTTAGTCATTATACCGGGTGTGCCACAAAAATGTCACTGAGTTTTAATTGATTATATTTCCGCTTTAAATTTATATATTTTAATTTTCATTTTTTTCACAATGTAGTAAATTTTATTTTATTTTCGAATAATTGATGTTTTTGAAAACCGTTTAATAACCACTTTACATTGATCGATTAACTGAAACGAATAGAAAAACTAATTTTTCGAAGGAAAACATTTTAAAACAATGTAGATATTCTTCCTTATTTTGCACTTTCCAAAAAACCGACCAAACAAAAACTTAAAAGAGTAACAAATCAATACATTAAATCAAGTTTAAATAAAAAAGTAATTTAGTATCCTTCGACATACCCACCGTTTCTCTCAAGGCAAGCATTACTTATTTCTAGCCACTATCAAACGAAGAGTTTTGCGGATCATTTCACCGTTTTCTTTTAGTTCTTGAAACACTTCAACTCGTTGTCGAAGAATTATTAATGATGGAGGTGATGTTTTGAAAACGCGTTCCTTCACAGTAGGTATTGAGAAATGAAGAAGATCCCCAGTGTTGTTTTTAAAACTTTTCCTTTGAACAGATAATTTTTCTGCCTCTTTCAGTAAATCGATCACTGCAAAGTGGTTAATAAACGATTTTCAAAAACTTAAATTATTCGTAAAATGAAAAGAAGAACCAATATAAAATGGAACATTCTTTTAATGGCAAACGTTTCGGAATCTCTGATTCCATCATCAGTGCTGTAAAACAAGGAATGAAATACCTACAAAGAAATACCTTGTGAAATACCTACTGTGAAATATCGTCTGTGATGTATAAGTACCTAGACGATACATTCGTTTTGTTTCGTTCACAGGAAAAGGCCCTAAAATTCTTTGACTACATAAATGGATTTCACGCCAAGATAAATTTCACAATGGAAACTGAGTAGAATGATGAATTGCCATTTTTAGACGTTCTCGTAAAGAAAACTAATTCAACGTTCACCACCTCTGTTTATAGAAAACCTACCTACAAAATAAATACCCTGTATCTTTAATTAACAATCTGGTTAAAAAGTTTTTAGACAAAAAACTATCCTCTCCGTGTGCAATTCTGACCTCACCAAAGCAGAAAGTTTTCATCGAGATCTCTTTCTTGGGATATCTTTTCAAGGAGATGAGAAAGGATCTTTTATCTCTGAGACACTCTCATTGACGTGTTACCATTTTATAGAAATAGTTTTAAAATAAGTTCATTTTTCAATTGGAAAGAGCGTTTGGAAGAGTGTCTGAGAAATGGTTGTGTCTACTTGTATAAATGTGATTGCTGCCTGCAGTCCTATGTTGGAAGTACCACACTCCAGCAATTTATTCGTCACAGCCACACTCTGGTATCTCCCATAAAATCGCCCGTCCATACTCATCTCCCTCCCAGTCAGCCATCAGAGATCATTGCCATAGTTCAAACCACCCTTTCAAAAGTTCAAATTTCTCCGTACTTTGTAGAACTGCAGAGGAATTTGACCTTAGAATTTTGGAATCATTGTTCATTTTTACCCATAGACCTCAGCTAAATAATGATCAAAGTGCGATGAAATTAAATATTGCCCCAACTGTGTAAATAGGAGTGTGTTGGAATGTGTGTGCCCGTGTGTGTGTGTGTTTTGTGCGTGTTTGTGTGTGTATGCAGTTTTGTTACTTTGTGTAGATGTTATTGTGTGTTGGTTTGATTGCTAGAATTTAGGTGTATGTGTACGTATGGCTTAGAATGTTTAAGAGAAATGGTGTTTTTATATTTAATGGTTAGGCATACTTATTTTTCGATGTAGGTATAGTAATATTAATTTCTCATAGCATTTTCGCAATTTGTTCATTATCGTTTATATTTCTTGTTTTACATGATGGAATCAGGGATTCCGAAGCGTTTGCCATTAAAAGAATGTTCCATTTTATATTGGTTCTTCTTTTCATTTTACGTATTAGATTTTCCAAAAATCGCTATTTTATTTCTATTAAATTATTCGAAAAGGAAACAAGATTTACCACATTGCGAAAAACAGACAATTCAAATATGTTAATTTAAAGCGGAGATAGAATCAATTAAAAAGTCGGAGACATTTTTGCGGAACACCCGGTACGTGTAATTACTTTATTGTTTCTGTATTAATTAATTCAACAAACACAGCAACTGCAAGTCTACAAACTTTATTGACTTGACATAAATACACACCCAACCGCACCCGTAATTCAGCATGCATTGAGCCACTAACCGGCGTTATTCATTACGTCGTCGTGACACGTCATGACACGGTCTGAACCCGGCCCCGGCCGTGTTAAATTTGATAACCCCGGCCCCGGCCCGGCCCCGGCCCGGCCCCGGCCATGACAAATTTGTTGACCCCGGCTCCGGCCCCGGCCCCGGCCAAATTTTCAACCCCGGTCGGTCTATACTGCCCAGTCCGAATTTTATCGCCGGCGTAACGGTAATTATGATCGGTTTTCATCTTTTATCGAAGTATTCCGACGGCAAATAATATTACCAGTGATCAACGGTAATTTTGGACGCTAAAAATGTCCGCCGACGCTGATGATCGTTATTTACCGTCGATTTCTGACCGTCATCCCTACCGTAGAAATACCACGGCAAAACAACGGTTGTTTTTCAGGCTATACTTCATAATTTGAAACTAACGGGAATGATGGATAAACCCATGAATAAGTTTAATCATGGACAAGTCAGATAAAATTATGTTATTTATTACTCGTGGTCAAATGAAATTACCTGAATTAGTTTACGTAACCTTCACATGATGCAAATTTGATCTTTGGTTCTTTTATTGTGAAAGTGAAAACTTTAATTCGAAGCTTAGATATTTGAATTTTCACCTTCAATTTTTCAATATTTATACATTTTAATTTTATACATTGTAATATAAAGTTCAAATTCTTTAACTAAGGCTTCAAATGTTTTGAATTTAATTTCAAATGTTTTAATTTTAACTCTTTATACTTTATATTACAAGTGAAACTGTGAAGTTAAAAAATGCAGGACTATAATACCAGCAAGCCGCACCCGAGACGGTACAGAAACGGTTTTGTGGAAACTACAGAAATTTCTAGAGCGCGCAGTCAAATAATTGAAGTTTACCACTCGTAACTTTTGAAAGAATTCACATATTGACTTCAAATTACCCTCAAACAAAAGAGCAAAGCATTTTATATTAGCCCACTGTAAACAAGATCCAAACGGTTGTCTAAACGTTTCAAAAATTGTTCGATAAACCTGGCCGACTCGCGCGCTGTCAAAACACTAAAGTTTACCACTCGTGACTTTTGAAAGAATACACCAATTGACTTTGAATTACTCTCAAACGAAAGAGCGAAGCATTTTCTATTAGCTCATCATTGAATCATTGCACCTATTTCTATTGAAGTCAATAGGTGCATTTTTTCGGAGGTTACGAGTCGTAAACTTATGTCTTTTGACTACGCTGCTGACAGGTATCTCAAGAAATTTATGTAGGTTCCACAAAACCGTTACGTAAACCTAATTGTCCTCTTTTCTAGCAAAATAATTTTATGTGAAGTGATTTAAAACAATCAAATAAAAAAATGCAAGCCTACCTTTATAAATTCACTGCATTTAGTTATAAAATATTTATAAATTAGTTAACCAACATAGAAAAAGTATTGGAACCTTCGTGATTTTGAACTTGCATTTGAGCCGTGGGCTACCCACGGTATACGTTAAGGAGGTAGCAGCAAACCAGTCTTTTGGGAAATCGAGTGGTGTGCATGTGACGTCATGGAAACGGACCAATAGCAGCGCTAAAATTTGGCAACATTGCTAGCCCGAAATCTGGCACCACTGTCAGCGTTACTGGTACGACAATCTTGAATCTAGCCGTGCCGTTCAAACGAAGTGTTGATGAGTCGAGTGAAGTGCAATGTCGCGAGTCGAGTCGAGTGACGTGTTAAATTAAATAAGTGTTCCTTAATTTAATGTCAGAACAATTCTATAAATCTACCCAAGATATTTCAATTTCCTAGTTTCAATTTGAAAGAATGGATTGCGCCAAGCTGAAATGTCAAGTCAAATAATTTTAATAAGTCTCATTTATGTTAACAGCAGCCATTTCAAAAAGACCGACTACCGAAGGATCCTATCGGCATTTAAGACGCACATTTCAATGAAAAGTGGTGTTTTGCTGTTGTTTTATGATCACAGGAGTTTGGACCTGGAAGGTAAGAAATTGAACTTTGAATATTATATGAATGTAATTCAAAAAGGATGGCTCATAACTGATTTTTTCACTTGATCAAGGTGCATCTTTCTATCAACGCTTTGAAACTAGTTAGAGCATTTCAAATACCGTTGATACAGTAAGAACGGTTCAAATTTGATATGCTAGTTCCATGGAAAATGCTGTTGACTCGCGTGAAATTTAAAATACTAAGGAAATAAAAAAATAGGAATATCATGTGCTACAATTAAATGTTGAATAATGACATACTGCTTATTTTGCAATTTTTTGAATAACTTGGAGCTTTCTCATTCGAAAAAGGTATCCTAAATCTTGTGGTAGGGTGCTATCAGCTTCAATTTTTATCTAAATTTCTGTGTGTAAATTAATCTAGAAGTAGGATGCGATATCAAATTTTACCCCGTTTACAATAAAAAACTTCACTGGCATGGAAAAAATTTGGTCTGCATAATGTTGAAATTAGCAAGTAGTAAGCTTAGCTGCTTAGAATCTACAGTTCTCAGCATGAAAGCTACCTTAGTTTGGACTGCCAGACTGTAAAACTTGTGTTCAATATTTTAGATGCATCTTCACAATAGCTCTTGTTTTTGTTGAGGAGCCTATCTTATCTGAAGTTATTAGATTAATTCCTAACAACTTCCTCCCTTGTAGCTAGAATTCAAGTGCTTCAAACCATCAAACCTAAAATTTAAATTTTCATGGCGTACTGATTTTAGTTAAGGCATTTGAAAAACTATTGGTAAATGTTAAGGGGATGCAACCAAGGAGCTTTAATGGAATGGAGGCGGCATCAGCGCTCTAAAGTGAAGCCAATTTTCGGTAGCTGTAGGGTATACGGGCACACTCACGGAGATGGGGCTCAGTGCGTGTCAGACACTCAGCGTGTTAGGGCGCCGCTAATGTAAGCTGCGGTCAAGTACGAGTTTTTTCAATATGACCCGTTTCAAGGACGCAATTGAAATATATGCCTAAGAAAAAAACGTATAGCACAGAGTAGCGCAAGTCTGCCATTTAACAGTGCGGTCTTCAGTCGCTGATGATGGAGGTGGTGCTACCCCTCCACTGCAACACCACCTCCCCACTGGGACCCAATGCCGGGTGGGCGGGGCTTGGGTCGGCAAAAGTGGCTTCACGCCTTGACTAGCAAAAGATAGCGATGCCGCCTCCATTCCATTAAAGCTCCTTGGATGCAACTAATCGATTTTCAAAATTTTGTTGCCTGTATCATGGTAATTATATCAAAATAAACAACTTTTCTTCTATGCACTTTATGGGGCAAATGAGTATATAATGAGTTATAGCGGTATGTTAATTTTCATCATTGATGGCTGGAAAGCGCTTGAATAAACAGCTACTAATTAATAGTTGAATTTTTATTGCTTGAATCATGGTAATTACATCAAAATAAACAACTTTTCATCCATGCACTTTTTAGGACAAATGAGTATTTTACGAGTTATACCAGTATGTTAATTTTTGTCTTTGATGGCTGGAATGCGCTGGGTCATTCGAGCGCGTCGGAAGGGAGAGTCCAATTGTAGTCTTCCTTTCAGAACAATTTCTTTTCGCTTCAAATACCAGAGTTGCGGTAGGTGATTTACCGCTATAACTTGTTAAATGCTCATTTGCCCCAAAAAGTGCATGGAAGAAAAGTTGTTTATTTCGATGTAATTACAATCATACAGGCAACAAAATTTCGAAAATCGATTAGTTGCATCTCCTTAACATTAACCAAACTATTTTACTAAACGATATGTATCTGACTTGCTTCATTGATTGGAATAAAGCATCCTTCTGTTTACAGAAGAGATGCAAAATCTTGCCTATGGTTTTCTATGAGAAAGTGCTACTTTTTATGGTGGTTATATTTTTGCAAATGGTACAGTTCCAAGCATTCTTGGAAATGCATTTTTGACGATACCGAACTTTCCTATATTTACCATTTATGGTGTTCTATTTGCTGTTATCAATATCTTTTAGATCTAAGGTGCAAATTTATGTTGCTCATCATGAATTTATTGTCAGTGCTTCAAAAATCTTATCTGAAGCAACAAAGCCATGTTTGAAAAAAACATATCTAATGTTTATGTCAATGGCTGTATTTTTATTTTGCTCTCCTTTTATGTTTCTTAATACATAGAAGTAAAATGAGTCTGGTAATCCCCCAAGGAATATATTCAAGCGTAAATGAAATTTAGAACATTCTCCAGATTAAGGACTGATTTTCTTCACTTGTCAATTTTTATGAGTCTTGCTATATTGGTTTTTCTATTTTTGAGACTTGTTCTTTCATAGTTTAGACTAGTTTAAATTAGGCCAATTGTTAAATACCACGGAGAAATTGACTTAGATCACCCAGCAACTGTTGAAGAAAAATTGTGAAAACCAGCTTGAGTGTGCTAACTTATTTGGTTGTACTCGAAGCTACGTACAGTACTTCTCTATCTTATTGGGTTGTACCTAAAGCTGGGTACAGTATTCTCTGCCTATTATTTTTAATTTCATTTTTTTTCTCTAATATTTTTCACAGCTTCTTTTTGTTTTTTCCCCTATCTCTTTCTCCCTTGCCACTCCTTATATCTCTATACTGCTTCATATTCAGCATCATCTTTTTTTACAACCGACCCCTTATATTAAAAACTCTCACCTGCATCTCAATTTATCATATTTGCACCATCAGATTTCAATCTGTACCCTCGCTATATATATCACAACTGAAATGTGTGCTTTTTGAGAAAATACATAATTTGAAAACTGTAAGCTTGAGGATTTCACTAATTTTTTTGGCTTTTCAGGTACCAGATGACAGTGAAATAATTTCACATCAACATCAAGGTGGATGAAGAGGAGCTAAAGGCTGCTGTGGTATCCAACTGAACTACCAACATTGGAGGAATTTTTGCCTTTGTGGCAGTGGAAGATGCTGCTATCTCCGGTTACCTCGCCATGAAAACAGACATGTATCACCAGCAGCTGAAAAACTTATTTGACTCTCTACACTATAAGTTGTTCCATTTTTAGTGTGCAAGATTTCTATTTGTGTCGTTTTAAAGTGTATTCAGTCTGATGATCTGCCCAAGGAACATGAATTTTACAATAAATCTTTTGTACATTATTTATGAGAGGGTCTTGCACTATCTGTTGAATCAAATTAGTCACTTACCTGGCTTCAGGAAAAATGTTTGTGAATTAATTCATAATAACTGCCCTAAACTTCTCACCTCTGCTTCTTTCCAAGGCATGGGATTCCTGAGTTCCAGACTATATTGAATAGCTGTAAAACTATTTTTTTTTGGCTTTCGTCCATATGTTTTATGAAATCTATTAGGATTGCATCAGGGCCTGGTGTTGTGGACTTGGAGCTTTTCAGTGTTCTTTCAAGTTCAGCATAGGTAATTGGACGGTTATACTGATGATGAGAAGCAAGAGTGAAATGTATTGGTGAATGTTTACTGGTAACCTTATGTTCAAAAAATAATGGATCCTGAGTGTCACCAGTGCTATAGGATTTATATTGTCCTACTAGAATGTTAGCCACATCTTTAAGACATGTGACCACCTCATTATGGATTTTCAATGTTATTTGACTTCTAAAAATAGCTCGAGCCCTTTTAAACGCGATCCATTTTTGCATGTTTCCACGGGGATTTTTATATTGATTGTATGCCTTATGATATTCCTTGTGACTTTCCTCACATTTTTCATTCCCACAACAATTCACTTTTCGTCTAGCTGGGCCCATGCTACTCTTGTTAACACTGCCTTCAGTTGCACTAATAATTGTCTGTGTTACTGCTCTGCAAGCTTCATCACATGTTAGGTTACTAAGAATGGGAGAGATCATGGTTTCTCTAAACTTGGGCCAGTTAGCTGATTTAAGAAGCCACCTATCCGGAAAATTAACCTGTAATATTTCTATGTTTGAGTCCATGAACGCTGGGAATCGGTCTGATATGGTGTCTGGGTGGGTGTTCCATGTTAGGAGAGAGTGCAAATCTTCTGTCACTAGTGCCAGGTCAATATGAGTATAGTTTCTATTTGATGATAAAAAAGTAGGGGCTGTGTTGTTTAACAGGATAAGATTGTTGTCTGTTGTTACCCATTTCTCTATAATTCTGCCTCTTCTATCTATAAAGTCTGAGCCCCATGAATAGCTGAGGGCATTTGAATCCATCACAATGATGCTGGATTAGGGTGGCCAGTACTCATAGGGTAGATTTTTTTTCACAGAATTTTCTTGACGGGACCCCCTAAAAAGGTGAGGTTGATAGAAAAAATGGTACTGGTAAAGTTTCAGACCATTTGAACATCGTTACCCCCGTGCCCAAACGGCCTCAAAGTTCTGAAAAATTGCATTTTTGAGATTTTTCAGAACTTTGAGGCCGTTGGGGCACGGGGGTAACGATGTTCAAATGGTCTGAAACTTTACCAGTATCATTTTTTCTATCAACCTCACCTTTTCAGGGGGTCCCGTCAAGAAAATTCTGTGAAATAAAATCTACCCTATGAGTACTCGTCACCCTAATGCTGGATCCCCGCTTCAAATTGCTAATCTCTAGTAGGTTCTGACCTATTAGATCATTATTAAGTGTTGGTGGCAGATACATATTGATAGGTTTCTTGTTAATGAATACTCTACAAGCTACTTCAACAGGAGTGTTGATTTCAATAGGTATACAAGGTATAGTATTGTGGACATAAGTCATTACCCCACCTTTTCTATTATCTCTATCGTTTCTCTAGCATAAAACATAGTTATTTAGCTTAATTAGATTGTGATTTTGTAAGTGGGTTTCTTATAGGCAAAGAATTTTTGGTTCATATTGATAAATGAACAGTTGCAGGAAGGGGAGTGTAGAGAAATATCCTCTCATATTCCATTGCAATATTGATAGGTTCATTATGGGCTTATTAAAGACGTAACATTTAGTTTAGTTAGCACTTCTGTTATAGGATCTTCTGCATTCAGGATGTTGCCAAGTTCTGTTAGTAGTTCAATACGCTCAGTGATTGAATTGGAGATTAGCATTTTGATAATTGTTGGGAGAAGTTTAAATATGATGGTCTTGAGTGATATTTTAATTTCCTTCTCTGATATACTTTTATTGCTTTGCTGGTTTTTAGAGGTAGGAGGGTTCCTTTCTTTCAACTGTGTATTTGCTGTGTTGTAATTAGTAATCATTAAGTTGTAATTTACTTCTGTGATCAGTAAGGTTGGTGTATTATGGTTCATACGTTGACTGTGTTCCATAGTTTTATTTTCCATTGTTTTGTTTTGAGTAGGTTGCTTCTGCAGTTCTAGCCTTTTATGAGCATGCATAGGGTTGCCAAGATTCTGTGTTGGTATGCCACGGCTATGATGTAAGCTCTCTGAATTGATTGCATTAGCGTATGTTTTATGTGTCAAATTTTGAGATTCTGTTTGGGTTCTTGATAGTACAAGTGGGGGAAAGGAATGTCTTGATTCTAATTCTGGAAGGGTGTCTTGCTGCTGGTAGACTTGGGCTTGGTTTTGAATTATTTTCCTTGCAATCTGCGAATGAGATATTTAGTCTTGCTTGGAGTTTACTGACATTATGTTCTTGAATATAAATGGGTCACTCTTTTGAGGCAGCTGTAAGGTTTTTAAGGCATCAAGGTTTTTACTTGGTTTTCTGTTTTAACTTTAATAATGAGATTGCCTGATCTTTTGTACTACACTTTCTCTCAACTTCACCACAAATTTGGTTTATTGTAGCTTGTACTTTTAAAGGGTTCAGTTTTGTGAAATTTTGGTCATCATCTTGTGCATTTATTAGTACATTCCTAACTGTATTTGGGATTTTATCTGCATTTTCTGTCAAGTTCAGGTCTATTTTAGCATATTTTATCCCTGCAGGGCATTGAAAGTTTTGTTTTAGCTTTTCGTGATTGTTTGGAATTACCATAGTTGATTCAGAAAGAGAATCATTGCTAGAAAGAGCTCCTGAGGGATGTGACTCACTGAGAAATGACACATTGTGCTGAGACATTTCTGAGTCAGAGACATTGTGTTTCCCTTTTCTTTTCACACTGCAATTCCGAAAATTCTTGACTACCCTCTAATGTTCTCTTAGAAGTATTGTTATAAGGTCCCTTATTCTTTTGCTTTGGTCTCCCATTGTAAGGGTTTGCCCTTGGGGCTTCTCGTCTTGGAGCTGGCTGTGATTTACTATTAGGAGTAGAGGTTGTCACGAGGTCATTTTTGTTAGGTTTCCTAGCACTATTAAATTCAGATTTCTCTGACTCTGAGATAGGTCGAGTGTAGGCGCGGGTAACTTGTCCCTTGACACTGCTTTTACCTCCTCCGGGGTCATAAGGAAGTTTGATTTTGGGAGGCATAGTATTATCAAGTCTGTTGATAACTTTCAAGAGTTTATCCTTGATAGTATCTATTGCTTGATAAAGATTTATTCCTTTGTACTACCTTTATCAAAAGAAATAATCAGATTTTTGTTGTTTTATGTTATTTGTAGAACAATATCCTTTTATATATCAGTGTTATCCAAGATCCGGCAAAACAAAAATAGTAATTTAGGATTTTCCGGCGGGCCCAAGGCCCCAGCAGCAGTTTACCAAGAAATAAGTCAAAATAATTTAATATGAATCTATTTTTGACTTATAAACAGATTTTTAACTGAATTACTTGTCAATGGTAGGTAAATTTTTCAGGAAGTTCCGTCTGATAAGCCACCACGTCCTAGCGCCACAACATCCGCACTCAAAATTCACTCTGTGGATCAACATGAGAAAGTGATGCACTTTGCTCTTGAGTCCTTGTTCTCATGTTGTTCTAGAGTGAAATATGATAAATTTTGTTGTGTAAATTATTTATTTTATTTTATATGGTTTCTGGAATATAATTACATAGGTGTACGCTGCTGGCAATGGTGTTACGGACACATTGGGCAGATATGTTGAAGAGCAGCTGTTTGAATGCACTTTTCTGTGCATAATAAATTTATGCCTATAGTTCCGGTACTTCATTAAAAACAATTATGAGGGAGTTAATGTTTCCTCCTGTAAATAACTTTCACGTTGTTGTATGTACAGCAGCACTTCATACATTCCGATTTATATATAACAAAGCCAAATTTTAGTCTTTATGTTACGCACTCGACCACTCAGATGTATGTTAAATTAAAACTACGACTTAAATCTGTACTAATATACCTGCGCACTACTCGCTCCCAGCTCTGTAAGTGGTGATTAAACTCCCAATGACAGCTAATGAACACCCTACTAGTCTTCGACTTGTGCAGCCTTATTTTGTTAGCGTGAGATGAATTTAAGGCTGTAATGTAGCAAGCTTGTGATAAAAAATTTTTCTTTTTCTGTTTATAATTTAAGGCTGGGAACTATTATGTCGTTCAATGTTGTCTAGGTATCAACGGCTGGTAGTGCAAGATTTATTTGTTGATTTGGTTAAGTGCTTTGCTAGGGTGAAGCGTTATAAATAAGCATTACTATCTACGCGCTATACATATTTGTTATCCTTTTTTTCTTCTCGTAATTGGAACTCTGCAGAAAAAAAAATCAATTGTATTTACTCATTGAAACCTTTGCATTCCTATGACATATTCATAATTTTGATTTCAAAATGAATTATTTGAAAAAACATTAGACTGGCTGTGAAAATACTCACGTAACAAGAATTATGCTCACCTTTCAATTTTTACATTCTGAGGCTTATGCAATGTGAGGGCCCCAGCTGAGAGTTAGATAGGCCTTCTATTTTGTTGAAATAAAATGTTTTTGATATGTGAAGGACCAGCTTTTTTCGGTTCACTGCTGTCCTGTTCTTCAGCACCTACTACTATCTTCCTCAATTTTGGTCTTGTTTCAACTCTTTTTTCACAACTTACTGTTTCTATGCCCTTTCTGCGTAGATTCCGCGTTCCCTTGACTCCCATACTAAATGGTGCCTTCCTCCTTCCTCTCTCTGGATCGCATTAGTTGCTGAGCAGGGAGGCTAAAACTAACGACTAATATAATGTAATCTGAGGCTTATGTTGGAATAGGTACACTTCCCGGCCGTCTCGAAAGAGTTAACGTACTCTTCAAAAAGTTACCTGGAGTGGTGTCTGGTTATTAAACAACTCATTTTGCTTCTGAACGTGCCGCTGAATTTACTTCTGCTTATTGATGATCATACAATTGTGTGTACAAATTATTTTACCGTTATGAATGATTGATTTGGAGCATGCAGCCATTAGTTGGTGAAAGATGCGTCATAGGCTTCCCACTCGCACTGAGCTAGAAGAATAGGTACCCAAATAGAAAGTTTGACGTGAACTGGTCTTTATAATGTTTATCTTTGACGTCTATTATGCTACATTTTTTCCTTTTTGATTTTACCTGTTCATTTTCTTTTTATTTAATACTTCTTTACTTACTGGTATGCCCCTCAGGGGGATACAACTATTGTATATATGGGAATTAGCTCTGGTAGGGGGACTATGTGAGGGCCCGAGCTAAACATTAGGAAGGCTTCCTTTTTGTTGAAGTTGAATAGGTTTTGCTTTGTTACGGACCGTCTTTTTTAGATTCACTGCTGTCCTGTATTTCAGCACCTACTACTTTCTTCAATTTTTTTCTGGTTTCATGAACTTTTTTCGTAGCTTACCGTTTCTGTGCACCTTGTGCATAGATTCTGCGCTCCCTTAACTCCATACTAAGTGGTGCCTTCCTTCTTCTTCTCTTTGGATCGCCTTTGTTGCAGATAGGAAGGCTTAAACTAACTAATAATCGAATCTAATTACGTGTATGATGGAGTCTTGTGTGGGAACAAATCTTGTGCTTACATTTCCCGTTGTGTCAAGTTCATATTGAATGATTTCTAACTTCCTTTGATTGAAATTTGTTGTGGTAGGGAGGCTTGTACTCCCAATATTCTAACCTTAAAATTTTTTGTTTAGGTTGTACCGAATTTTTTTCGGTCCATTGCTGTCCTTTTCTCTGTAACCTTACATTTTCATGGTAGATTTTTTTATTGCAAACTTCTTACCTCGATGCTTCCATCCAAAACATATATGGGAACACACCTCGTGCATAGATTTCCTGATTTCTTATGTCCATACCTATTGGTGCCTTCTTCCTTCCTGTTCATGAAACATCTTTTTGTATGGAGAAGTACTGGAATGATGTCATATTCATCTTGATTTTCTGTATTTTATCATTTATTCATATAATCATTGCAACAATGTGAACGCGAGTAATTAAAACTTTCTCTCACAACGATAACAATAATCAATGCTCTCTGTTCTTAGCGCTTCCATGGGGAATGTACGAGGTCTTGAGCTAAAGGTTAGGTAAGCCTTCCGTTGAAATAAAGTAATTTTTTTATTTATTTACCATTTTTTTCGGTTCACTGCTGTCCTGTTTTTCAGCACCTATTACTTTCTTCGTCAACTTTTCCCTATTTTCATAAGCTTCTTTCTCAACTTACTGTTTCTATGCCCCCTTCTGGGTAGGTTCCGGGAATTAGCTCTCCCAGGGGAACCATGTGAGGGCCCGAGCTAAAGGTTAGGTAGGCTTCCTTTTTGTTGTAATAAAATAGGTTTTTGTTTCATTACGGACCATCGTTTTTCCGTTCAATGTTGTCCTGTTTTTCAGCGCATACTACTTTCTTCTTCAACTTTTTTCTTGTTTCATGAACTTCTTTCCTAGCTTACTGTTATTCTGAGTCACCTCAGCTGTGTTTTCAGAGATGAGGTGTGGTGTATATCTGAATCAAACTTTAAATGGACACCAGCAATATCTTTGGAGGAAAATTAAATCTAACATTTTTTCATACCCACTCCTTTGTACTGATAGTTACTTTCTGATATGCTTTTGATAGCATCCCACTACCAATCTACAATGTCTTTGCAGAAGTTCAAATTATGTTCTTGATTGCTTGTGCAGTAGAAGCATTAGAGGAATGTCATCATCATAATTAATTCAGAATATTAGGCTCAATCTAATGATGAATTTGTATTAGTTTTTCATAATTTTCAACTTTACCAAATCATTTCATTTCATCATGTGTTAAAATAGTAATAAATTCACTCAACATATTTTCATTGAAACAATGCCAATTGTCTAAAAATTCTCCAGCTCTGTAGTCTATAAAAAGTGACGTTTCAATGTACAAACATCATGTTCAGGCTAAAATTATGCAGAAAAATATTTTCATTAATATTGGTGAAATTCAAATCTAATACTAAAAGCTACATCAGACAGAGAAATAATGTTAGAAATGACAGCACAAGAAAATTACCAAAAGCTAAATTTGTACCACATCAATATGTACTACTATATTAAGGTTCGGTAACAGTATTAACATATTTTTAGTATTACACCTAGAGCAATACTGTTACATACACTTTTTTATTTGTGCTTTTAAAACGCTCAAGTTCTATTTTAAAAAACTCAAGTTTAATTCAAAACAGATCAAGTTTAATTTTTAAAATGTCAAGTATAGTTTAAAACTGATCAAGTTAAAATTTAAAAAGCTCATGTTTAGAAAATTGTTTACCTATACCTATGTACTAGACCTTTTATTATTGAACTTGAGCTTTTTTGAAATTGATCTTGACGTTATTTGAAATTGAACATGATGTTATTTAAAATTGAACTTGAGATGTTTTAAATTACCTTGAGCATTTTCAAATCAAACTTAAGTATTTTTAAATTAAACTTGAGCATTTTTAAATTAAACTCGAGCCTTTTTGAATTAAAATCGAACCTTTTTGAATTAAAATCGAGCCTTTTTGAATTAAACTCGAGCCTTTGTGAAATAAACTTGACCTTTTTTAAATTTAAATTGAGCATTTTTATATCAAACTTGAGCATTTTTAAATTAAACTTGCACTTTTTCACATTGTGCTTGAGCTTTTTTAGATTGAACTTGAGCTTTTTACATTAAAGTTGAGATATTTTACAATAAACTTGAGCTTTTTTACATTAAACTTGAGCTTTTTACATTAAACTTCAGCTTTTTACAATGAACTTGAGCTTTTTTACATTGAACTAGAGCTTATTCATTGAACTTGAGTTTTTTATATTGAACTTGAGTTTTTTATATTGAAATTGAGTTTTATATATTGAACTTGAGCTTTTTTACATTGAACCTGAGCTTTTTGATTTGAACTTGAGCTTTTTTACATTGAATTTGAGCTTTTTTACATTGAACTTGAGTTTTTTACATTGAAATTGAGCTTTTTTTACATTGTACTTGAGCTTTTTTACATTGAACTTGAGCTTCTTTATATTGAACTTGAGTATTTTTAAATTGAACTTGAGCTTTTTTAGATTCAACTTGAGCTTATTTACATTGAACTTGAGCTTTTTTACATTGAACTTGAGCTTTTTTACATTGAACTTGAGCTTTTTTTCATTGAACTTGAGCTTTTTTACATTGAACTTGAGCTTTTTTACATTGAACCTGAGGTTTTTTACATTGAACCTGAAGTTTTTATATTGAACCTGAGGTTTTTTACATTAAACCTGAGGTTTTTTATATTGAACCTGAGGTTTTTTACATTGAACCTGAGGTTTTTTACATTGAACATGATGTTTTTTATATTGAACCTGAGGTTTTTTACATTGAACCTGAAGTTTTTTATATTGAACCTGAGGTTTTTTATATTGAACCTGAGGTTTTTTATATTAAACCTGAAGTTTTTCATATTGAACCTGAGGTTTTTTAAATTGAACCTGAGGTTTTTTATATTGAACCTGAGGTTTTTTACATTGAACATGATATTTTTTATATTGAATCTGAGGTTTTTTACATTGAACCTGAAGTTTTTTATATTGAACCTGAGGTTTTTTAAATTGAACCTGAGGTTTTTGAAATTGAACATGAGGTTTTATATTGAACTTGAGGTGTTTCAAATTGAACTTGAGGTGTTTCAAATTGAACTTAGGTTTTCAAATTGAACTTAGGCTTTCAAATTGAACTTGGGTTTTCAAATTGAACTTGGGTTTTCAAATTGAACATAGGTTTTCAAATTGAACTTAGGTTTTCGAATTGAACTTGGGTTTTCAAATTGAACATAGGTTTTCAAATTGAACTTGGGTTTTCAAATTGAACATAGGTTTTCAAATTGAACTTAGGTTTTCAAATTGAACTTGGGTTTTCAATTTGAACATAGGTTTTCAAATTGAACTTAGGTTTTCAAATTGAACTTGGGTTTTCAAATTGAACATAGGTTTTCAAATTGAACTTAGGTTTTCAAATTGAAGTTGGGTTTTCAAATTGAACTTAGGTTTTTCAAGTTGAACTTAGGTTTTTCAAATTGACCTTAGGATTTTCAAGTTGAACTTAGGTTTTTTGAAATTAAATGTGACCTGTTATAAAACCTGAGCTTTTTGAAAAAAACAGCTTTTTGAAAAAAAACCTGAGCTCATTGAAAAAAACCTGAGCTTTTTTAAATGAAACATGAGCTTTTTTAAATGAAACCTGAGCTTTTTAAATGAAACCTGATCTTTTTTAAATGAAACCTGAGCTTTTTAAAATATAAATTTAGTTTTTTAAATTAAAGGTAAAAAGATGTCGTACTTATTACTGTGGTACAAATTTTGCTTCTAATCATTTTCTAGTGCTGTTATTTCCAAAATTATCCCTCTGTGCGATGTAGCTTTGGGTATTAGATATGCATTTTATAATTGTGACTGTGTTTTTATAAGTATTTTCAGCCTGTAGATGATGTTAGTACATCGAGATATTGCTTTCAAAATATTGCTACAGAGTTAGTGAATTTTTCAACTATTGACAGTGGATCAATTAAAATATGTAAAGTGAATTTCTTACCACTGTTCTTACCGTGATGTTCTGGAAAGATTTTGCAATGTTGAAAAGTTGGAAAAGAAATCTAGTTTTTCACACTTGCCCTGATGTACTTGGTAATGTCTCCAAACCTTGTGGTAATGATTGATTAATTTCAGAATCATCCAATAATGCAAATGAAGGGAACAGCTTTTATTTCCCTCTAATTCTTAGTCAGATCCTGATGAACGCTTAGACTTGTTCAGTAAATCTATTTCATTTAATAGTCAAAATTCAATGTGATGCTCCCATTGATACAAGCCCAGAGTCAATAAAACTTTGGAAACTCAGTAAGTGAAGTCCATCTAGATTTGCTTGAGTCTGAAGCTAGAGACATAAGTTCTTTTCAGGTAATTCCTCCAATTAAGCCTTGGCTGATACCCCAAATAAACTAAGACCTGTCATGATGAAATGTGAAGTATTTAATTCTTGTGATTCAGTACTAATGCCTTAATTGTGTTGATTATCGGACATTTCTTTTATTCCCATAACAGGGTGTCTACTAGGTAGTAAAGTAGTAAAAAGTAAAAAAATGAAAAGCAGCAAAAAAGAAAGGAGTAGTGAAATTTGCCTCGAGGGTCTATTTTACCTGTCAGGGTTGTGAAAAATTATGAGGTGAGAGAATTCACTGAAAATGGAAGGTAAAGTGAATATGTATATAGAGTTTGCAGATTTTAAAAAGTCATTTCTTCCAGAATCAGATATTTTCCGTAGTTTATGGGAAATATTCCTGTTAGGGGATTGGACAATTCTGCGGTGTCTACTTGTTTCCAGTCAGTTCATTTATTTTTGCCTATGATGAGTGTTTGCTCTCATTTTTGAAAGATATTAAGACAGGGTCTTTGTCAAACATTTATTAGGATCCATTTAAGAAGGGGTACATCAAAAGTTTGGGTATTTGTTTTCAATTATGCGTTGGATGCTTCATATAGTAATAAGTTTTTAAGTTAGTATTTTATGTATTAATCAGCTTAGAATTTTTTTAATCCATGTTATTGCGTGTATTATTGACTCGAATTACTCATTATAGGACGATTTCTTACATCCGGGACATTAGGACGACATTCATTATGCAAAATTAGGAAGTCATATTTTGCTGATGAAGGTTGTAAAAAGTTCTAAAATTTCAAAATGAAACATCAGGAGACACCCTGCATAATGTCTGTTTGAATTGTTTTGATGTCTCTGAGCAAATGTAAAATTTTAAAATGAATTTCCTACTAATGAGGAACAAATAAAACTGTACATTTATTACCGGAATTACTTTCCAGGAATATTGTGTTTGGAATAAATTTGGAAATTCTAATTTTGTTAATGAATAAGGATAGATATTAAAATTCATTACCGAAATGACATCAAAGATACCAGTTTTTAATTACATTCAGTAGGCAACAAGGATAAAGTTATTGACAAATACTGTGAAAATGTAAAGTTTGTCAGTGATTGCACACATAAAACTTTTAATTACCAGAATGAATAACACATAATACGCTGTGATGGCTCTCTTTGCAGTACCTACCCTCAGAGGTTACGAATTATTGCAAAAAGGCTGGACTGACTTGCCTATCCACCGTTTACTTAGAATTTAACACTCATGAAAACTTTCCTGCGGAGGTAAAAGCGGCATGAATCTCGATCCTACTTAGATGTCTAAATGTCCTGGTCATTCATTATTCAGTATTATTCATTCTCTTTACAATTGGGCACTTCCCAGAATGGGGTGCGCATTTGATTTCGATTTATCACCCACAATTACATTCTCTATTCAATTTCTAGATGGCGGAGCCTCAGGGATGTGTGAGCGTCAGTCTGCACGTCACCAGCTCATCATGACATCATGACGGTGGTGTGGCCTTGGAATGACCTACTCTGGGTTAGGACAAGCTCGTCAACGGACGAAAATCTCTTTCAAGGAGCATTCCACCTGTCAGTTAATAACGGGTGATTCAGAGGAAACGCATGTTTTTAGAACCGCTAGTACGCGGCGACGGGAGGGGGTACTGACCTCGAACGAATGTTGGCAAACGGCCCATTCAATGCCGTTTCAGTAGCAGGATGGTGCCACAGCTCACACGGCGAGAGCATCCATGGAAGTGGTTCGACAAATGTTCCCAGGACATGTGATTTCAAGATTTGGTGATGTTCACTGGCCCCCTCGCTCACCCGACCTGTCGATATGTGACTTTTTTTGTGGGGATACGTGAAATCAAAAGTGTACATCAACAAGCCTCGCAGACTCGATGACCTTAAAAATTTCATTCGTCAGGAAATTGAAGCCGTGCTGAATGAAATGTTGGAGAGAGCCGTCCGTAATTTTCAGAAGAGGATCCAAATTTGTATCCAGCAAAAAGGACGTCATCTCAAAGACATTATTTTCCGAACCTAAATATGGTATGTAATTTCAAAAATTGCATTAAAAACCTATCGTTTAATACTTGTTTTTATTTTTTTGAACCCATTGCGTCCCAGTAATTCAATATTGAAAAACGTGCGTTTTCTCTGCACCACCCTGTATAAGGTTCGTGTAAGCTCATACAGTTCTTTTCGTTCATTAACTAATATCTTTCCCCTCTGGGGGGATACAACTATTATATCTATGAGAATTAACACTCCCATTGGGAAAAAGTGTGAGGGCCCAAGCTGAGAGTTACGTAGGCCTTTTTTTTGTTTTAATAGAGAAGGTTTTGTTATGTTAAGGACCACCAGTTTTTGGTTCACTGCTGTCCTGTTTTTCTGCACCTACTACTGTCTTCTTCAACTGATATCTTGTTTCTTGAACTTCTTTCTCAACATACTGTTTCCATGTCTCTTCTGCATAGATTCCGCATTTCTTTATCTCCATAATAAATGGTGCCTCCCTCCTTCCTCTTTTTAGCGGTTGGGGAGTCTTAAACTAACATGTTATCTAACTAATATCTTAGATAGCATTCCGTTATAGTAATACCCCTCCGGGGGATACGACTATTGAATCTTTGGGAATTAGCTCTCCCAGGGGGAAATGTGAGGGCCCGAGCTACGAGCTAGTTAGGCCTTCTGTTTGTTGAACTATAATGCTTTTGTTATATTAAGGACCTTCTTTTCTCGGTTCACTGCTATCCTGTTTTTCAGCACCTACTACTTTCTACTTGAACTTCGATCTTTCTTCATGAACTCCTTACTCAACTTATCGTTTCTAAGCCCCTGCTGCATAGATTCCGCGTTCCCTTAACTCCCTACTAAAGGGGGCCTTCCTCTTTTTGGATCGCATTTATTTTGCTTGGGATAGGAAGGCTTAAACTAACTAATAATTATCTTTCGTTATATTAGTGCAAATGAGCGGATTTATTGATACAAAGTTTTCGTAACAAATACTAGCAGATCACTTGCAACTTTTGAAAACGTATTAGCATTGCAATGGGTAGAATCGATAGTTTAATGCTATTATGAATAATCCTTTTTTCGTTCAAGAATTGATTATTCTTCAATATATTTGAGTATAGATGGGCGTCAGTCCTCAATGTTGCGTTTTAATATCAGTTTAATTTATCCACTCCACATCATTCGATTCAAATTTAGCAAGCCAAATGGGCTCAAAGTCTATAAAAAATTATCAATAACTTAACGCCTAGCTGTTCAATAGGTTACCGATATCAAGTATTGTATTCAGAGTTAGGTTAATCGATTTAGTCTCTGATTGCTGACAAACCGTGTGGTAGTTGGAAAACAGTCATTCGGCAAATGGTAGTTTATTTAATTTTGTTCTCATTTGCACAGTTAATAATTACTAATATATTCCAATTTATCAGATGCTTTAGCTGCAGTCGCGTATGATGAAGATAAGAAACTGAAGGTGTCAGCCATCCCAGAGGTCCTGCGTCGTTGCAACGATTGGACTGGTTCAGAGACGACCACAGGAAACCAGTACTTTTCCTCAAAGTCTACTTGCTTCTTCATCGCTTTCTTTGACCGCCTCTCAGTCGCCTTATTTGCTAGCTCCGTCGACATCAGGTTATGATACTCATCCCTTGAGCTGGGTTTAGACGGAGGGTTTAGCTTTCCCCGGGGCAACGCCCTTTCTCCCTCCCCGCCTCTTCAAGAACCCCTAAACCCTCGATCTAATGCCTCCCACCCGTTCACCATGCGTGTCGTCGGTGCCAACATTCACGGAAAATTTCAGGGGCGACCAGGGCTGCCACTGATGGGGGATTTCCCCTAAATCTGGGGGAAACGGTGGTCGTCTGGGGAATAGGGTAAACTCTCGTGAAATCGGCGAAATTTAGGAGGATTTAGCTAGACATTATTTATCATGAAAATATTGTAAAACCTGGTATGGTTATTCGAGTGAAGATATCATGACGCAGAACAGAAAATATCTCCTTAACAACAAATGAGAGGCAATTTCACGAAGTCGGAACGTGGATCGAACTTGTTAAACTTACAACAAGATTCACATTGGAACAGTGAACAGTCTCAACTCACAGCTCAGGTGTTTTCAACTCACGACGCAAACCGGTGTAAATTTTAAGCGCGACCAGCAAATAGATCCCACATACTAAGTTTGCAGTTATGTGTTTTATATGCAATTATAATTGTATATATTAAGCTACTGATAATTTTTACTAATCACCGAAACAAAGATTGCGTAATACTGTCTTTGAAGTGATGTGAAAATCTGTAAGCCTGCGCTGCGACCACTACTGCTGATACTCAAACAATTTTTCAAACATCCATCAGTACACGTCCCTCCCGCTGCGCTGTAACTTTGCTGGTTTGTTTTAAGCCGAACGTGTGCTCCGTTATCGAAGACCATCTCCCCTACTTTCCCAATGCTTATTGGGGGGTTCGCAGTTGCATTTTGCTGGTGAACCTGGTGGAAAGTTTTCCATAAAATTCTTCTTCTTCGCAGCTCAGGCTCGAGAATCGAAGAGTTCGCTCAATTAGAGGAATACAAATGCTGCCAGTGACCGTGCGACTGTTGCTATAACTTCCTTTCACTGAGCGAATACGCCTCAGTCAACACTTCCTTCATTAACTTAAATTGTGCATTAAAAGTTCGTAATTCCATATGTATTAAATTGTGATTTCTGATATTTTTTAATGTGTTTTCTTAGGCAAAGGAAGCAGAACGCAGATATTTTTTTTGAAGATTCTTTACTTGTAAGTTTAAGAGATGCTAAAAATATGCGGCAGGCCTAGTCATTGTTTCTTATGCCGCGGTGACTTAATAACCAGTAGATTTACACTTTTAGAGTCGCATATGCAAATTTGGAGCGTCTTGGTTGAGATAGTCTTGAGAGTTAACTTGTTTCACTCCTGGCGTGAGATGCTATCGTTTATGCATCTAACACTCATGGTTGCATTGTTCCAAAGCAACTATAATTATTATTATTTTTTTTTATTTATTTGTATTGTTATAATTTATTTGCGTTACAGAAGCTAACTTTGTAACATGCTGTTATGCAATCTGTATCTTCCTAATTTGAATATTTACTTTACGTTTTAGGAGCTAATGTTTTACAGTGATGACAACTGAGTTTTCTATTTGTTAATGAGACATATATAATATTTTTTATTTTAGAGTTATTAATTTTGCATTGGAATGCTGATACTGTTCCCCTAATGACTGACCAAACGGAATCATCTAGAAAACGGAAGCTCTATACACAGTCAGATAGAGATGACTGGCTCAGTGTACCCGAAATAAAAACTTACCTGAAATGAAATAATAATCCCAACTGCAGTTATTGTAAGTGCAGTAATATTTCTTTGAAAAATCATTATAAATCTATGCTTTGTGGAACATTCAGTGAAACATAAGCGAAATATAAATGTTGTAAGTACCAGCGCTGATATCGTACACTTTATGGTAAGAGAGCCGTCCAAGGAATCAGATGAAATTGCCATATGCGAACTTACTCTTGCAATATACTTTTCCTAACTCGATATTCCATTCTAACGTGTTGATCATTTCTTATCGATGGGCAAAACAAATTACTCTGACAGCAAAATAGCTTACAAGCTGTCAATAAAGGGGACAAAATTACATATGGACTAAATATACAGTAAGTAAAGTGAGCTTCTTGTTAACATAGACGATAATATGTTTTATTTAAATTTTGGGGGATTTTTCATTTTTAAGAATCGAAGTGAGCAAATTTATTTTGAAATTGGTAAAAAAAATTTTAGTAATCGGTTGCTTGATGAGTCCTTCTGTGGTGGTATATAATTTTAAATGAAGGTTATTTACGTAGTGTTTGCAGTGATGAATCTTACAAACAACCTGTGATGGAATTCTTTGCGTGCCGAAGATATTTTTGTTAGAATCTATTTCAATAGTCAGATGTGGGCTGTTAGAAATGAAATTTAAATATATTTTAAACATCTGTAATGTTTTAACCTATTTATAAATCAGTTGCGATTCGGAATAACCTTATATTGTACTGTGAGACTTATCGTAATAGTCTCGTGTTCTACGATGAAGATGACAATTGAGCACTCTTAACGAAAAATCATTCCAGGAAAGGCCTAGAAATAAACGGGCTCGGAATGAAACAAAGTAATGTTGGTTGCATTTGCACCAAGTTAAATCTTAATAACCATGAACACCAACAAAAGTTATTCAAGGACTATAGGTCCAAACTGGTGGTAGCGGGACAGATGACAAGGCCGTCTGTCCGCGCTCGAAAGACGGACTGCGGATCCACTGGGGTCCGAGAGTCGTTCCGTCCTCGAGCTGCCCGTCTTTTCGTTTAAGGAAAAACAGCTGTGAAAGAATAGTTAATTATTTATAAGAGGCCAAAATCGAGGAATACGAATGAAGGTCTCAATGAAGTATACCACTTCCGTGGCAAGTAGAGAATAGCTAAGCAACGGAAGATTTGATCAATTGGAAGAAATTAAATTGTCTATCAATTACGGAGAAATTGAAAATGGTCTATCAATTATGGAGAAATTGTAAATTGTCTATCAATTACGGAGAATTTGTAAATTGTCTATCAATTACGGAGAAATTGTAAATTGTCTATCAATTACAAAGAAATTGTAAATTGTCTATCAATTACGGAAAAATTGTAAATTGTCTATCAATTACGGAGAAATTGTAAATTGTCTATCAATTACGGAGAAATTGTAAATTGTCTATCATTTACGAAAAAATAATAGAGATTCAAAAAGTTATCGTAAGCTGCCGTTTTCCCTTTTAGATTACAGGCTGTGTTGCAATGACCTCAGGCTACTTTGAGCAATCACTGGCATTCAGCACGACTTCATTCCAAACACCTCTGACTCACTGCTTTAGTGGTGAAGCCGGTCCTGGCTGTCGACGGTGGCTGTCGTAGTGCCGCAGACCGGTGGGGCCCCGGGGGAGAGGCTCGGGAGGAATTAGTCACTCATTACTAGGTGCAGGTGTCTCGGAAAAGTCTGTTATAAGCAGCCAGTTTACGCGGTTGCGTCGAAGCGGAGATGAATAGGGCCAGTATCGAGCCCCTGTCTCGAGAGCGACCTCGTTCGAGTTCGCAGCGTTCCCCATTTTAGCTTCTCATTTGTGGTCTGATGTGAAGAAGGCTGGAAGAAGCTTCATAAACTTTTAATGCAAGCCAGGGCAATGAAATGAAGGTGAAGCCAAATGCCAGTGACTGTTCCTATTGCTGTAGGATTTTCTTAAGCTTCTTAATTAACCTACGGTAGGGGATTTTGCTAACAACTCTTGCTATAGCATTCATCAGCATCGCAACTATTTTTTCTAATAATGCATTGTTACTTGTTACAACAGGCCTCACCTTGTAATAGTGTAATACTAATTTGTTCAATTATCACCATTTGTTAAAAAAGAACGACGAAATATAAAGACAGTATTAAACAAATTTGTTGAATTTAAATAAGTAATTTCGGTAATTTTTGTGCAGTCTTTAAATTCGCGGTAATTGGACAGATGAGTTTCACGAGGTGTGGCTTATAGTTTTTAAGAGCAATTCGCAATTTTTGGGAAAAATCGTTGCACTGCTTTTGAATCTACCGGAATATAGTGGTTAGAGTAGCAATTTTTAACGTTAAATTATCGTTAGTTGACGTAAGTTTTGAACGAAGACCGACTATAATAACCGTTTAACTAACGGTAATTAACTGGTTAATATCTTCGGTCTTCGTCCAAAATTTACGATAAAAATCGGTAATTTAACGTTAATCGGACGATAATATGAGACATTCGCGACACTTATTCCGACGATATATCATCGGTGTATAGGAAGAAGAGGATGATAATTACCGGAAAATTCAGACGTAAATTATCGTTGGTCAGACGATAAATTTCTGACAGGGTGGGAATGTGGCTGTTCGTATCATTTCTACTTCCAGTCCGGTGACAGCGCGTGAATGGTGTCTGGCCTGGGACCGAGGCAGTAGCGACCGAGCGCTGGCCGCACCACTCGTCGCTTGTGCCACGTGCTATTCCATTCTCGCTCGCGTAATTCGAATCGCAGAATTTTCTTCTCTCCGTGCTAATGGTCAGAGTCACGTTTCCGTAGTGTTCTCCTAGTCCTTATTTTACTCTTTTAAGGATAATACTATACATACAAACATATATATGTGCATGTATAGTATTATCCTTAAACGAGTATAATCCTTAAAAGAGTCCATTTTTTCCCAGGATTGCTTTGGATAGCAGCAGTATAATAATGCATTCTTATAAATTAGGCCAGTTTGCTGGCACTGAATCAACCGTCAGTGCCCCTGAATTTTTAATGATTTATTTTTTTATTTTGTGAAGATTATTGGATACTCAACAGTGAGTCTGTGCGCAGAGCCTCGTTGCGACATCACCAGCAATTTTGTTATCCTGAGTCCCAGTAAATTTTCAGGTTATTCAAGACTCCGTTCGCTGTTGATACCGCCGATCACTCTTACATTGAGTTTAACGGTTGCCACCTTGGTCTGTGAAGACCAGTTTGTATGACAAGAGTTGAGTGAAAACTCCGTCGCACTTGCCGGGAAGTTCATGCGTTCACGCGTTATTGTAGCGCACTTCTTCGGTTACGGAGTTGAAGTTGAAGTGCACTTAAGTGTGTAGGTGCTTATGAGTTCTTCAGGAAAACGTTATCTGAAAAACCTTTAGAACACGTAACTTTAGCGGTAGTAGTTCGCCGGTTGGAATCTATCCGAATGTCCTTTCAATTGTTGGCTGCATATTTTCCGTCTACTCTATTCTCAATTTTGCGTACCTTAAGCATCAGCAAGTATCGGCACGAGAATTTACCTACTGTCGCCTTTGTGAGCGCTACCATATTTAAGTAGGCTAGTTATTGAAATCTTAAACAAATAGTATACACGTATTCTTTCATCATCACCATTTTAAATAGACAAGTTTTATCTAAGAGTCTCCTTAATCCAGACTTCGGTGAGCTGTACATTGTTATTCTAGGAGAATGACTGGAAAATCCTACAGGGTTTAAAATCTGAAGTAGGATCGTTCCTCTTCCGATGACCGTAGTGCCTCAGAATTTTCAGTGAACACTCTGAGCGTCGAACTCTTCACTGAGTGCGTTGTTATCAGTTCATTGTCACAAGGTTCTTGCTATCACTGAAGGTCAAGAGCCGCAAATTTCATCAAAAAGAGCCTCAAGTTTCTCATCGTTTTTATCTAAGTTTAAATTGCATTTTCATTATACTAATATTATACCTTGACATTTTCAAGGTATGTATGTGCTGCACCATCAACTTAATTCACCACGAAAGTGAATGGACTGGAAGGATGAAAACTAACAATGCACGAGGTAAACGCCACCCATTTGTCAAGGAGAAGAATTAAGCGAACTCAACGTCTCGCAGGAGGCATTGGTGATATGCGAGCTCGAGCGCGGGCCGAGAATTGGCGTCAGGACGCGCTACTGACGAGCTGGCCGTGGCGCTCGAGACATTCTCGAAGTGTGTTGCATCCAGTGGTGCTCAAATGGCGGTGTTTAAATTGCTTCACATCTGGTGGCACTCAAATGGAGGTGTTTAAATTTCTTTACATCTGGTGGTGCTCAAATGGCGGTAATAAAATTTCAATAAATCTAGTGGTGCTTACAGGACAGGGTAGCAGGTGTGGCAGGTGTAGCAGGGGTGGCAGGTGTAACAGGGGTGGCAGGTGTAACTGGGGTGGAATGCGTAGCAGGGGTGGCAGGTGTAGCAGGGGTGGAATGTGTAGCAGGGGTGGTAGGTGTAGCAGGGGTGGCAGGTGTAGCAGGGGTGGCAGGTGTAGCAGGGGTGGCAGGTGTAACAGGGATGGTAGGTGTAGCAGGGGTGGCAGGTGTAACAGGGGTGGCAGGTGTAGCAGGGGTGGCAGGTGTAACTGGGGTGGAATGCGTAGCAGGGGTGGCAGGTGTAACAGGGGTGGAATGTGTAGCAGGGGTGGTAGGTGTAGCAGGGGTGGCAGGTGTAGCAGGGGTGGCAGGTGTAGCAGGGGTGGCAGGTGTAACAGGGATGGCAGGTGTAGCAGGGGTGGCAGGTGTAACTGGGGTGGAATGCGTAGCAGGGGTGGCAGGTGTAGCAGGGGTGGAATGTGTAGCAGGGGTGGTAGGTGTAGCAGGGGTGGCAGGTGTAGCAGGGGTGGCAGATGTAGCAGGTGTGGCAGATGTAGCAGGTGTAGCAGGGGTGGCAGGTGTAACAGGGGTGGCAGGTGTGGAAGGGGTGGCAGGGGTGGCAGGTGTGACAGGGGTGGCAGGTGTGGAAGGGGTGGCCGGTGTGGCAGGGGTGGCAAGTGTAGCAGGGGTGGCAGGTGTGGAAGGGGTGACAGGTAGAGCAGGTGTGACAGGTGTGACAGCGGTAGCAAGGGTGGCAGGGGGGGCACGTTTAATCAAGTGTCTTACCTCTGCAAGAAGCGACACTAAGCCTCGATAAGGAAGATGTTACAGTGATGCAGCATTGGTGCAGCATAGAGCAGGTATTGTGACACTGCACATATGCAATATTGTTACATCGGGGCTGGCATGGTGCAATGGTGCAGGCATGGAGTGGATGTTGCAATGGTGCAGTTGTAGGATAAAATGGTATATCATGAACAATGTCAGTTGTGCAGTTGAAAGAAGCAAAGACGGGGAAGGTTGTAGACAGGCGTTACAATTTTGCCTCTGTCACGAAATTAACGGAAGGTCGATGAGCTCTTCAACTGTAATTGTTTGTCATCTAGTACTTCCTGATACACCAGATTATTATTTTACTCGCACTGTGTGCTGCTACAGATATTTTGTGCACAAATATCTGAAAATTCGTAGCTTAAGAAACGTGCTTCTGCTAAAGTCAACGACTTGAACCGCAAACATTAATTCTGCCCCGAGTCATCAAATTTACCGGCATCAAAAAATCAACAATTTCTTGTGGGCGTTTCTCAGAAGAATAGATTGTTAACTATCATTTTATATTGCACAAGAAAAATGTTGAGGTGTTTTCCGGAAACTTCAACGCAGGTAAATGACATACAACGACGACCGTACAGTCGGTATGGGAAGATAATATTCACGACACTCCCACGAGCAGGAGCGTTGATAAAGTACGAGTATGTAGATGAAAATCTGTGAGAATTTTAATCTCGAGTAAACATCACAGGTTATATCAAAATTTGTAAGGTGTATCCATTTATTACTCAGATTATTATCCCATTTTGCAGTCTAAGAGTGGAAAACACTCGCAACTACTTTCTAGAAAAAGGTGAAAGTTCTAGAGCAGAGTTTAGTTAATGCACTTGCTGGAAATGTAAAGCTGAGAATTTAGAAATAAACTTATTTGAGGGAGCTTGAAGACAAGGTAAATTATTTCATTTCCCGAGAATCAGCGAAAATTGAAATCAGTATCTACAACAATCGCTTCATGTCAACTGACATATTGCAGATTTTGCTCACTGCGCAAATCTAGAAAATGTAAAGTTATCTCAAAATATTATTCTTAAAATATTGGGAAAATCCCCCAAAGTAGATTGTAGTCTGAATAATAGTTTACGATCAAATCAGCAATAAGAGTCACTGGAATTTATTATACTCCAATTTCATTTCATTACCCTAAAGTTTTATACCGAATATTAACAAAGCTTTATCAGGATTTTTTTTCCGTTCAACCGTAAGGAAGAAACAGATTTCGGTAATGGACGGAGCTGACGGACAGCACTTCTGACCTTCTCATATCTGTGACTATATAAAATTCCTCGAATAGATGGAGAATCTAACGAATAGATAGAGAATTGAGTAGAATGAATTTTTTAAATCGATAGAGAAGTCGGTCTAAATTAAAAGATTTATGGTATAGGTGTCTATTAACGATTTAAATTATTCAGTTGATGTGATTACTATACTTTTAGCATACATCGTGAAAATAATTAATCCCTTACATTATAGCTTTCATTTTTCTATAAATGCAATTTTCTTCAACAGCTGCTTTCCTTCAAAGAGAATGAGACCGTCTCGAGGACGGCACGACTGTGAGACCATCGTGAGTGGGCAGCGCGTGTCTCGCGCGGGCAGATCAACTCTTTACCAGTCCCGCCACCGGCACAGAGCCTATGCTCTCAACTGATGTACTCTGATAGATGCGGTATTGGTAAATAATAATTTTCCATTTCGTGCAAGTAAGAGAAAACCTCAGAATTTAATTTCCCCCTGCCAATTTGTAGGCTTTTCTTCGAAATTTTTTTCGTCAATGATTCTTCAAGCCCCTTCAGGGGGATTCTTCAATGGTAACCAAAAAAGTTCTGTCCGTTTTTTGAACAGCCATTGAATGAAGTTGAAATATATATAAAATGGATGTAGCAATTGTTTTCAGATGCAGACAGCCGAAAGCAGGAACATCAGACACGCGCACCGTGCTTGGTTATCAGTTATAAGCCGGACAGCAGGGGAGAAGGATGAAAGAATCTATAGATCTCGTTCGGGGCTGTTTGCTTTACGACTTCAATGTGGGCTTATCAGCAGCTGCATCAAGTCGCCGCAAATGTTAAGGGCTTAAGGATAGTGCTGTGAATGAACGTACCGCAAGGCGTTGGTTTCAAATATTCAGGTCGGGAGATTTGTCCCTCAGTGATGAGCCTCGCAATGGACGACCACAGGTCTTGAACGACGGAGTCCTGAATGCGGCCATTGAACAGGACAGTAGTCTAACGTGTGGTAAACTTACAAGACAATTAAAGTTTCCGATGAAACAGAATTCACCTGCACTACCTAGGTAAGACGTTCAAGCTGAGCAAGTTGGTCCGCCCGAGTTAAAGCCTGAGTATCGCTGTTTTCTTGCCACCGTCATCCTTATTCGCTCGAGTACTTACCAGAGAAAAAAAGTGGGTTCTGTACGAAACTTCCAAGCAATCCAGACATTGGTTGTCACCTCAGGATGCTGTCTCTCTCACCGCAAGACCACCTATAAAGCTACGCGTGGTTATGCTTTGTGTCAGGTACACAGGTCGTCAAGTGGTTCATCATAAGCTGCTACTAAAGGGCCAAACGGTCACTGGAGACCTATACTCGTAGAAATTGGAACGTGTGCGGCAGACATTGCTCCGGAAAGAGCCAGCATTGGTGAATCGCAAAGGTGTGCCTTTCCTCCACGACATTGCCTGACCACTCGCATGTCGCGTGAATGGTCAGGGATGCTATACAGTAGCTTTGGTGGGAGACTTTGTGCCATCTACCTTATTCACCAGACCTGGCTAAATCCTATTACTACCTTTTCTACTCCCTAGATAATCATCTACGTGGAAAATCCTTCACCAATGAAGTAGACTTGCGCCAAGCCATCACGGAATTCTTTGCGTGCAAAACCCCCGAGTTTTACCGCAAGGGGATTGAACAGCTGGAGACAGGTTGGCAGAAGGTGCTGGATGCGGATGGCGATTACTTCGAAAACTAAATTTCAGTTACACGTACCGTGAAGCGTTTTTTTTTTCTTTAAAAACGGACTGAACTTTTTTGGTTACCTTGTATAATTGTATCTATAAGAATTAACACTCTCAATAGGAAAATGTGAGGTTCCGAGTTGAAGGTTGGCAGTCCTTTCTATTGTTTTTTTAGTTATTAATAGTTTTTTCTGTTATGTTGCGGACCATCATCTTTCTCCGTTCATTGCTGCCTTTTTTCAGCACCTACTACTTTCTTCTTCAGCGTTTCTCTTGTTTCATAAGCTTTTTCCTACCATACTGTTTCCATGCACAGAGTGTGGAGAAACTTCTCGTGCATAGATTCCCTATTCTCTTGCTGCCATACTCAATGGTGCCTTCGTTCTTCTTCTTTCGAAACATCTTTGATATAATTTATGAGGCTTAACTAACATATGATACACTCTAATTGGTACTTTGACCTGTAAAACGGCGCTTTCTTGATAAGCTGGCTCTTGATTCCATGTCTTCACTTAACTTTTGCATATCATCTGCCTTATAACAGGCATAGATTATATTCTACACACTATCTTCGTGAGTCCCAAGCGGACTTTTTAACATGAAATCGTTCCGATGTTGTGAAGTTTTAAAGCACTGGACCAGGCACAATAGCGTCACATAGGATGCCAGGAATGTAGCTGAACATTGTATGTTTAATGTATTACACCTTAAAAGAATTAGTGCACCGTTTTTTTTTGCAGATAGCCATTGAAAATAACATGCTTACTCGAAAAATAGAAAAGTTTATATAGTCATAATTTTTGTACGTGTAAACTCCAATGATTTACAATGATATGATACAAGTATTAGGAGAATTATTTTTTCAGAATATTTACTGATAATGTACAACTATGAAAGCTATCAAAGGCATACAATTACCACTTTCAATAATAGCTGCTGAACAAAAATAAAATATTTCTCACACATTTAAAATAGGGTGACAACAATATTTTCATGAATAAAAGAGCTTTGTTTGACATTTAGTTTTAGCCCCTCCGGCTGTTACCGCTATTTTCCGGCTCCTGCACATTTTTACAAGTCCCTCGTGAGTTTTCAAGGAATATTTAGACTACTTCAACTTGAAGAACACCTTCAATTCATTCAGTTTGTTTGATCACCTTGCATGAAACTGAATTTACTAACTAACCCTAAAATATTTCTGATAACTTTACGTTCCATATAATTTAATTTTTTTACGATGTTGAAATTTCTAACACACCTATTGTGGCAGTTTTAATTTTGGGTGGCTTCGAAATACTTTTTCAGCAAGCATATCTTGAATTATTTATTAATTTTATAAAGATATGTTACGTTCTCGACGCTCTGTGCTGTGTGTCATTGTACATTCTTTGCTTATTTTACAGTTTCACAATTTTATAACATCAAAAACTACAGGTATGTAAATTTTTTGAACTGTCCAAATTTTTATTTAACCTCACTGATTTGTCAATAATTTTACAAATGTGTCTAGATCATTTAACTACACAATCACCGGGGTTAACAGTTCTACTGAAAAAGAGCATTTATATAGCACCCGGTTGCCTGAGTACATGGATAGTAGTTCCTGATGTATCCGGAGCACCAGTGATAGTTTTACGATTGGTGAGTACCGAATGTACGTGATGATACCTCATTTTTACCACATGGTTGTAGAATTAATTCTAGTGGATCCATTGAGGGACTAGAAACAAATGACAAGCCCTGCATTGACGAAGTATCCAAAAGATGGCTGAATGTATTTCAGTTCGTCTCCGCACGGTTACATAACTTCCTAGTTATGAAGCGTTGCCGACAGTATTTTTAAAATCGCATGCCACCAAATGTGTGGTTTCCAACCTTGCGATACATGAACCACATAGATTATTAAGACTATTACTAGTGAAGCATTGTTGAAGAGAGACTAATGGTTTATCCTTAAAATAGCAAAGCTTCATTGAAGGCCACCGTCGTCCAGGTGGCGTCCAAAATGAGTGAGATTCATTAAATATTTTTTTTTGTCTCGAGTTGAAGAAGTTATTGAGCCTGAAGGTGGTTTTATTGAAGGATTTACTCATAACATAACAATACAACAGTTTGTCAGCAAGTGTTTATTCACATTAGTATTCATTCCAAAAAATACAGTTGCTCAACAATATACCGAAAATGTCACCAAGAACCTCTCTCAACCCGTGTATGATGACTGCCTGGTAATGGGCATTCAGTGATACAAGAAAGTGGACAAGTCTAACAACCATTCGAATACGCTTATGCAGACTGTGATACACACAAAGCAGTACATGGGAAGTTATTGAAACTCAACAATTGTTAACTCAAACGAACCGTAGAACAACCTGACTTCTCTGAATTTGACAGCCAATCTCGTTCAAACATATCGAGCAAACTCAGCAAACCCATGCCAACCAAACACAACCTAAAATCAACACAATATAACCTAATCTAACTCATCCTAGCCTGCACCTAACCATTAAGTTAACATAATGCAACCCAAATTACCCTAACTTCGTCTAATCTATCATAATTTAACCTAACCCACACCTAATCCTAAGCTAACCTAGCGGAGCCCAACCTACCTTAATGTTGTCTAACCTAACAGTAAAATCTTCAACTTCAATTTAATTAGCAACTCAACCTAACAAACCTCAACTCAACCTAAGCAAATAAAAATAATCTTGGAATAACACCACGTAATTTAATAACATTTTAAATAGCTAAGCCCGTTCGAAATAATAAGAATTATCAAATCATGAGAAATAATAATTATCCTATTTCGCATTTCGCTAAAAAGTTAACCGCGCAGAAAAAACAAAATCGACTGATATGAGTTCGGCAATAGTTTACTGATATGACAAGTCGGACACATCACCGAGAAGTTATGAACGACTAATCCCAAACCCTATTGATTCAATTTGACTTTTGATACTGCTCGGCTATGTTCAAAATTTTCCACATTTGACAACGAACGTCGGAAAGGAACTCGAACTGACAGCTCGCAAGCAAGAGCAAGAGCAAAAAGCATTTTTACAATTCGTTCACTGATCTTCTCGTCAGATAATGAATAACCAGATCTTGCAGGTGTAAATGTGTGACCATGTATAACAAATTTTATGCTGCTGCGTTTAACATAAAAGTATTGAAGATCATGAATGAATATCATTACTGCACCTTGCAGTTTAACCTCCGAATCAACTCGAAATGTTTTGATTATCTTGAGGAACATTTCAAGATTGAAGTAGGTAGATAGACATCTGAAAAATTTACGGAAGAGGGCGGTTGCTTCAAACCACCGGGCTTCTCACGAGAGGAAAATAGAGAGCAGGTAAATTAGGGAAGTAAACTAATCACAACCTCCCGAGTGGTGCACTAGAATAGTTCATGCACCCTGAGAGTGCCAACCCCAAAAAACGTTCCATCGAAATCACACAATAATATTCGAATGATATATATTCGAGGTAACAATTAATCACCTTAATACTCAGGGGCTTGCTGTCATATTCCTAACTGATCTTGAAATAGTGGATAAAACTAAATATGAACATGAATGTTGATAGGCGTAAAAGAATTTAATTAGAAAAAATTACTGTATTATCTGACACAACACTGCAACCTTAAAATTTTTAGCGTCGTATACAGCACCACAAAGTAAAGGAGCATGATGTTAGTTCCTATGAGAATGGATATAATAATAAAAGTTAATCTCAAGTGGTCTCGTATGACAGACAGTTCAATATTTATGCTTGTCCTGCGAAAAGATAGGCAGGTTGATATTTGATTGATGATGCTCCAGTCTACTAGTTCATTCAAAGGCTAGCTCTAACTGAAGATTTATTCGCTTGAAGAGAGCTGGTTTTATATGCGAGACATCGTGTCGCAATTATACCGGTACAAAGAGAAGCTTTTGCTTCAAAACTGGTTCTGCAAGATGCCATACTTAAAGAAAAAAGTTGCACCCCAAGAGAATTTAGCTTGCAGGGAGTGAAGTTCAAACCATCATTAGTGAGGTAAACACTTCAGCACAGAAAGATGTTACATGAATGCGAATGTCCTGAGACATGAGCACTCGACTTTTTACATGCCGGACGTAGTGGACTTTTTTTTGGTGAATATTGAACGAGCTCTCAATTGTTACATCCTCCGTCTGCTTTTGAAAATATTAACGCTTATATAATTGGTATTTTAATTGGACATTATTACATTACTAGAGTGCAAGGTCCGTCATAAATGACGGGATTCAATACCTTTTTTAAAAATTCCCAAAAGTGCACGACAAACAAATATATTCATCCTAAAAGTACCCGTGATAGAAAATGTTCTTATATTTTTGCACTTGTAAAACTCGTATCACAGATACGGTCATTATAACTACCCTTAAGAGCGTGACAGAGAAGTGGAAGAAGCGCACTCTAAACAAATAAACCAAGGGTATTATTAGGTAGTAGCACGACCCGTGGAAATTCTACGAACAATGTCATCATGGACCCATGAAAAAATTCCGTCGACATTGCCTTACCTATGCTAACCTAATATATCCTAACCTTCCCTATTCTAGCCTCTCCTAACCTAACCTAATCAAACCTTTCCTTACCGAACCTATCCTGGTAAGATGCCAAACAAATCAATGCATGTAAGGCCATCTTTTAGTGTTACACTGAGGAATTCGGTACCCATGATTTCGCAAACTCAGACGAAAGCGTAACAGATACCAAATAAATAAATATACATCCTATGCTTCTTAAGAAGAGGGCACAAAACAAATAAATAAATATATAAAAAACATTTAAATCCATATATAAATAAACACCCAACAGCTACTATTAGGTTAGATTTACATGTGAAGAGCTATAGATAATCAGTAAAAATTGTGTTACAAATCCGATAATTGTTTCGATCGTTGAATTATATGGCAAGAGTAGGCGAGAATACTTAAAAATTGAATAAAATTAGTGTATATAGTATATTTTCTTTACTTTATGCTAATAATAAACGCGATATCCTTCTAAATGAATCTTGGGTGAACGAGGTAAATATGCAAAGACAAAAATATATCAACTAACATAAAACAACACATTATAAACTCATTCTTTACGATATGGGACTTAAATTGAAGCAAAATTAATAACTTATCACTAATACGATAAAAACATTTCCTCTTCATATTTTTCTTCATTTTTCTACATTTTTTCCCCATTCATGAATCAACCCATCTTAAGCAACTTGGAGCCGCAGTTAGACAGATTCGGAATTTTAAAGTTTCACTGTGTCCAGTAGGCTTAGATTTCACTGAACAGACAGTCTAGAAATGATATATTTTCTCGGGTGCAGTTCAAAACACTGTTGGCGGAAGCACAAGGCGTGATGTACACACTTTTAGGTAAAATTAAATTACGTTTCTCTATGTTTTGTGCAACATTACTTTTGAGACATTCAATTTAGAATAGATGGTAAGGTAAGTTAGCGAAAGAGTTGATTGCTTGTATTGTCATTATATGTTAACTTTCAAAGAATTAGTCTATTGTTCATCGACTTTTTAGAAACCGTTCAATTGTTCGTGGTATTCAATGCCTTTCATGAATAAAAATGCTGGAGAGTGCATCGGATTATTATGCTTTTGAAGAGCTCGCTCCCTAAGTTGGAGCACTAAAGCTGAAAAAGAAATCGGTTAGAAAGCCTTCTTATTGCTTCCGACAACAGATGGTTAATTTTTTCTGCAGGTATTTTCAGTAGCCTTACAAAAATCATTAAGGTGTGTGCCATATCGTACCTTTGTATTTTTCAAACTAAAAAAATTCCATTGGGGTTAACATCACATCAGTTATGCGGCCAATCTCTGTGAACGACCAGTGAAACTACTTCTGTGGCTGCTCATAATATGTTTTTTGTAATAATACTAGTAACTACCACAAAAACATGTACTACTTCATTTATTTTGATTATGCAGGGTAACTCGTGTTTGAATATTACGGCGGGATACAGCGATAGCAAACTTCTGTTACTTTTGCTACTAACACTTATCAGTACTCCCAATACTGCCACCACCACTGCTAGCAACACCAGTTACAATGACACTAACACGAGTACCATTCCTCAAACGATCAATTCTATCAAACCTATTTTCTATCAGAAATCTAACCTAATAATACCCGTCGTGTGTTTATTTATATATTTGTTTGGTGTCCGCTTCTTAAGAAATATAGGATGTCTGAGTTTGCGGTATCATGGATACCGAATTCCTCAGTGTAACTTAAAGAATGGCCTTTACATGCATTGACATGTTTGAATTGTAGCAGGATGTGTTCGTTTAGTATAGGTTTGGTTAGATTAGGATAGGATAGGTTAGCATAGGTTAGGTAATACTGACAGAAGTTTTACACGGGTGCACGTAGGAATTTCCACAGGCCCGAGGAATTTTCACGGGTCCTGCATCTATCTAACAATATCCATGGTTTATTTGTTTTGAGTCCGTGTCTTCCACTTTTCTATCATGCTCATAAAGATAGCCATAATGACCGTATCTGTGATGCGATTTTTACCAGTGCGCAAGTGCAATAATATTTTTCACCACAGGTACTGTTAGGATAGATATTTTTGTTAATCATCCACGTCTGGAAAGTTTGTATGAGAAAGATATTGAATCCTGTCATTTTTGGCGAGCCGTGAACTCTATGTTGGAGTGTAATCATAAATAAATATGATTGTTGCGTTTTCAAAAGTACCCTGCTTATTGAAGGAAGAAGACAATAATTCCCTAGAAATTGGCGAAAATTTGAATAAATCATCTCAACTGTTTTCAGATTCCACTTTGACTGACCCTAAATATCTACGGCTAACATTGCAGCCTAAAACAAAACACTTCCGTTGTTTTGTGGTCTTAATCGCGATACTCACACTTATGCTCTGTGAGAAGCCATTCTTTTGCCACTCATCAGACCCTTTGTCCCCATGCGCGTCGGAGTCTGTACAAGCAGTGGGCATCTTAGCCCTTGTGGTATCGTTCTCGTCACCTCCTCGAAGTAAATACCTATGAAAACGTCTCCGAGTTTCCTTATCACGACCAAGCCGCACCTCTAGAGGCCTATTTGGTGGCCCATATGGGGGATCGAACCCACGACGTCCGCGTTATCAGCAGGGCGCTCTAACCAACTGAGCTAACCGGCCGGTTAGCCCGAAACGTCTGACTAGCGAGCTCCCATCACCAGTAAACTAATAGAAACCTTCCAGCGTTTCCTTTGTTACCTGACGACAACGGTAACCCCAGCCTCGGGGCTTACAACCCATTCGTTGTTGTTCTGCGAGTCTTTTCATCCGCTCCTGTACGCTAAATGAATACTTGTTGAATAGGTTGAATAGTTCTTAATTGGAACTGGTTGAATGGATGCATTGGTTCTTGAAATTGATTGAATAGATTGGAAAGTTTTTAGAATTGACTGAATAGTTCTTGGAATTCGTTAAATAGATGCTAACAATTGTAAGTTGGAAAGTTCTAAGTTTTATGAAAATTATTTATGGGACGGCGCTATACGTGCCCTCCTCACTGATGTTAAGAGAGCGTCAGGAAACGAAGAGGGCATTTAAGCCTTCGGTAGTGAAATAGGAAGTAGTCGAAAAATTAGAGAGCTAAAGGGCACAGAAGTAGAGAAATAAATGATAGAGAGAGATAAAAAATAGAGAGCATTCTTCCTACTCTGCATTTTCTTGATAATTATGGGGATAGTAACGGCAACAATGATTTTATTACTCTAACTAGTGTACACGGTCCGTCAAAAATAACGGGATTCTAAAGTTCCTCTAAACAAATCTTCCAAGTGTGGATGACAGATTTCTTGTGCACTGGTGAAACTCGTATCACAAGTACGGTCATTGAGCATCTTTTAAGAACGTGAAAGAGAAAAAGACTAACCAACCAATACAAACCAAATAATTTAATGTATTCAGTGATTACGCTCAAAAAATACATAAATTTATTTATTTATCAATACTATCAATACCATATGATACAACGCCAGGTATCGTCATAAATTTAAAAATAAGTTTATGCATTTTTGTGCGCAATTTCTTCCGTGTTATTACAATGGGAATTTTATTGAACACATCGAATTGGTTGGTCAGCGTCTCTCTTTCACGCTCTTAAAGGATGCTGAATGACCGTTTCTGTGATCCTAATTTCAACAGCGCACAAGTACGAGAATATTTAAATCGTGGCTAGTATTAGGATGGATATATTCGTTTGTCCTTCACATCTGTAAGATTTGCCAAAAAAATACCGAAACCCGTCATTTTCGGGGGGTAATGTACACTAGTATCTACATTATATAATAAAACGCCAGAGGGTCTCCATAAATTTATGAATTGATTTTTTTTCGTGCGTAATGTCTCTTATTTTATTACAATGGGAATCTGCTTGCTTGGTTGGCATCATAGATATCATTCAAATGATATGACAAACCTGGCATCTGCTCACTTTCGTTCATAAGTCAAAAATAGTGCATGAAAATTGAATCTATTTTTAAGAAAATGCAGCTGATCGTGATGAAAAAGATGTAGCAAATTTTTTCAAAAAATGCCTGGCTAATAATAGTTAATCTAACCCAATACCCGTTGTGTGTTTATTTATATAATTATTTATGTATTTATTTATATTTTTATTTGGTGCCCGCTTCTTTTGTCTGAGTTTGCGCTATCATGGATACCGAATTCCTCAGAGTAACATTAAAAGATGGTCTTTTCACGCATTGAAATATTCGACATTTTATCAGGATAGGTTCGGTAAGTTTAGGATAGGTTAGGTTAGCATAGGTTTGGTAATGTTGATGGAATTTTTTCACAGGTCCACCTAGCTTAACGATGACATTGTCCTTGGAATTTACACGAGTCCTGCTATTACCTAATAATACCCTTGGCTTATTTGCAAGGAGTCCGCTTCTTCCACTTCTCTGTCACGCTCATCAGGATAGTAATAATGACCGTATCTGTGATAAGAATTTCACCCGAGCCACAAATTCAAGAATATTTTAATCGCGGGTACTATTAGGATATTTGTTTGTCACCCACATCTGGGAGATTTGTCTGAAGAAAATATCGAATCTCGTAATTTTTGACGGGTGGTGTGCACACTAGTTTATTTATAAATTTAAGGAGATACTTGGCGTTTTATTATATATTATTAATTACAGTAAACACTTGAGTAACAAAAAACGTTGTGAATGAACGCGCCACCTAGCGGCTACAATTACATAATGAATAAACCACGATCCTCTCAATAATTTAGTCACAATGATGACTCGAGTACAATATGTAGTATGGAGTCAAATTTCTTGATCACCACATTAAAATTACACCACCAAGCACTTTCTATCATGGTAGAGCTGCTATTTGCATCATATGCTCAGTGCATTTTTCTGGGAACAATAATTGAACCCATGTCGGCCGTATCTTTCTCGCTTAGCCTCTGGTAAACCGCCTTTCCGAGACTCATTTTCAAAAAACACAAGACAATAATTCCACTTTACGCTTCATCTAAAGCACGTCTACATTCACGCTTCATAATTGCTCCCACGACGTTGCCTCTGCCAGCCTTCAGCATGTCCTCACTCCTCACTTGCCCCGTGTAGACGTCTGCCAAAACTCCCCGTTTGAATCTTGCCGAAAGTGTTTGCGCTGGCATATTCGTGCGCTCGACACTTGCCTCGGCCTGTCTTGTGGTACTCCTCGTGGCAATTCTTGCATTCTATTTTGTTCTCACGCCGAAGGTTTTTTCGCAGGATTTTACTGAGATCTCTCCTACCTGTGAATAAAGTTTAACTGTTATTACCAATTCCTTTGTGACTAATTTTTCTGGAAATCACCAAATTTATAATAGTTTATTCACGCAGCAGAAATGCACAACAATTGATATTGAAACAATCCCTGTATTTAGCTCCATTTTTTCTCGTAGTAAATGCGCCTGTACTACTTCAATGAGAATAGGATTAATATTTGTCTCAGTCATTTACAATCCGACCCGAATTGAGCAATTCGTAAAATTAACCAACTAAATAATGGCATAATCTACTCTTGAGCATCAGCTACTTACAAATTGTCCCGCAAGGCTAACAAGACATTAGATGACAGGAATGAAACACGGAAATACACATTTGCTCTGTTGAGCTCATACAGCTACTCAATGCTAATTTCAGTAGGCCGATAGGGTGGCCTTGCATTCTGATTGTACAAAAAAATCTACATTAGGATTGAAACAAAAGCCAGCATCGGTTTTTATATAACCTTGACATAAAAATCCTTAGACGAACCTAGGTGTCGAAACAGCCCATCCATATCAATACACAAGAGAGAAATCCTGATAATGTATTCCATGGCCTAGTTTGATAATGGTTATGCACACGTATTAATAACAAATGGGAAGAATGTGACACACTGATGTAAAACCTTTTTGACCGCCTGCACTTAGGTCTTAATTTGAGCTTTGGCTTCTACGATGTCAGGAAATGATGTTGAAAGTATAATGGGTGGAAGTAAATAATCCTGCAATCAATGCTAGAAGGTCGAAATGGCAGATAGCTCTACGAGTAGTATTTCCTCTGTAAAATTTTTCCCGAGAAACAGCAGGCCAATGAAGGGGGTGAGGGAGGTGAAACGACCCTTCAAACCCTAATACTAGGATCTATGAATGTAAGGGGGTGTGGAAATAGGCCAGCTGAGAGTATGGAAGAAGAGATTGGATAAATGTTGATGAGTCGGAAGATAGATGTGTTGGTCCTGAGTGAGACAAATTTGAAAGGTAGTGGTGAGATGATGTTTCGGAGTGTGTGTGGAAGAATATCTGGTGAGAGTAAGGGACATGCAAGAGAGGGAGTGGCTATATTTTTGAGAGAAAGAATCCAAGAGAGAGTAGTTGAATGGTGTGAGGTTTAAGCAAAAATAATGTGGGTGCGAGAAAAATGGGGTGTAGAGTCATGGGTGTTTGTGAGCGCATATGGACTCGGAGCGCATATGGACTCCCCACTCGTAGTGGAGTGGGTAGGAGAGAAAGGAGTTTTGGGAGAAGTTGTTTGAGTGTGTTGCAAGAGTGGGGAATGCTTGTAGATTTGCGGTGGCGGGGGACGTGAATGCGAGAGTGGGTGATGAGGCAGGGGATCGTGTCGTTAGCAGGTATGGAGTAGCTGGGGGTGAATGAGAACGGCGAAAGCTTGGTGTAATTGTGTGCGGAGAGCGAGTTAGTGATTGGGAATAGTATGTTTGAGAAAAGGAGTATGAACAAGTAAACATATGTAAGGGTGAATGACGGTGTGATTGGAGAGAGCGTTGATGGATTATATTTCTATTAGCCGGGGAGTGACTGGTCGTTTGCTTGACGTGCATGTATACCGTGGTGAGATCAATGGGATGTCGGATCATTACTTGGTCGAAGGAACGATGAGAGTGAGTGAGGTGTGTGAGGTAGGAGGAGTGGAAGGGAGGTGTTACATGTAAACATGTTGCATGAATCTGAGCGTGAATGTGAGTAAGTAGAATATGGGAGGATGAAGGTAAGAGGGGTTGGTTGAGTGGAGGGGGAATGGAAGTTATTTAAAGATTCAGTGATGAAGTTTTCAACGGAAGTGTGTGGAGTAAGGAAGGTTGGAGGGGGATTAGAAAGGGAAGTGAATGGTTGAAAGGAAGAAGAATGTTAAGAAGAGCAATGGGGGCGGCGGATGAGGATTGAGGGAGAAGTTAGGAGGGGATTTCATTGAGAGAAGGAAGTTTTTTTTTGAATGAAGTGAAGAGAATTAGGAAAGGACAGGTAGAGAGTGAGGCAACAGTGAAGAATGCAAATGGTAGGCTGCTAGTGGAGGGATGTGATGTGAGGAAGAGATGAGCGGAGTTTTTGAGGAACTGCTGAATGTGAAGGATGATAAAGTTACAAGAGTGGTAGCTGTTGGAAGTGATGTTAGAATGCCTGTGTTAGGAAAAGTGAATAGTAGTCGAATAAGAAGTGAAGAAGTGAAAGGTGCGTTGAAAATGATTAAAAATGGGAAATTCCAGGTATGGATGGCCACACGGTTGAATGTCAAGAAAGGAGGAAAAGCGGTTGTAGAAGGGTTTGTAAGTCTGTTTAACGTATGTTTTAATGCTTTTAAAGTGCCTGTAGAGTGGAGTAGCGAGTACTTAGTTCCGTTGTGTAAGGGGAAGGGCATCAGGTATGAATGCGGTAATTCCAGAGGTATAAGTCTACTGAGTGTCGTTGGGAAGCTGTATGGAAGGGGTTTAATTGGAAGAGCGAGAGTGATGACGGATGGTGCGCTAGCTGAAGAACAAAGAGGTTTTAGAAGTGGTAGAGGTTGTGTGGATCAAATGTTTGCTGTGAGATAGGTTAATGAGAAATACTTGGCGAAAGGAAAAATGTGTATTGGGCCTTTATGGATCTGAAGGAGGCGGATGACAGGGGGACCATGAGGCATTGTGGCAGGTTGTAGGCTCATATGGAGTGGGGGGAGACTGTTGAATGCGATCAAGAGTTCCTACTTTGATAGCAGAGCATGTGTGGGAGTAGGGAGTGAGGTGACTCATTGGTTCCCAGTTATGTCAGGCGTGAGACAAGGATGTTTGATGTCGCCGGGGTTGTTCAATTTGTTTATGGATGGTGTAGTGAGAGAAGTGAATGCGAGAGTGTGGGGTAAAGGTGCATAGTAGGTGGGACAAAATGATACGAATTGGGAAGTGTGTCAGCTGTTGTTTGCAGATGATACAGCGTTTGTGGCTAATTCAGAAAAAAAACTACGGAGACTGGTTGCAAAGTTTGGTAGAGTGTGCGAAAGGCGTAAGTTGAGAGTGAATGTAAATATAAACAGGGTGATGAGATATTCAAGAGGTGGAGTGTTTGGAACATTGGATGTGAGGATAAATGGTGAAGTGTTAGAGGAGGTATAACATTTTAGGTACCTCGGGTCTGACGTGGCTGTAAATGATGGTATGGATGTAGAAGTGAGACTTCTAGTGAGTGAAGGCTGCAAGACATTGGATGCAATGAGGAAAGTTTTTGAATGCAGGAGTATGAGTATGAGTGCAAAAAGGGGACTGTCTGTAAGCTTAATCGTGCCAGTTTTGATATGTGGAGCAGAGTCTTGGGGTTTGAGAGGAGTTGAGAGGAAGAAGCCGGATGTGTTTGAGATGAAGTGTTTGAGGAGCATGTTTGGAGTAACAAGATGAGGTAGGATCAGGAATGTGTTGGTTAGGGAGCAGACGGGTGTTGTCAAAGAGATGAGCAGGAGGGTGGATGCAAGAGTGTTTGGATGGTTAGTGATGGTGAAAGAATGAATGTTGAGCGGCCGGTAAAAAAGATTTATACGTCAGAAGTGAGTGGTATTAGAGCGAGACGAAGGTCATGGATGAGTTCGATGGATGGGGTGAAACGTGTTTTGTATGAGAGGGGTCTGACTGTGGACGTGGCGAGAGGGAGGACTGAGGACAGTAGTGAGTGGAAGCAGTGTATAAGGATGTAATTATTTGTCGCAGTCAGTGGAAGCCTACCCGCATGTGATGGAGTGTATGGTGTCGCCTGTCATGTAAGGAGGGAAGCTGCATACAAATGAAGCGGTCGGGGTAAACCAGCTATGGCTGTCGGGCCTGACTGTGGAAAAGGGTTGTGATGAGCTGTTATTGATCCGTGCAGTTCTGGTGCGGCCTGTGCTGTCTCTCTCGTTTCCTCGTGATTAAGGATGAATGATTGTGGTTTGCTGTCGGCTACCCTCCTGTAAGGAGGAAAAGCCTGGTATATGTGTTTATGAATGTATGTGTGTAAAAAAATTGAATATAAGTCTTTATAATTCTCCTCCATCTTTTTCACAACTTATGCAAGCTATTCAGAAAAATTGGCATGCGATTTATTTGAAAGCTTTTAAGAAAATTTTCATTACGAGCTCTTACAGGTTCACTGATGTCTCTTGGTTTTTACGATAAATATAACGTATAATTATTCTACCTATATTGATTGTTCGAGAAATCTAATTCTGTTCTGTAAAGCTTTGAGAATGTTAACTTTTCATTCCCTACTGATTAATTGACTAAGTGCTTATCACCGCTCAGAACTGGGTCAAAAGAGTGGTTACGAAGTCCACAGCAACGATCTTTGTGGAGTTTGAACGAAACTGTAAAAAAAAAGAAAAACTGAAGCCATAATGAATGAAACCTCGGACATGAAGCTCAAATTACTGCGTGGAGAAGTTCGTTTACATATTTCTTGATCATGCAACTGCATTAGTTTGAAATGTATTCGATAACAAAATATATGTCATGGAAGAGAATGATTTAGAACAAGATTCATGGTCGGTTGCGAAATCTCATTTGAGTGAAAAAAAAAGTTTATTTCCAATAAAGTTGATACATAAAATGGAAAACATCGGATTCTAAAATGTCTTAATAATAAGACCCTTAGTTGAAATTCACACATGGATATCGTAATACCCATGTCAATTGTCGAAACAAATTTTAACAATGCATATATTCAAATTAAAAAAACAAGATACTACAATAGTACTATAATACTACGATATTCTCAAAGAAACATAATTCTAGTGACGCATTGTTGAATACACTCATGCTAGTACGCACTTACATTGGAATTTGAGTGCAGAAACTTGAGATATAAAAACATTTGAAAGTAAAATGGTCAGGTTGAAATTGTTCTGCGTTTAAGACCATGCATGGGCTCGACATTCGGAGCAATTTTCCACTCTTGCGTATCAGGTAGTATGCCAAACAACGAGCTCGATGAAGACACATTTTTTTGTCCATCAGAAATTTATGACATTTCCTACACAAATAATGCCAACACAAAATAATTCAACAAAATCAGAAACTGGAATAGGAATTTTTGTACAACGCTAAGCATAACATTTATAGCATAATTGGAGTAATTCGTGAAATTAATGAACTACCTAAATATTGCTTCTGCAGTATTCTAAGAACAAAAATAGTTAACTTCTAATAGAGGTGATTCAAAAAACATCATTTTGAAAGTGTCATACATAAAGTTCATTATTGGTTATACAGGGTGTCTATAACGTCTCTTTACCATATCAAAGATTTATTACGAATGCAAGTGATAATATTTTTCATCCAAATTTGTTCTATTGTATTCAGTGTTTATTAAAATTTTTAATCACATTTCGCGTTTGTGTTTTTGGAGATCCTGTTTGTGAAAGCGGTGTTGTTGAATGAACCCCTAAAATGGCTGCTTCTCAAGAGACGGCTCATTGTGTCTCATGGTTTATTGAAACAAAATCGGATAGGCAGACTCTGCAAAACTACAGAATTAAGTATAGAAGAGATTCAGCATCACATCCTTTAATTCGTGTATGCCGCAAGACAATTATGGATACTGGGACAGTGTTAGGTAAAGGGAGGAGTGGGCGACCAAGAACGGCAAATGAAAGCATCGATCGTCTAAGGCAATCTGATTTGCGTTCTCTCACAAAGTCCACCCGTATTGCTGCCACACAATTAGAGCTACGGCGTTTCACAGTGCTCAAGGTTATACACAAGAACTGGCGATTGTAAGCAACTCTTACAGGCTCTCGAGTCAAATGATAAACCAAGACGAAATAGTTTGCAGTTAACATACTGAAGCGAACTTATGAGGATGAAACATTCTTTAGACGAGTTTGATTTAGTAATAAGGTAACCATTCAGGTTTCAGAAAAACCGAAAAACACAATGCAAGAAACTGGGGATCAGAAACCCCCCTGACTAAAAAAATTGAGCGTCATAGATTCTTTTGCTGTCGTCTTTCTCCTGCGCTCACCTCACAGTTTACGTGGCGGTGTGGTCCCAGCAGGAGGTGAGAAAGCTGATTTTTTTCAAGTTGAAAGAGGGACACTCGGCTGACATTCAGTTCGACAGTCCGGGACTCCCTGGTCAATTGGGGTGAGGACCGGGGTCTTTTTTTCAATAGCAAGCCTCTTCCGACACATTGTGATACTCTGGTGGTTTCTGGTATGGCGCTAAAATAAGTGAACAGGTAGTTTAGTCTGCCTTTGGGGCAGCGAGTACTCGAGCACTCGCGAGTACTACGAGTACTCTGCTCGAGCTCTGAGGGATCCATGACTGAGAGTGGAGCGGGGATTTGTGTGTGGGGCGGTGGTGGAGCGACACACGTCATACCACCCCGTCTTTCATCCCATATGGTGAGGAATGCAAGAACAAAGTTACCCACCAATTATGCTTATCGCAGTACAGGGGTAAACTTTGTTTTTACGGCCACTGTATATACGAGTTAATAGAAAAATATAATACCAGTTACGATTCACCGTTAAAAGCACTTCCATTAGTGCACACTTACATTAAAATTAAAGCTTAAGAACTTGCAAAATCAGGAATTTACGTTAAAAGTAAATTGTGTGAATTTAATTAATTCTGAGTCTAAGACCATGAGGTCGACATTCGGGACTATTTTTCACTCCTACATGTCAACTAGTATGCTAATTAATAAACTCGAATAGCATAAAGTTTTTACCATAGCTCAAATTAATGATATTTCTTACGCTAATTATCCTGGAGCAAAAGAGATAACCGAAGTCAGAGACACAAAAAGGATAGGCGTACAACGCTAACCCAATCATCTATTAACTACCTGATGAGGAACTTAAAAACGAGGAAAATTCCGAGGAAATTTATCATATTTAATGGGAAAACGTATCGGAGTCCAGCTCCATCAGTAGTAAAAAAGTACAAATCATTATGTCTGAAGTAAAAGAAAAATAGAACGTTGGAGACATTCATTAAAAGACAACACTAATCCAAAATTATTTGAAAGAAAAATAAAATTTACAAGATTGTTATTTAGTTACTTTTTGCAACGTGTGTAAACTATCGGTATTGTTGAGGGTCGGTTTTCGTTGAAAATCATGAAGCGACTTTAAATTCCTAAGGTCAAAAGAAGTTGAGGCAGAATCTAAAATTTTGAAGGCGGTACTTATCGATAAGGTGCAATTTTCGGCGTGAACGCATACTGCGGATAGAGAGAGGTGTGCTAATTGGGTCCCAGTATGGAAGCTTCTATCTCGATGCTCTGCTATTTTCAGATAAAAATTCATTGACGTCATGCCGGCGCACGATGATGTGCACTACACACAAAGGTATGAATAATCCAGAGTGGCTCGCATATCAATCGGAAACGTATCCTTATACCGAAAAAAATAAGCCACCTTGAAAAATTATTAACAGGAGCGACGCGTAACTAAAAGTTTTTTCGTACAATTATTTTGAATTAACGTGACAATTTCTCAGAAGACGCTCCAAAATGTGGGAATGAGCAGTACAGATGGTCTTTATTGTTTTCTTCAATAAATTGTGATGCGTATTGCTTCGATAGAAATTTCTTAATTTGCGAATTGACGACATCCATAGGAAAACCGTTAGCTGTAAAATATGCGCGAGGCAATAAGCGTCGTAAGCTATTGAAGAAAACTCTAATCTAAACTGCTCATTCTCGTAATTGGGAGCGCCTTCTGAGAAATTGTCATGCGAATGAAAATTAATGTGAGAAAAAATACTTTCAAAACTTTTAGTTACGCGTCGCTCATGTTAAGAATTTTAAGGTTGCTTCTTTTTCTGCGCTACAAGGGGACGCTGCCAATTGACGTGCGAGCCACTCTGGTTTATTCATACAGTTGTGTACAGTGCGCATCATCGTAGGTCGGCATAACGTCAGTGAATTTTTATATCAGAATGGTAGAGCATCGGGGTAGAAACGTCAATATTGGGACCCAATTAGCGCATCCCTCTCACTCCGCAGTACGCTATCACGCCGAAAAATGTAACGTACCGATATCCTGTAACGACTTCAACATCTTAGATTCTGCCTCAACTTCTTTTTACCTTAATATTTTAGAGTCGCTGCACATTTTTAAACGGATACCGGCCCTCAACAATACCGACAGTTCACACCTGTTGCAAACAGTAACTAGATAACAGTTATGTCGTTTCTATTTTTCTTTTAAATAAATTAGTCTTATTTTGTTTTTCTTTTATTCCAGACATAATGATTTGTACGTTTTTGAACTGATGATGGAGCTGGACTCCGAAACGTTTTCCTATTGAATATGATTAATTTCTTTTGGAATTTTCCTAGTTTTAAATTCCTCATCAAATTACGATTCAAGCAAACAACTGACGCGTTCAGATATACCAACTACCTAAATAATAATGTCATATTATATGTACTCACTAGTGTAATAAAAGACAAATTGCCACATAAGGCTAGCAAAAAATTTTTACGACATGAAGAAGAAATGAAACCAATAATGTGCTATAAAGTTAATAAGAAGGATGAAATGACTTGTTGTGTTGACTCAAAGGGTTGGCTATACTGGCTTCGCTGCCGACCAGGCTGTCGTAGGTGAACGTTGACTGCATCGTGGGTAGCAGGAATTTACTGCGGCACGTATCATTTTATTGGAGTTGTGTGTGTCGGAATAAAAGATAACTGAAAGTTTAGGCCTCAGAAGTCAGTTTCGTTCGTAAGAAGAGTTGTGGTAGAGCGCTTGTTATGACAATGCTGATGATAGAGTGCTAATATAGGTCGCTGAGGTGCTCTCGCTAGCTTTTGTTTCACACTTTGGAGAGTGGCTACGAGGCAGGCAGAAAAAAAAATATTGCTCTCGCCATGCCTGGGAGAGATAGCGCTTATGTTGCTCCTTAAAATAGGGCGAGTCCATGGCGCAGAGTTGACTCCGGCTATGCCAGAGGAAAACAGAGCTTGGTCTGCTCTTCCGAGAAGGGTGAGTCTATGGCGTCACTCAGTTAAATGCAATGAGTCTTAGCTTGAATTTGCGACAGTTGAACAGTGCTGAATAGCGGGATGAAAACTTGGAAAGTAGAAAATTGAGTGGAGACGAATACTGTTGGGTAAAGCGCGTGTTTCTTATGCTGGGATCACTGCAGAAATGGCGATTGGGAAGCCTGCCTTGTTTACGGGTGGGGTCTTGGTGAACGACATTCGCGTGAGTAGGTCGCACTTCTAGCTACACAAGAGGTACCGAGCTGGAGTCTAGTTTCATATTCATTGATTCACGAGGTGTGGCGAATCGCTATGGCATGTTCGTAAGAATAGCTTGAGTTCTGGTTATAATGGGAAAGGAGCTGAGTCACTGCAGCGGAACTCTAAACTTTCGTATCCTTCATTTCGGAAGGAAACAAAATTGAATCACGGCTTATTATAAACTCTGGATAAATTAATGAAAACTTAATAACATCGTTGAATTCAAAACGAGCTTCAACATTTTAGCAAGTGCGATGCTATTTTGTGGCGATTTTGCGAGGCTTAACGTTCCTTCCCTTGATAATTTCTTCGTCTCCAAGATGAGCGATGCTTCTGCAAGAATGCACAAAACATTAAGAAGGTGTCGCACAACTTTTTAATGTTTGTTTACATATATCGTTGCTCAGTTAAATTACTGTTGTTTGAGATGTGTGTAGATTTCCTGGAAACCTTGCAAAGATAACTGCACCACACCCGATGTGTCCTTGACACACTCGTAAATTGTGCGAATGTACAATCTCCGAAACATTCAATGGAAAAATTTTCTCCAAACTTTATTCTAGTTAATTCGCATGCATACTGATTGTACTACCTGCATTAAAGACGCTCTGGGTTATGTGTTTCCGACGCAAGTCCGCAGAACATACACAACGTTTATTTTATAGGAAGAGAAACTTATTCTATTGCAAGTGAAATGAAGTTGTACAAAGATGGCATTCGACTTATATTTTACTGAGAAAAGCAGGACATCAGTGAACTTGATACGACTCAGTATTCGAGGTTATGGAAAGCACTTGAACAACACAGGAGTCAAGCGAGAACAAAAACGAAGAAGAGCGTAGGACATGCAACGGCCACAACTGCGTCCAAGGCTGCTGCTACACTCAATGCCTATTTATTGATTCACATCAGGCGCTAAGAGATGAGGCAACACCACACAACAACAGGTCAGCATCTCTCGCAGAGTAGCAAATGACGTAAGCATTAACTGAGAAGAATACATTAATATTAGTGAGGAGTGAAATCAATCAATTATTACTTAACGTGTTACACACCGTCACACATCACATTGAACATAACCCAGGGCTACGAGCGGAGTAAAGCTCCCACTATTTGTAGCGAAATATTTTTTAGTATTTAATCATGAATATTTTCACCTCCGTCACCCAGCAATGTAGCTTAAAATATTTTATAAGCGCTTTAATATTCATTGAAAGTTCATATTTATGTTCTGTATGTCATGGAGAGGCGATCCAACTTTGAAAATCTGCTATTTGCTACTGCAAATACAAGAGACGGTAAGCCGCTTGTCCATCATATTCGAAGTGCTGAAAAAATTCCCAGCAAGAAATTAAACCAATCCTACATTAAGCACTGTACAGTTCTCCCACCTGGCTTGGAGTTGACCCTGGCTATGTCAGAGGAAGACAGAGCGTGGTCTGCTCTTCAGAGCAGGGTGAGCCTTTGGCGTCGCTTAAATGCATTGAGTCTAAACTTGAAATTGTGACAATTGAACAGAGCTGTTTAGATTCACCCAACCTCGCCTTGAGTAAATAAAATTATTTCATCTTATGACTTGAGAAGAGAGGAATTTTTTCTTGTTCGAGCGTTGTGAAAGTAAACTCAAACTTTATCAAACTATCATTGAAGAAAACGTTCAAATATAAGGAAAATTTGCCATTTATACCATAACAAGGAGAAAAGATGATATCTTGACAAAGATAATAGAATAAAGAAAAACATTCAAGATCTGTGCGTTCAATAAGTACATGAAAGTTCCGAAACCTTAGTTCTTTAATTAATAACATCAAAGGGGCAAGGCTACCAAATGGCTTGTTTATGTTTCACTTACGAATGTTATTTTTCTCTATTGTGATTGTTCGGAGTAAACTTTCAATTAGAATTGCCAATGCACAGGTTTCGAAGCTGAAAAATTTGACAGGTAGCGTTTGCTCCTACTAAATTTTAACACTGAATTATAACCTTCAAGTAATCTAAAGTGGACCAAATTATCATCAAAAAGTAATCAGGAAGTTCTGGTTTCTTAGCGCCTCGACCATCTTGCCATACAGTATATGTATTTAATCTGATCAAGGCAATTGAAGACGTAAGGATTTTTTCTGATTCGAGAATGATGAAGGAAAATGCTAATTTCATCCAGCCATGTCAAAATAAGAAATAAAAATAACAATAGACTTCTTCATGGGTAAGACCATCAGAGGCAAAAAAATCATTATAAGACATAAAAGATATATTGGAAGAAAACATGGAATTAGTTCATTAATCAGCGAGAAATCGTGTTTTGTTGGGTCATCATGGAGAGTTCCAATATTTTTTCTTTAATTATGTGAACTACACTTTATCTCATAAATTAAATCGTTTTCTTATTTCCAAGACCTTACATTGTTTTACCGTTCTTTCTTCCACGGAGCTTCCTCAAACAGATATAGAAAAAATTTCGGATTTTCAGAAGAGAGGGCCGGCAGTAGCAGGCGTATCAGAAGTTCAGAACATGAGTGTGGGCTCTCGTACGACATCAATCTTATTTGACGAAAATAGATGATAAAGCACTCGATGAGAAACAACGATTACAATTTTTTGTTACTCATACTGTATCCTGTTCCCTTTTATATCTAATATTGAGTGCGATATTCGTCGTAGAAATATAATTGTGAAATCGAAGCCTACATGCATTATTCAAAAACCAGTTTTTTTCGTCTAAGAAAATCACACACTTTCAATTTTTCGAAGTTTTATTTTTCTAACGAAACAGATGTCAAAAAAATTCAAAGTCATAAAATGAATCGAGGCAGCAAAAGAACTGCGTTCTGTTAAAGAAAATTCGGAAGGAATACTCGCAACTCTTTTATCAGGTTTGCGAAAATGTTAACCTTGGCTCCCAGGGGTCAGTGCAGCCTTGAAAAGAATAAATAAAAATTGGACGAGACTCTTCGCATCTATAAAGACTAACCACATGAAAACAATATTATTGGCAAGCATTAAAAAATTCACTTTCATATTTGTCCGGCAGCGAATGTGATGTCGAATCCTGTATACTATAGTTATCCATAATGATCAACAATTTCTTTCAAGTGTTAAGCTAATTGTATCCCCTAGCTCGGTGTGCCTACGCTGATGGTGCGCCCGTGCATTTACTTTAGTTAGCGTTTAAGTTTCGTTTGTATTGTATTTCAATATCCCAACTGTAGGCTCTCTTTCTGGCCTACGATATTATAGGGGAATAAACTTCCCTCTACCACACGATTCAACAAATTGACACTAGCCCGTTGCGTGCTCTCATGATTTATTTCAGGAAGCATGAACAAAACGTTACAGTCCTTTTATCGGTAGCACTAATGATGGCAAGCAAGCAAACAAAACAAGTTTCAAAATAGTGAGGAATTGCGAGGTGTCTGGGAAGATAAAGAATAAAACTAAGTAAATCGGTAATACACAAAATATATGAATATGCACGGCTTTTCAATTTATGTCTCAGTATTTTCAAATTAAATATACCCAGAAATAAACAAAGACAATTCAACAGTGAACTACACGCTGGCAGATTGTCACACATCTGGCGCCTAGAGAATCGACCTAGCATTAGTACGCTGGGGTAATTCTTCTAACTAGTTTTTAAGAAGCATGGACGGCGCCAACATCAACATTAGTTTGATTACCTAGCTGAGTAGCACAAATATTTTACACGTACTCTTTTACATATTTGCTGTTGCTGTTTATGCAGTTGCTCATGTTTGCATGAGTTATTTTTGCACAATGAAAAATCACTGTCTTTGCTGAAATGTATCCGCGTGTTGAAGAGGCATTGTGAAGAGAATCATCAATTAATACCTTAGATGCTAAAGTCAAAAGCGTTTCCTCTCTCCTTTTTGAACAGACATTAGTCCATGGAGACACCTCGCCTTAAAAAGGGTTCAAGGGACCACCTTTGGAAGACAAACTATTGTTACATGGTCTTGTCGCAAAGGCAGTTAACTGTCGTAGTTTGGCGAATCAGGGATTTCCCTGAAAAGCCCTAACGGACTGATTACGGCGTAGACAGTTGTACGGCTTCCTAACAGTTCCGCTGTAGTTCAGCTCAAACAGAAATTCTTTTCTGTTGCTCTAACGGACAAATTACGGCGAAGGCGGTACCCACACGAACCTCAGGGAGAGCAGCTGTGCGGAAGAGCAAGCGCTCCGGAAAAGGAAGCTGCACAGAAGACAGCCCCCTTTTCCTCGAACCCGCACTTCGGCCGCAAGACGGTATTGACAATATTCACTGGAATAATCAGCAGGTAGCTATACACGTAATCTCTAATTATCCAATAGTTGCTCCAAAACGGAATGATCATCCGATTTAAATTAGGTATTCGATGGGCGCAAAACTAGAAGTTTGTGGAGCCAAGAAGACGCTCGTATCAGGAGTCAGGTTGGAACCCAGACCGGACCCAGTTGCAGAGGCGTTTATACTGCGCACACACAAAATTGTTAATATACAAAATGTAACCAGCAATTAAGTAATTTACACAATTTTATTTACCACAGGTGATACAGCGATAGAATGTTTCTCAAGTCTAGTACAATGGTCAAATTTGAGTATAGCTACCTGTGGGCCCGAATAAGTTCAGTGACTTCTAGGGCATCCTACCATCAACGTTAGTCTAAGGAGTACAATAATGTTTAACCTAATTCACTTAAACTAGAGACGCATTAGACTGATCAATGAGATAATTAACTCGAATTTAGATGCTTCATTTTACAATATAGTTCATATAGACTAGATTTAACAGTATATTCGACAAACGGTTCAAGAACAGACTGAAGATCGGCGAAATTAACCATGGCAAATTATATTATTTGGACCAGTTATGTAGGGGACAAGGTTTGAATTTGTGATCTTACACGACTAGTAATCTGATAGGAGGTGAGACTCAAGATTTCTTTTGAATACCTTATAAGAATTACTTTCACGTATCTCCGCAGGTATTGAGTTCCAAGTTTTAGTTCCAACGAAGAGGATACTGTGTTGTGACCGAGCCTTTGAGTAATAAGGAAGCATGAATTTACTTCTATTTCGGGTTAAATGGTCGTGATGACCAGTTTGCGCAGTTGATAATTGTTTTAGGCTATTGTCGCCATCATTTGTTAATGTTTTGTAAATGAAATTGCAAATGGAGATTTTGTAGAGATCCGAAAGCTTAAGTATTCGTAAATTTTTGAATGAATCATTTGTGTGAGCATTATATTCTAGATTCTTTACCACTCTGATGGCTCTTTTTTTTTTTCAGGGTAAAAATTTTGTTGGTTTTATTTTTATCAGTTCCGTGCCATGCTTCTATTCCGTATTGCAAGTATGGTGAAATGAGCGTTCGGTAGAGCATTAGTAAGGCTGTTTCAGGCAGGAAATTTTTAACTTTATTTAGGATTCCGATAGATTTTGATAATTTAGAACTAATATGAGCGATGTGCTCTTTGAAGGTTAGATGTTTGTCTATTATGATGCCCAGGAATTTACTTGAGTTGGTTTCTTCGATTTCACCTTCGCCAATTTTAATGCGTGGGAGAGATATATTTTTCTTGTATGAGAATGTAATATATTTTGTTTTATCGATATTAAGGCTTATTTTATTAGTTTTGAGCCACAATAATTCCTTACGTAGTTCATTATTTATACGCCCCGCCATCGCGGGATTTTGGTTTGGAAGGACCGCAGAAAGGGTACTGTCATCGGCAAAAAGTATGAATTTGAAGAATGATGTAGATTTAATGATTTCATTGATAAAAATTAAAAATAGGAGAGGCCCAAGGACAGATCCTTGTGGAACTTCATGGCTAATTGTCTGTGGGTCTGATTTTGCGTCGTCAATGACAACGCATTGTTTCCGATTTGCTAAGTATGATCTGAACCAATCATGTGCAGCCCCTCGAATGCCATAACAGTGTAGTTTCGAGAGTAATACGTTATGGTCCACACAATCGAATGCTTTTCGATAGTCAATAAATACTGAAAAAATAAGCTTTCCTTCATCTATATTAGAATAAAGGTATCGCAAATTATTTAAAACAGCTTGTGTCGTAGATTTCTTAGAACGAAAACCGTATTGTTTGTCGTAGAGGAAAGATTTTTGTTCAAAATACGAATGCACTTTTTTATACACAATTTTCTCGAATATTTTGCTAATAATTGGTAGTACAGAGATAGGTCTATAATTATTAATGCAGTTTTTATCACCATTTTTAAAAATAGGGGTCACTTTCGCAATTTTGAAAGAGTTGGGGAAGATACCTTGAGAAAGGGATTGGTTGATAATATAAGATATGCACGATGCTATTATATCAGATGTAGCCTTAAGAACTTTAGCCGAAAATTTTTTAAATCCACTTGATTTACTTTTCAAGTTGTTTATGCACGTAATTACATCGGAGGGATTAGTTGGCGTAAAAAAGAAAGAGTTAGGTTCACGGACATGGCCCATGTATTGCAAGTGGTCTGTGGGTTCACTGAAGACACTATCGGCAATATTTATTCCTATGTTTACAAAAAAGTTGTTAAACACAGTTGCAATATCTTTTTTCTCGTGGTATTTTACATTTTCGTGAACGACGGATTAAATAATTAAAGAAGTTTATAGATTGAATCATAACTAAGGTAACTGTTTATTGCAAACACATTAATAGCTCTTACAACAAAAAATAAATTACTTGCGATTTCCATGAAATGAGAAATGGAAGTAATACGCTTTGAATATGAACAATTGCATATCACAAATGAATCTGAAGTACATTAACAATAATTATCAGATTTTAAAATTTGAGGGAACTTAAATTTGGACTCCATTTTATTCTTGTATCATTATTTTTCAAAATGTATTCTTCCACGTAAATTTTAAACGAGTAAGTAATACGCTGTCAAATTCTAGCCATATTTGTGTACTGATTTTCATAACTCTTAGACATCATCTGTAAATTTGAAATAGCAATCTATTCTACAATATTTCATTCATTTATTGTACTCAACTCATTTCATTTGCGCTAAAAAATAGAATGAGTGAACAGATCTTTCGTGTAAAGTTTAATTTTTTTTCAAGCATGAACGCTAGGCATCAGTTCAGAAATATTTTATTGTCAAAAATGTCTTCGATGCTGGTACTAAAAACGAGCGAATAAATTTTGAAGTGATTGTGATTGAGGATTAGTAAAAAAGCTTTTATTTAGTTGATATTCTTCTTGTTGTTTTCATTTGCACTTTTCAATTCGATAAAAAATTAAATTAGAATACTGCGTCGCGAGAGAGATACTCTGAGAAAATTAACAAATTTACTTGATCGGCTCGATAACTTCAAGCTTTTATGATTTTATGATGATAGGCCGTGTGAACATCCTATTTATTTTGTCCACGCCCTGGAACATTATACATAAATTAAATTAGCATTATATTTTTGGTTAGATTGAATCAGGGAGTCAATTTGACAGATTTAGTCAGATGGATTTTACTCTTATAATGGCTGCAGTGTAATACTGATGCAGTTAAATATTGTTAGATGTGCTTCTTTCTGTATGGGTGTTAATTCAAGATTTAACCTCCGTTTTTTCTCAGTTGAGCCATCGTCCCAGATAGCTTAGTGAACTTTAAGTTCAAGATGCATCACGAAGGGGTAAACTTTGGGTGTCTCGGTTTCACAGCTCGTCACGCTAACAAACGATAGTTCACGCATTTCGAGCAGACAAAAAGATGAAATGATAATAAAAAATGAAAAATGACATTTGAGTACAGAATCGGTTCACAGTACACCGGCCTCCCTCGTGAGATGGAACTGGGTGTGAAGAACTAATAAATCAGTTTGCTTGACAACAAATCTAAAATCAATGCAGACTCTTGCAACAACCCTTGCCAATTTTGTGGTGAGTAGTTTGGGTTACCACTGAAGAGCGCCAGTTCCCAAGGTACAAGAAAACGTGCAGACCTCGTCAGCAAATTCCCTCGAGTGTTGCTCAGGACTACTGCACATACTCTCGATGAGACCAAGTTCCCAAGAAGCGCTGCAGAACATTCCTTTTTAGAGCATCCTCCTATGTTTCTGCACATTACAAAAACCTACTCAATCTATTTCGAAAGGAAGACGAGTTCTATTTATCAATAACTTAACAATTTGAATAATACTGTATATATTTTTCAACAAACCCGTCGTTTGCAAGTTACTAAGGCATTTGCGCTAAGCGTAACCGTAGTTTAAAACGGAACAGTGGATCGATAATGTAACTTACAGATACGAACACGTAAAATTTGTTTGAAACATAGAAGAGACCATGAACTATTAAGACACTTTAAATAATCATTTGTGATAAACATAGCTTCTCGCAAAATTAATGTTCAACAACATTAATAATTTCTCGCTAATGTGCATGAACGGAGATAAATTTGCAAAGCTACAGGATGTTCATAAAGTCTTTTTACAAGTTCAAAATTGTATTACAAATGCAATTTATAGAATTTTTTTTCTTCAGAATTGTTCAGTTGTATTAAGATTTATTGAAGTTTTTTTTACCTCATTTAATAGACTTCTACATGGACACCATTATTTGCACGAAGCACATCAAGACAGTACTCGATTTCTTGGTGTACCGTCTTGATGTTCTTCGTGCTACAATGGTGCCCATGTAGAAATCGATTAATTGAGGTAAAAATTGTAATAAATACTAAATACAATAGAACAAATCTGAATATAATATCATATCAATTGCATTTGTGTATTTATAATAAATTCTTGAAAGGGTGAAGATTTTGTGGACACCCTGTACTATGTTGAGTGAAACTAATAGTGTTATGGAGTAAGAGCCTTATGCTGGAAGTCAGCGATAATAACAGAATGATATTTTTCTTCCGTAATTAGTGTAAGTGATTAACAAGACTTCTTGTAAAATGCATATCATGAGGCTCGAGTAGCTAGTTAGTTATTTATATGAACATTTGAGGGTGTTAAACATTACAGTTGCCTTTAATTGATAAGTTGAAGAATAATTATGGTAGTTCGGCAAAGTTGAAATTCTAGGGGCGTAAAGATTTTGATAGGTTTCTGGGTAAAGCAATTATTTCTGGACGAATTTTTTTATACCATGTTTTGTTTGAATGATCACTCAATAACTTTTTTCTGATAAAGTTTGATAACTATTGCAAGGACAGTCCGAATTTTACCGTCGGCGTATCGGTAATTATCATCTGTTTTCATCGATTATCGTAAGAATTCTGTCGATAAAAGTACTACCGGTGATCACCGGTAATTTCAGATGCTAAAAATGCCCGCTGACGATGAGGACCTTTATTTACTGTCGATTTCCGACGGTTATTTCGACCGTAGAAGAACTGCGGCAAAAATACGGTCGTTTTTCAGACTATGCTTCATAATTTCAAATTAACGGGAATGATGGATAGCCCATGTCAGATAAAATTATGTTATGTATTTCTCCCCGTCAAATAAAATGACATAAATTAGTTAGGGTAGCCTTCACATGATGTAATTTGAGCTTCGGTTCTTTTATTAGGAAAGTTTAAACCATTAATTTGAAGTTTAGATATTTCAATTGGATCATCACATATTATTTCTTGAAATTTATACATTTTAACTTTGTTTTTTTTGCATTGTAATATGAAGTTCATGTTCTTTAACTTAGGCTGCAAATATTTTGAATTAATTTTATAGGTTTTAATTTTAACTCTTAATGCTTTATTTTAGAAGTTAAAGTATGACGTTAAAAAATGCAGGAATAGAATGGTAAATTTATAATATTTGAACATTTCTGCTAAGTATCTCATACATGTACTATTATATTTTGATTCCATAAATTAAATGTATTTCAGGCTCTACTCATTATATAACTCGGGCTTGGAAGCATTTCTCGTTTATAAAAAGTTAGAATACTAGTTTACAATTGTTATTCACGTTCGTATTTGTAACAACCGTAAACCTTAATGGCCTATTTTCTAATAAAGTAATTTTATGTGAAGTGGTTAGAAACGAACATATAAAAAAATACAAGCCTACCTTTATAAATTCACAGCTTCAATTAATGAAATATTTTAAAATTAGTTAATACTCTCCTGTAAAAATACTGTTTTGTTTGTTTTCAAATCAGTCAACATAAAAGAAAAATTATTTCAGGTTAACGTAATGTTGTAGTATCAGATTACTCGTTGTTGTTCGTTGCGGTGGTCCAAGTTTGAACTATGGTGCTGTTTACTGTTTGGATTGCGTTAAAGTATTTTCCAAATATTGAAACTGTTTCTTAGCTAATAATACGTGAACCAAGATCTAATTCTCATAATGTTGGTACTTCAAGTTATTTTTATGTGTATCCCTGGTAATGTGGGTTTTCAAAATTATTCCCTGCGCATTCACAAGAGATATTTGTTTCTTATATGTACATATGTGCGTTAGTGTAATATATTTATAACAAATAGCAATCAAATTGGCCATTCAAGTTATTCTTCAATAATAAAGACGGCTTAAGATATTAAGAAGTTACTCAAGTTGTTTAGTATATTAAAAATTTCTATTGTGATTTGCTTAAGCTGCGTTCCTAAATAGTGTGCATGAATGTGGGTGTATAGCTGATTTAAGCTGCTGTTTCATGCCAGTAACCTAATGGTTGGAGCAAAATTTTAATTTAAAATATTTTCTAGCCTCAAACTCATTGATGTGATAGCTTTCTTCTGTAAATTTGTATTAACTTACTACTACCAATTCAGATTGTCTTCATGATAGTGCAAATTATGTTTTGAGTGAGAAAATTTACAGATAACTGTACGTATAATAGAGTATAAATATTACTATTGAGACCAGCTCTGGAAGACCAATTCTAATGAAATGTGAAGCATTCAATGCTCATCCGTTGAATACTAAGGTTATGTATCTTATTGGATCATATTAATTTCATAATGTTGTTATAGCTAATAATTATTTGGATTAGTTTGAGTGTTTAAAATTTCAAAATGAAATTCCTTCTAATGGAACGTATAATCATGTGTATTCACAATAGGAAATTACTTTCTAGTAATATATTTTGTTTGGCATATTATTATATTTCTTGACTTAGAAGTTATTACAGATAAAGCATCAAAGAGAGCAGGTTACAACTGCATACAATAATCTAAAATGAGGAAGCTAGTAAGATCTTTTTACACATGTGGTGATATTACAAATTCTATTCCCAGTCACCTCATCTGGGTTTTTAGAGAGTGTGGTGTATTTCTGAATGAATGTTTTAATGGGCACCAGAAATATCTTGGGAGAAAATTAATTTAAATATTTTCTCACCCACGCTCTAATCATTTGTACCGATAGTTACATTCTAATACGCCTTTTATTGGAAATAAAGCATCCGTAGATGCCTTTATTATTTTTATTTTTTATAACGTGTAACTACTAATTTACAGGGTCTTTTCAGCAGCTCAAACTATGTTCTGGATTACTTGAGCAGTAGAAGCATTGGAGGGATGTCATGAGCATTAACTCAGAAGATTGTTCTCAATCTAATGATGACAGATATGATACGAATTAGTTTGTCATATTTTTTCCACTTTATGAAATAATTCAGTTCATCATGTGTTAAAGTAGTCATAAATTCACTCAACATATTTTCATTGAAACAACGTCAATCGTTAATGAATTTTTTTACTCCTGTTGATAAAAAGCGACTTTTTGATGTACGAACATCTTCACGGTAAAATTAACGGGAAAAAAATTTCAGTTACATTAATAAAATGCAAATCTATACTCAAAGTTACATCAGACAAAGTAATAATGTTGAAAATGACAGTGTGAGAAAATGACTAGAAACAAATTTTATACCACAGTAATATATACTACTCCTTTTTGAACTCATTTTAAAAACACTCAAGTTTAATTTAAAAATGGTCAAGTCTAATTCAAGAAAGGTAAAGTTTAATTTAAAAACGATCAAGTTAAATTTAAAAAATCTTGAGTTTAATGTAAAAAGTCTTTAGTTTAATTTTAAAAAAGTCATGTATATTTTAAAAACTGCCATGCATATTTTAAAAAAATATCAAGTAAAGTTATGGAAAGCCTATATTTCTGAAATTGCATACCTATGTAATTTTGATAATAATATTATTGAAGACTATTTGAGAAAATTGTCAGCAACCAAAATGACACATGTTGAATTTGACGTCAGAGGGAATGACTAATACACTACTGAGTATCGAAAGGTCTTCCTCGAAGAAGTAAATGTAGATGAAACCATTGATGTCATAGCACTCAGGCAATGTCTACGTTCCTACAATAATATACAAAAGCCTTTTGCTAGAATATTTGCGTTAAGTTAAAAGATTCAAAGCGAGAGAATGCATCAATTCACTAAGCCATGGTACAAATATGTAAAATAGAATTATTAATAAAAAGAGATTTGCCTCTACTTTGGTATTATATTTTATTCGTAATATTATATTATATAATATTAGCCTTATTGTTCAAGTAAAATTTTGAAGCTTTGTTATGTTTTAACTTTCAGTCAGTCCAGTTTGCTAATTGTCACACAGTTATTTATAGCATAAAGTTCATTTGGATCATTTTTGTCAATAAATATAGGTACTAGTGATATGTATAGCAAATGATTTATAGAATTTCAAATTAAGTACAAAATCACAGCTCCTTGGTATTGTCTGATTTTCGATTGACTCTAAATTCAGTGCCATCATTTTTAAATATATTTGAATTCTCTCAAATGAACTTAAATTTTAAATTTTAAACTGAATTATTATAACATATGAATGCGATTTTAGAAACATATGTTTTTCATATTGAACTTGTTTTTTACTTTCAAATATAAATGATATTTTTTAAACTAAACTTGACCTGTTCTAATCAAACTTCAGATTTTTTAAACTGAATTCACACTGTTTTAAATTAAACAAACTTTTTAAAATTAAACTTGACTTTTTTTAAATAAACTTGATCTTTTTCAAATTAAACTCGAGGCATGTTATATTAAAATGGAATTTTTTAAATTGAATTTGAGATTACTTAAATGAACGTTAAAAAAGTGTAGTATTACCAGTACATATTGCCGCGGTAGATATTTTTCTTCAGATAATTTTCTTGTGCTGTCATTTTCAAAGTTATTACTTTGGCTGATGTTACTTTAAGTATTAGATTTGTATTTTATCAATGTGACTGAATTTTTTATTTATATTCTTAGCTTGATGATGATGTTTCAACATCAAAATATTGCTTTTTATAGACTACAGAGATAGTAATTTTTTAACGATTGATAGTGTTGCAATAAAAATGTTGAGTGAATTTCTTACTACTTTAACACGTGATGTACTGGAAAGATTTTGTAACGTTGAAAAGTTGAAAAAGAAATTATTCGAGTTTGTCATACTTGCCCTGATGAACTTTGTTCTGTTCCGAAACCTTGTGTTTTTGTAAATTGATTTTGGAATCATCATAAAATGTAAATGAAGGGAACAAATCAGAGTTATTCTTAGTCACTTCATGATAAAAGCTTAGACTTGTTCTATAAGTATGTTTTCATTGAACAGTCAAAATTCAATAAGTGATAATCCCATTGATAACAGTCCAGCGTCAATCAGTGAACCTTTGAAAAAATGTTTGAGCTCAATGAGTGATATCCCTCTAGATTGGCTTGAGTCTGAACCTAGAGACAAAAATTCTTTTCATAGCAATTCCTCCAATCATGCCTTGACTGTTAATTAAAAAAGGAAGTAAAGAGTTGTAAAATTTACCTCAGTGGTCTACTTTACCAGTCAGGGTTGTAAAAATTGTGAAGTGGTATAATCGACTGAAAATTGAAAGTAATGTACATATGTACAATGAGTATAAAGATTTAAAAAAATCTTTCTCCCAGAATCAGAAATTTGCTGTAGTTTATGGGAGATATTCCAGTAAGACGATCGGACAATCCCCCGGTGTCTACTAGTTTCCAGTCTTTTTATTTTTTTTGCATATGATGAACTGTTGCTCCCATTGTTGAAAGATATTAAGACAGGGTCTTTGCAACATATTTTTTGGAGTTTGTTTAGGAAGGTGTGCATCAAGAATTTGGATGATTTTTTTACAATTATGTGTTGATTACTGCATTTCGTTACTGGTGCCTTCCTCTTTTTGAGTCGCATTTATTTGCTGCGGATAGGGAGGCTCACTTTAACTAATAATAATAATAATCTTCTGTTATAGTAATGCGAAAAAGGAAGTTAATGATCAAAGATTTTTGTAGCAAATACTGGCAGATTGGTTGCAACATTTGAAAACAACGTATTAGCACTGTAGTGCGTAAAATCGATTATTTAATGCTATTATGAATAATCTGCTGTTTCTTTCAAGAATGGGCAATTCTTCAATAAAATTGATCATAGTATGGACGTCAGTCCTCAATGTTACGTTTTAATATATTTGTTTTATCCGTGCGACATCATTTGATCCAAATTTAACAAGCCTAATGGGCTCAAAGTTTCATGTAATAATAAATCATGAGTAACTTTTCCGCCCAGCTGTGCAATAGGATAACGATATCAAGGGTTATATTGAGAGTTAAGTTAGTTGACTTGGTATTTTCTGGATACAACGGTCACCAGAGGGGACATATATTGCGCTCACAAGTAAAGCTAGCCTGGCTTGCCCTGTATATGATAGTCGCAGGAACTGTCAGTCTGTAAATGTTTTTTTTTAAGATTTCATTTGAAGTTTATATTCTAATATATCCCAATTCATCAGATGGTTTAGCTACAGTCGACTCTGGTGACGACAAGAAGCAAAAGGCGTCAGCCATTTCAGTCCAGCTTCTTCGTTTTTGGGCCGGCTCCATGAAACGACGGGAAAGTGAATGTAGTTGTTCAACAACTGTTTGCTTTTAACTCCATTGTAAATCAGTGATGATTTGGTAAGACTATTTATTCTGGGGCTTTTCATCGTAATTTTCTCGTTTTCTGCGATGAAGACAATTTGAGCACTCTTTGAGATTTCATCAGCATTGCAGCTACTTTTTCTAATAAAAGTGCATTGTTTCCTGGTAAAATAGGCCAGACCCTGTACTACTAATCTGTTCAACTATCGCAAATTGTGAGAAACTAAACGAAATATATGAACAGTATTCAATAGATTCGTTGAATTTTAATATTAATTTCGATGATATTTATGGTCTTTAAATTCGCGGTAATTGGACAGATTCGTTACATGAGGTGTTTCAATGAGACCATTGCAAGTATATTGTAATCGGCTCGCGCTATTTTTCATTTAATTGTATTTAAAAGTACAGGATGTATTTTTTGAAATACCCTTTATATAGTTCACTTCAGAGAGCCGTCATTGTGAATTAAATGTGTTTTTTGCGAGTATTTTCTTTTGCCATGAAGACATGCTCTAAGAAATCCTACATAAGAGATTCCACATTTCAAATGTATACATTATGTATAAATGGAAATCATAATTAATGGAAAAAGCATATTTATAAATATGTACTTTTAATTTTTTTAGGCGTGTTATCCATGCATATGCTTGGTCATTATTATATGGGCAAAAATATAGCCCAGTATATATCCTCATTAGTTCTCGAGAACTCTTTGCTTTCACTTCAGCGAAAGGAGGTTTTGGAATCAATGCTAGTCAAGCAGAATGTTATAGATCTATGTCACGGTTTTCAACTCTGCACTCAGTGGTCCAATTGTAATATCTAATTTTGTAAGTATATTGACTTACCCAAAAAAAGAGACTGTATATAATGGCAAAATAATATGTATAAAATATAGAATTGAAACAGGTTTTACAATTACGAGTATACAATATAATACTACTGCTTGAAATAGATTTTTTGGTTGAGTGAAATCGAAATTTCATTTTTTGTGAAATTGAATTTCGTTAGTGAAAAAGTGTTTTTCAGTGTTGTGAAATTAAATTTCTTTAGCGCGAAAGCGAAATTGTGTGAAATACACCTGAAAATGATATAGTTTCTTCCTAAAGCTTGAACTTCACACTGTAACTGAGGTTTTAGGTATCACAAATATTCTAGAGCTGAATAAAATTTAATTTAGCGTTAAGAAAAGTAAAAATACACTGACAGGCGCTTTCATTTCGTTTATTTTCTAAACTTTTCAAATTCTTACTGGATAAGTCATTCGCAATGCCTGGAAAAAGGAGGCAGAGAGGACGGAAGAGCGGCTATCAGAGAAGGGACGCAGACATACCCAAGGACAGCTCATACATTCTCCGCACATCAGTTCTGTAACGCCTCGGTGAGAGCTCACCCGTCAGCACACGAGGCAGCCTGTCGGTCGAGTGCTGGAGGTCACTCTGCGTATGGGATGGGGGCGGGATGGGGCACATTACTTCTGACAGGTGAAGACGACGACGGGAGGTACAATCTTCATATAAAAATATTGTTTATTTTACCGTTCGTTTAGAGACCGTCCGTTACATCTGTCTCGAAACTTTTGTACTCCCTTGTGTCCAATGCAAACGCCATTGACGTTCTTTACTTTCAATTTATGTTTACTAGACTATTTTGATCTCTAACGTCTGAATTAAATGAATGAGCTTATGAAACTTCTATTACACGTAATCTGAACTACTAAGCTGTCATCTCACGAATTCAAACTTTTATATACATGGTTAAGTAAATTAACTTTTCTAAATAGCACTCACAGCTAGGATCGTTTAAATGTGAATATTTATTTCAATAACTTCGTATTTTTCTCAATAGCATGTGCCATTGCTCCGTCAATGCTCCTGATATTATGCAGAAAACACACTGAACCAAAATTTTCATCCAATAGTTGAGCCTCTGACTAGATTCTAAGAGAGTTCAACACTTGCAATTCCTGACCTGCAGACGCAGTGCAGTATTCAGTGCAGGTATCTAAGCACCTGCAATGGAACAGCACATGCGGCTCTGCAGCTCCTGCTTTGGCTACCTTTCTTCCTGTGCCGCTCCAGGTGGAATCCCTGACGATTAAGGTCTAATAATATTTTTTCAATTTGTTGCTCGACATAACAAGATTTTTTCGATTAAATAAAAGAAGAAAACTCAAACCAGTTGTTGAATTTTATTTCGTTCACAGTAATTAGTTTTTTAATTAGAAAATAAACGGAGAAATTAGGAAATTAACCTTTTTTTCCATAAAGAATAATGATTACATTCAATTATCATTGAACCCACACTCCTTGGTTCCTTTTTAAAGCTACGGGGAAAATGAAAAAAATAAAACTCTGTGGGCTATATAATTGAGTGCTCGAAGACAAGATGGTCTAATATATGCGGTTGAATACTTTTCGTTCAACAACGATCTAAATAATAAAAAAGTCAATATTTACCTTAGTGCGTCAACGATTTTGAAAATTTTGTTGCCAGAAATAGGTAATGGTCCACATTTTAAGACGTTTTACGTGAATGACATTTGCTCACATACTCTTACTTTCCGAGGCATAATATTAATAACGTTCAGGTAAGAATAACATTATGTAGTCAGCTGCGTCGTTGCTGCATTGTTGGAACACACCAATTTTTTTGGCGTGTAAGCATCAGTCTCGGTATGGCTAAGTTAAGTTATGTTTGGTTTACTTTGGTTAGTTTAGGTTAGTTTATTTAACTAACCTACCGTTACCTAACCTAACCTCACCTATCGTAACGTCAAAGCGTATTATATTTATGCGTTCGTTTCTTCACTTTTATATACGGCGTTCGTATAACTTCAAAGTTAAATACCTTGAAAAGTTATCATTTGCTAGCAAAATTTCATTCGTTTAAAACGTCATACAATGTGTCCCATTACTAAAGTATGGCAATGAAATTTTCAAATTATTGACGCGTTAAAGTAAATACTGACCAATAAAACCCCTACTTGTATTAACTGAAAACAAAATACACAATTTTACTTTTAGCGTGGGCAGAGATCTCTTCTCACCGCATCGTTGGGTGAATGTCACTGACGGCTCCAAGTGAGAACAGCTGTACTTGTACTGTAAGTAGTTAGTTCAAGTTTAGGTAAGTCTCACACCTTATGAAATTCAGGCGACACGTAACCACAATTTTCCAAAGGGCTATAAGATCAGTTTGAGAGCAAAACAAATGCACTAAGTGAAAGAAATTATAATAATTAACGAAAAAAATAAAGCGCAATTCTCTTGGTCTGATTTTGTTCTTCCCCCCTTTCTAAACTGATTTAAAAAATTTTCGATAGTCAAATTCTTGCTGGAGTTGAGTCGAAGCATGAAAAATGCGCTTCATTCAGGCTGCTGCTAAAAACCTGTCGCATTGCCATAGTACTCAATTTATATTTATTAATATTTTTAGAGATTTAAATCATTAAGTTCCTTAAAATCAACACTAAAACTTCTGGATGTGCTTTTGGGTTATCAGTCACCACTTTTAATTAATGGTCTCTTTATGATGTTACAGTTAGGTTGAGTTAGGTTAGTTTAATTAAATTATTATCAATATATATAATTTTATATTTTTTGTTTTTGTCTCAGGCCAAAATGAGTTTTTAGGACCTCCAAGAACTGAAAAAGATGTTCCCAGAGGTTCATTATATAAACATGTATTTATTGATACAAATCAACAAGGATACCTTCTCACGTGAAAAACTCATTCATACTGTCCAGAACGTCAATTCACTATTCTTAAAACACTCAAATTTTTTACTCTATCGCCTAAAAACACTTTTTCCCTGTTCAAGTGGTAACAGACAACCCAAAAGTACCCTTCAGTAAATTACATGACTGCAACTGCAAAATAATTCCAACCTCAGAGTTGGTTTTGTTGCTATGGAGGAAAAATCGTACTTAAAAGTTGCACACCATTTACGTCTCAATTTCGATCCTGAGATGCTCAACAGGTGCACTAATGTTACTCTGAATCATGACGCACTGAAGTTCTGGACTCACTGATGCAATGAAGAGGGAAAATATACGTTTAAGTTTTGAAGTGCCGCCGCAAACAGCCGCGTATGTTGCGTGCTGCGCAAGTCGCATGATCTCTCTATGACAACTCTATGGCAAACAGCCGCGGATGTTGCGTGCTGCGCAAGTCGCATGATCTCTCTATGATAACTCTATGGCAAACAGCCGCGGATGTTGCGTGCTGCGCAAGTCGCATGATCTCTCTATGACAACTCTATGGCAAACAGCCGCGAGCGTTGCGTGCTGCGCAAGACGCATGATGTCTCTATAACAACTCCACGCATAACAGCAGCGCTGTTCATTACATTACACAAATTTCAGGAATTTGAGAAACTACGCAATAAAACTTTAGAAAATACGCGACGTGTGTTCAACAAATATTCCAAGGAATATCGTCCAAGCATCGCTTCCAAGAATGCATACATGTTAGTGCATTTTTCGTTTTTCCATATTGAAATACTACTTTTTGTCCTTGAAAATTGTTCGCGTTTGTGATTTTCAACCGTGTTTATTGTTTGAAAAAGATTTTCAATTCCAAGAGTTCATTTCGCTTATAGCTTATTATAACTAACATGTAAAATAACATGAAATTTTTACGCGAAACAGTAGGATTAAGATATGATAAAACAATATTCATTGCTGTGATATATTGATGCATTATCAAGTATTTTTTGAACAATTGAAAACACAAAAGATAAATCAATACGAAAACCGTGAAATAAGTGTTTTGTCATACGTATGAAATAAACATATAATGTTCATTTCATAAGAATCAATCGTAATTTTTTTAGAGCAGTGGTTCTTAACCTTTTTAGTCCCACGCCCCCTTAAGAATTGTCAGTGGAAATTGTGTGCAGATGAACTGGTAAATAAGTGCTCACAACAAAGATTATTGTGAATAGGTCCTCAAATATATTAAATAGTGAAAATTTACTCTTTTATCGAAAACATTACTGGAAAAATCAGGCTTTACTGGGTAGGCTCGCGCCACCCAGGGTAAGAGACGTACACTCTTCTAGAGGCTTTGACGTGAGGTTGGTATCTTGAAACTAAGAGACGACAGAACGAAATAGTGAACATTCTTTTCAGAATAAAGCTTAACGTACGTTAAATAACATTCAAGTAAAGATTTTGTTCATTTATCTTCTGAGATACCAAAGTATTTTATATTAAGTATTTTACTCCAGAAATTCATAATAATTAAAATTGTGTGAAACTGAATTTCAATAATACGAATTAGTTTTATTTGCTTGATGGAAAGTTTTAAAACCGACGTCTTTCGGCGAAACAAACCTTTTGACATATCCGGGCTGAATTGAGCTACGAAAATTACCTATAAAACCTTTACATTTATAACAAACTGTAGGATACGCTGGCAAGAAAACTGATGAAGAATTTTTTTTCTTGATCTAGAGTGGGAAAAAATTCCTTTGCCATTGTTAAGAAAGGCAAGTAGTTCTTACGATTATTTCAGACACAACGTATGGATCAGCATTGGACGACGGTCTTCTATCCTCCAGATAACCGAAGCCATCTTCTGAGCAATTACGAGGAATTCTAATAGATGCTCCTCTGTTCGCGATGCCAGCAGAAAAATCATGAATAGAAGATGTTTCGTGAAGTCCAGTTAGTCGCCTAGCGTTATCCTTACCTTCATGAGGATCGTATGCTCTGATGTGAGCCACGTGAGCACTAGAAAGTTTTTCGATAGCCTTTTCAATGTGTACCATGCCTCCAGGCTTACGCATATCTTCAGTTGAATAATTGCAATGCATTCCTGCTCCATTCCAATCTCCTGGAATAGGTTTTGGGTCTAAGGTAGCGACTACGTTGAAATCTTCCGCAACTCGGTGTAGGAAGTAACGAGCCATCCACAGATCGTCACCCATTTGGATTCCCTCACACGGTCCGACTTGAAATTCCCACTGTGCGGGCATGACCTCAGCGTTTGTGCCGGAGATCTTAATGCCCGAGTACAAGCATGCCCGGTAATGAGCTTCCACTACATCTCTACCGAAGACCTTGTTAGCGCCAACACCACAGTAATACGGACCTTGAGGTCCTGGGTAACCGTTCTTAGGCCACCCAAAAGGATGATTATCCACGTCCAGAATGGTGTATTCTTGCTCCATACCAAACCAGGGGTGAAAATTCTTCGCTTGAGTCATCACTTCCAAACACGATTTACGGCGATTGGTTTCAGTGGGTAGTTTATTGTGCTTGTAAGTTTCGCAAATTACAATCTTGTTGTTCCCGAGGCGAAAGGGATCTGAGTACATTGTTGCTGGGCGGAGATATACATCACTGTTGCTGCCTTCGGCCTGTTCAGTTGACGAACCATCGAAATTCCACTCAGGAAGCTCTGTAAAACGAGATAAAGATGAATATTAGTTTTGAATATGGGATATCTTGTGTGATAAACTTGGTAAATCTTGTGGTTTGTACGTTTAGAAGTTAAAAAAAGTTTTTATACGCAAGACAGTTATTAGCAGAGTAAAAAGATGATCTTTCAACGATAAAAAATCATCGTACTGAAGTGGCAAAGGAACGACCATCTCACCAGATGGAGTCTTTGGTATGAAGTCAACGGTTCTCGTCTTTGAACGGAGCGCCTCGCCGCTGCCGTCGATCCACACGTACATGACCTGACACTTCGTGTCGGGGATGGGCAGTTGCAGGTAACGGTTTAGAACCGTCTTGTTGGTGGCGGCCGAACCAGCGCTCAGGGGAAGCTGATAGAAACAACAAAAAATTCATTGTAGTAGACTAAATAATTCAATGCGACCCTAGAGTTCTATGAAAATTACATTCATCAGAAAACAAATGACCACATCTACAGTGTATTTCCAAGTGAAAAGTATTCCTTTGTTTTTTTATTTGCAATCGAATTTCATTTTACTCCCAAAGAACAACTTGTTTAATAGATAGTAGTAGTTTAATTTTATTTCTACTAAACTTTTACTTTAGTCAAATCAAACTGATGAGCACACAACTGGTTGCTGACCCATCGGATCACTAATTGGGATACATAATCACTTATTATTTTTTCGAAAAAGAATAATCAATTGTTAAAATTCTATAACTGTCAGTCTCTAAAAGGGAACGTTTCGATGTTTCGAACACCATCATCAGGCTACAAAATACAAAATAACTCTAAGTCACATGGATAAAACAAATGCAAATCCAAAACTTAAGCAATATCAGACTGAACACAAATGTTGGTAATCACAGTATAAGAAGACTAGATGGGAAAAATTTAAAACTAGAAAAAAATTACAGAAAACTAGTTGTTATTGCAAATCAGACATATGTTAACAGCAGCAGAGATAGAGGCAAAATTAACGATCAAGCGGAGGTTCCAAATATCTAAGCCGTAGTCCTATTAAACAATTTTAGAGCCAAAAAATAATTTATATTTTCGTTGAGAGTAGGTTGGAGTGTATGAATGTGCAACGCTGTTATAATTTGAATATGCTCATTTTGACAACATTCTACGAAATTTTTGTATTTGTTTACTAGTGAACTAGCCTTTTGTAATCTTATTCTTGATGAACAAAATTTATTCTACCAAGTCTTCTTGTGCGGAGATTTACATTTGTATCCAGTCTGATGTAGCTTAAGTTTTAGTAAAGTAGAAACAGAAGAAAATCGGAGATAGGATGAGGATGGGGAAAAACCTTTCTAACCGCAGCCAAGGCGTTCAAAATATTGGAAGGATGAAAGCACCAATTATCATGGAGTTATGAGAACGCAGAATTTATACACATGGTGTGTTCCCACGCGATATCCCTAGCGTATAGAAAAATAAGTTAAATAAGAAGGAAGGCTATCGAACAAAACTAAAGTTGAAAAAGAAATTAGGAGTGCTGGAAAACATTGCAGCAACCGAAAAAGGCAGTTCTGCACAAAACATATTTTATTTTATATTTTACATTTACTTCAACAAAAAGAAAGCCTACCTAACTCCCAGCTTGGGACCTCTCATTATCCCCTACGAACGATAGTTCCCAAAAATACAATAGTTGTATCCCCTAAGAGGAACATAGTCAACTACGCATTAAAATAAGGGTATTCACATGAACATTGTCTCTAAATGATTGGAGTGTTAATAAAAAACATAATAGCTATCTTTGAACAATAAAAGTTCAAATTTAGAATTTTATACATAGACTGCCCATAGTTCTCACCATGTCGTGTGCTCTGAAGGGTTTGGCGACCTAAATTGAACAAATATGGCGAAACAAACACTTCTTAGTAAAACTGCACAATAAACTCGCACGTCTACACACGCACTCGCAACTTGTATGGCAGGTTCACCTTGCGCATCTAAGGTTTATATACCAGGCTAGAAGGAGGGATCGGGGGTAGAGAGGGGCTGATGCGTTGGCGAGCCTCAAATTGCTTAGTCTCCAATGCACGATCTGTGACAATTCTGCGACGAATACAAATACCATTTAATCACACAGCAATTCTAACTTAGAACAATGACAATATTGAACCAAAAATTTTACACAAACGAAAAATTAATTTCCCATGTATCATAGTTATAATTTCTGTAAGTATATTTCACCGTTCTGACAAAAATTATTTTTTCAAATCTGTTCATTTGAATATTTTATCCCGTACTGAAAAACCCTGTTATAAAATAAAGTAAGATATTTGCAAACGCTAAAAAAGAATTTGAGATGCCTTTCGATGAAAAAAGAATTAGCGAAAATATTCTTGAGATTTAGGGATATATGTTGGCACAGCTGATTTATGAGCATCCTGAGGCACAGAAAAATTGAAGGTCATATATTAAAAGAATAGGAGAAATTATAGACTATATCATCGATCGTATTAAGAAATATAAGTCAACAACTCTGGTGGAACTCATTATAATTGAAATGTGTGGATTCAATGAACGTATCTCTACTAGCAGGAGCAGTGAAAAATCCACGGACAATATCAATAAGCTAGGTGGACAAGTGAAAAAATTCGGTCAACATCACTTAACCCTTCACTGCATGGTGTGTCCAATATGACACATTCCTGATTTTTTTGTGTATAGAAATAATTAGCAGAGAAATGAGCATTTCTACGGCTTGTATCGCGAACGAGACACACTGTCCACGAAATGAACGCGTATGATGCGTGCTAGATGCAACCGGATTACCGGCCTCTAGCAGTAATGCTCAGTTTGGACGCCAACACAGCCGAGTGTGGATGTCGCTGCAGCAGTACCATTATGTTCATAATAGAGCCATATCATGCAATTTATTGGCGAGTAGAAATTTGGGTATGTGTATAAGTTATATTACTTCGATTCTATGATGAGAAACATTGAGAATAAATAAAAAAGTTATATTTTATGCTAAGTTTTTAGTTTGTTTCATACATGGTACAACACGATTTTGTTGTATATTACAACTCGGGCCAAATTTGTGTCGTAAATGAAACAAACCCATGTATTCTTTCATTACCACAAATAATTTTAGCTTTATTATATTATTTCTATGTTGTTAAATATTAAAATACATATTCAAAATACATTGAAACTATATTCTGAAAAATATATTATTATTTTTTATAGTAAAGAATGCACGATAGATGCACAACATTAGCGCATTCGTCTATCCTAAAAATTTTGTCATAAACTGTCTCGCTGTTGCATAAAATGTATCACACAGTAATATTGTATAGAAGCTTAATAAAAAGAAATATTTATTCAGTTTTATTTTCAGAATATTCGAGTTTGAAGTGAATTTTCACGAGAAACGATCGGGGCCCTCATCTTGGAGGTGGGGGAAGGAACTGACGGACTAGATTTGGATGAACATTTGAAATTGGAATTAGAATCTATGAGGAAGAAGTTGAAGATCGTTTGGGAGTTGAGCGATCACAGGTACAGATTGAAAAATCAATAACAGCAACGCAACACAACGATTCCACTATGATCTCAAATGAAACTCGCATTACCATCTATGAAGTAAATCCAACTGCTGTGAAAATTGTAAGCAGTGATTCTAAAAGAAAGAGCTCTCCTGGAAATGTTATTTGGAAGTAAAAATCTCAAGATACCAGAAGAGCATGTAAAATTCGAGGGACGTAATGAGCTAACCATAAAAATGAAAAAATTAGGGACTCCTAATGATTGCCGCAAGAGTTTATTCAGTGAATATTTGATTTCAATAATACTTAAAGAAACACATTCTTTCACTGGTCTGAAGGATCTCATTCATGTGCTGGATATTGATAAGTTTGATGTTCAAGAATGTATAGGGATCTGTGTCATCATATCCTACGTACATGTTCCGTGCGCCTGGGATTATTTGAGCAGCATCATGGGCAACTTATCCAAGAAAAAATGTCTCTCAACAGCTTCAAACAGTTTTAGAGCTTATTATACTTTGCTGATAACTCTAAAACTATTCCAAGAGATGATACTCGCACCGAGCAATTAATAGAGGCGAAAAGAAAACGAGGACCCTTTGTTCATGTCCCTGTGAAAAAAGTTCACCCAGAAGGATTTCTTCAATAGCCTTAGCCAAAAACTGAGTGCCACCGCTATAAAATGCCTGATTCCAAGTTCCAGTCATACATCAGAGTTCCAAGTGTCTTGTATATCTTTGTCAAATTAAGAAAATTATGTCTCGAAAAATTTTTGTAACATGAAAAACTTGTGTTAGACCTAAAAAGACTTACTGACATGTCACATGGAGAATTATTGAATTGTTTTCTTCTAAATTTTGACCTGATTGTGTACTCTAATAGATTTATAAGCGATTATAAATTTTACACCAGTCAAGTAAATGATAAATGGAGTTCGTTGTATTTGTTTCATAAACGACTTATACATCATGCTTCAAGACTTGATATTCGTGTTGTGTCGTTTATGACACACAATGAAAAATATATAACAGAATGAAAAAAATAATTGCCTAATGATTTGATATGCTAAAAAGATGTCTATTAAAGAGTTTATGAGCATGTAACAATTTTTTTCCATTTCCCAAAATAATTCATGCAGTGAAGGGTTAATAAATAACAGCATATTTTGACCTAACCTGTCAAAATTGAATTTTGATCCGATTGGTCTGAAATTTGGCCACTATATGTATTTTTGCAAGAAAAACATATTTTATTCGAGAACTTTTTTGATTTAGGCCTTAGTTTATTTTTATTTTTGAAAAACTCGTTTTTTGGTTCATTTTTGGGATGTTTACACAAGAATAGAAGTCAATGAATTTTTATGTTAGAACAAATACAGAGACAGTTTTGAAATCTTCGTAACATTGCAAATTAACTGACATTCTTGAATTTTCTATTTGAATTTTTTATTTATATGTGCGAATAGATTAATACCTAAAATATACCGAATTTTTAGGTTTTGAACTAGCAGAAAAAAAAACCAACGTACAAATTGGGAAATCGAGGAATGTCAGTTTGTTAGGAATATTCCAAGGATTCTAAAACTGTCTTTGTTTTCTTCCTAGCATAAAAACTCAAAGACTTCTGTTCTTATGAATTTTGAAAATAAGTGACTTTACAGTATAGGCCAAAAACTAAATTTTTTGTTGAAGTGTAATATAATGGAGAATTTATGCAATTGAATGCTGTTTTCATTTTTATTTCGATAATTTCCATGCATAACATCATACTCACACTGTGAATTGTAATTTACAAAGAAAAGAAAAGTTGGAAAAATTTGTACTTATTTCATATCATTATGAATTTATTTGTTTTCAGTTTGATTCTTATGAAATTTGACTTTTATATGTAACATTTGAAAAGAAACACAGTTTCTTCTATACATTTTTTTATTCAGGCCTTAGTTTTTGGAAAAAAATTTGATATATTGATTTTTAGTCCAATGGTTTTGATATTTCAAACGAATAGAACTCATTGAGTTTTTATGCTAGAACAAAAAAAAAGACAGTTTTAGAATCCTTGGAACATATCTAACTAAAGTACATTCACAAATTTTCCATTTCTTCTTTTGTTTTCTTTTTGTATGGGGCCGAAAGGGTGTCTAAAATTCAAGATTTTGGTCCCCTTATTTTTTTTATCCCCTAAAATTTTAAGACCGAATGGTCCACCACCTAAGGGTCCTTTTCTAACAAAAACATGAAAAATGACCATCGGAGAGAAAAGGGGCCCTGAAGGGCCCCCTTAACCTAACATGTTCTAACCTATCTAGTCGTAATCCATGCTAACCAAATCTATTTAACATAACATATCTTAACCTATCCTAACTTAACCTAATATAAACTAACCTAACCTATCCTAACTTTAAACAATGTCATCGTTAGGCCTGGTGGACCCGTAAAAAAATTCAGTCAACATTTCCTAACAAATTTTACCATTACATATTCTTACCTAACCCAAACCAACATAATATTTACTAACCTTTATTAACCTATCCTATCCTAACCTATCCCGTTCGAAAAAATCCAAAAAAATAGAAAATTAAAAATATTTCATCTCCCCTTACCCCTCTTCTACCCTCTCTCCCTTCTCACCCTCACTCTTTCTCCCTCTCTTCCTGTCCCTTCTCATGTAACGCGACCCGACGCGAGCTAACCCGTATCATAGATACCGCAATGATGTTGAAGGGTGTGACGCACAGGTAAGCAGAGTAATACATAGATGTGCTGCCACGGTGAAGAACTGGTTGGATGGTCTGCTGATTTCCTTGAAAAGGGGCCTCCAATGATTTACATTGTCAATGCTCCTGACATCAAAATTGAAAAACTAATACATGGGAAATATTTATTTCTGTCTCGAACAAATGGAAGAATATTAATTTGGTTTGATGAATATCATAACTGTCATCATCATCGCCATAATCATCACCATCACCACAGTCATCACCATCACCACAGTCATCACTATCAACCCAGTCATCTCCATCCACCACAGTCATCACCATTGTTATGAGTCATCTCATAGCGTGTATAAAAAGCTAAAACCCTCATGTACGAGTGAAGCAGTAAGAGGACGCTTTTGCTGATCCTCATCGATCGTACACATTTTAAAGGCCCGCAGCAACTTCACATTCCGGGTTGTAACGACTCCAGAACGAACGGTCACACCACACCAACGATACCCGACGTTGATGCCGATAATTCTTTTGTAATAATTGTCTTATACTATTATTCGATTAATTTTCTGCGAGAAATTAAATTAGATATTGTCATTTATTCAATTAAATGCGATCAATGTTTTTCACGCAAATAAGACTTCAGTATAATTTTCAAACCACGCTACTTGTTTATGAGGCTCAATTTGAACTGTCAAGTAAATATCACGAAAGGTTTGGTGCTTGTAGGCGCGACCCTCTTTTGGAAGACCAGTCATTCTGGCCTCACATTTAACTCAGGGAGACTTCTCCATTCCTATTGCAAGAGCTAGTAGTGGCTGCAGCAGGCGATATTGCTCAAGATTAAAGTTGCCGGTCTTAATGGGCTTGGACAACTTAACAACTTAAAATGATTTCAAGTTCCCATTCGAATCACCATCCTGGAACCCACGAGCAAGATAAGTATTGGTTACTATATGAATAAGTATTGGTTACTACTGAAAATTTACCACCATTCAAGCTAACATTTGGAGACGATACAATTAAACCAGTAGATAAGGTTAAAAATCTGGGTGTTTGGTTTGACAAAAATATGACTTTCAATTCACACGTCGAAACAATGTGCAACAAAATTAACGGAACCTTAATGTTCTTTCATCGTATAAAGAACACACTTGACGAAAAATCTAGATTATTTGTGATTCAGTCTTTACTTTTATCGCGTCTGGACTACTGCAGTCTTGTGTGGGGAGATTTACCTCAATGTCGTCAGGAAGAGTTGCAAAAATGTGTAAATTTCGCCGCCAAAGTGGTATGCAAAGGAAATTTCAATAAATATGATCCTGTCACCCCTCTTTTAAGAAAACTCGACGATCCCAATACCGAACAGATTTATGATCCAGAAAGCTCGACGAGTATTCTCCTCTCTGTACCTTCCCCAATTAAAGTAATGCAGAGGTGGTAAAATTTTTTCCATCTAATATCCCAAACGAAAGACCAAACCGGAGGAACGATGTTTTAGTCAGTTACCGTTCATCTAACGTGGGACAAAAAGCTCTCTCAGTTTCTGGAGCTTTTTTTGTGGAACAAGCTTCCCCAGCATATCAAAAACGCTAAAACTGGAAAAGAATTTAGAGTAAATGTGTCACGTCATTTTGCATCTCTGTCATAGGGCCTGCAGCATTTCGGTATGAACTTCCCATCTATCAGAAATTTCAATTTTCCTGAAATTTTCTGTTGAAATTTAGAAACTATTTCATTTTATGTTTGCTAAACGAGTCGTATATTCATCTTACTTATTTCTGTCGACAACAATGAACACCACAGCCGTCAGTTGAATGCAGCAGAACGAACGTTCTTTCCATAATTAGGAGTATTTCCTCATCTTTATTTTGTTATTTCTTTCTCTTTTCTGTATTAATATTTAACGTCCGCATGACAAATATACCATGAAATACATTTTGTGTGTACACCAATTAACAGGTTTATAGATGTGAGGGTTGTGCAAAGTTTATAATGAATTAAATTTTGGCTAACGTTGTCTCGCTATTTCAAAATCAATCTCGAAGATGTTCTCAATCGATTTTCGGCTGAGCTGGGGGGAAGGGGGCAATTTAAGCATTGCATTTAGACTTTTAACTTTTTTAATTTTTACGGTGCGTTCAGCGCACACTAGCACTGGAATTTCAAATCGGAAAAACTCTAAATTTCTGAAAATTAAATTTATCACTTTGGATCAAAGCCTAATCTACCTATATGTGCCAAATTTTGTGAATATTCTCCACTCAGATTTGATTTCCGGCCTCAATGTTACTCCATTTTATCCCACGTACACATGTCCGTATAATGCTGAAGAGTTGTGTTGCTTCTTGACTATAACCTAACTTTTCTTGAAAAATTTCCGTGAAGAAATTAAAAACCAGTTCATTTTTATGTTTTTCGAAGTCTTCTTTTCCTTTTAGTTATTTTTTTGGCGAAAAATTTCTTAGGATTACAGTGAGCTCAATTGTCATTTTCTGTGTAGTATAGATGGTAGGTTGCCTTTATCTTTTATTTTATATATGTATTTTTTTCTCTAATATTTCATTTTCAATAAGTATATATATTAATATGTGTGTACGTGTGTAGGGATATGTATGTATATACATATATAGATATACATGTTTCTATTTAATTTCTTTACGCAAAAACCATCCGGTTAATAAATTTTATTGCACTAGCGAAATGATTCAAAAATAGATCTATCACTTCCCCAGAGGGCGTTTCTGCGAATCGGATTAATGTCATATATAATTAATGAAATAAACTGCAATTTGAGCATATGAATCGTAGTAAAATTATCTTTCTGACCGTATGTTGTACAAGCTATGAATTTTGAAATTGAGTATATATTTGTTTACCCATTTCTACCAATATTTTGTAGATATTTGTCAATCATGAGTGGTAACCGGCTTACACTGTATCTCTATTTTATCCCATGTACCCATGTCCGCATGATGTGGTGAATATCGAGAAGATATGAAAGATGTTTTTGGTGGTGATAGGGCTTTGCATATTTTTAGGGCATATTTTTCATTTCTCATTCAACTACCCTTGACAGAGATAGACTATTGGCACGCCACGTATGGTTTGTCTATCACAACGCCTCGTATATTTTGTATATCTATTTGTACACCTCGGATGGTTTGTCAATTAGTACTCCTAGTATAGAACTTTTGTTAGACTACTAGCACACCACGAATGGTTTGTCTATTAGTACGCCTCGTATATTTTGTCAATTTATATGCCTCGTATGGTCTATCTACTTGTACACCTCTGATAGTTTGTCTATTAGTACACCTCGTATAGTTTGTCTATTATTATGCCTCGAATGGCTTATCTACTTGTACACCTCGGATGATTTGTCAATTAGTACTCCTCGTATGGAACATTTGTTTTAGGATGTCCTATATTAAGAAACTTTTAAAAGCCAATATGTTGGCATGTATCTCATGTGACAACTTGGATATACACATTTTTTTTTCTTAAACGTACGTCCTATTCCCATCAATGATTCACGCATAAGTAGGTTTACGTGATGATAGTCCTCAACGTGTGTAGTGTTATCATTGTGCGTAGGATTATATTAGTTTTGTTAGATTCATTTTGGTTTATCAGACAATCTTCTGTTGCGTTAGGTAATTCTATAATTTCCACTATTAGGCAATAAATCATGGGTGGGGCCCAGGCTTTATTAATTTCCCGTACAGGATGAAGTTGTGAGTTGCCGATGACGTTATAAAAGTTGATGACACTCATTTCTTAATAAATATTACATTTTCGTTCGAATGAATACCTGAGTAAAATAGTTTGTCTCAAGAGACTGATGCCAGCTTATTTATTAATTAATAAAAGAAAATACATCATGATTGAAATGAGAAGGATATTTCAAAGTCCTATCCGACTTTGACAAGATGATATTTATACAGAGAGTTAATTTTCAACACATGCAAACTTTCACAGGTGATAGGAATGCTAAAAACAAATCCTTTTTCATGAATACCAAAAATGACAAAACTCTTTATTTTTCGAGATTTGAGGCTTTAAAGTTTCAAGTTTGGTATGTTTGAATTCTAATTATTGTAATATTGAGTTACAATTTGGCAACAGTTTGTGTTTACGAACCAGTTCACTACTGCACGTCGTTCTGGTAACATGGCGGCACATTTGTCTAACGAAGAGCTGGCTGACATGCATTTGACTTATGCATGGTGCAGCGGATGGGAATGCTGGGAGGCTGCTAGGTTATACCAAAAGCGCTTCCCAAACAGATATCTGGCTTACATCGAATGTTCACGGCCATGCACCGTCGCCTAGGTGAACATGGTACTTTCAGTGTGAACAGGACCCTATTAAAAATTATAGGAGTGGCATCGGTGATTCTTGGGAGCGCTCCCAAATATGCATGGTTGTTTCATCCATGCGTCTCCTATGAGGCAACTTCGAAGTGTCCACTTTATAGGCGCGCCTGCGCCTCTGTCCCAACCGGTGGCCACGCATGGCTCAGCATGGAGCACTACCGTCGCGCTCCCAAGGCGCGACCAGTTTCTCCTATTTACCATCGGAGAATCATGAGAGGCCCAGGATGGCCACCTCTTAATTTGAATTTAAAAAAACGGCTGCGCACAGCTGATTTCCCATTAGTCACTCTTTCCAACCGTCACACTGCTCAAACCGATTATAACCAGTTTGCCCTTGAATTACCTTAGTTCTTGCGCGATTAATCAATTCACCATAAGCAAACACGGTTTATAGCACAATAAAAATGTACCAGAGTATGTAAATTAAATATATTCTTACTAATGTGCAGAAAATTTCATGGGTGCGTGTTCATTATTAAGCTGACATTAATGGGACATGTTTGTGACGTATAACTTGTGCTTGAAGTTTTCGCAACGCAATAACTAAGGTAATTAATGGGCAACTGGCTATATTTGTTTGAGAAGCGTCAACGGTTGAATGTGCAATAATGGGAAATCAGCTGTACGCAGCCTTGGAGGCGAAAGCCTGCAGGGAACAACATAAATGTACCTTGAAAAGAATATAGCAACAATACTCTAGGGTCGTTGAAAGAATATACTCGCAGCTATATATATAACAAAAACAATTATCGTCCAGCAGATTTTTCGTCTTTCATTCCTAAAATTAGAAAGGAAAATAAAATGACTTTACCTTGCCCGAGCTTAATTACACCGGCTATTCATATACACACACTCCCCCACCTATCCCCACACACAAACCCTCCCCACACCCCCCTCCCACACACCTAACCCCATACCCACACACAAATATGTATCTGAACACATAGTTGATCACCTTCAAGAACGTCCTTCAATTCAAAGGTTGCTGAAGACTGACGAGGGAAAATTCAGGTTTGTTTTCCACATTTTGTTGTTTTTACATTGCTCACATTGAGGTTTTGCCTTCACTACCAGCCCCACCACAACGATGAATCGTCTAAAATATCAATTGACCGAGGTGGTGAAACTAGCATTGGGGTCCTTGCTCCGTTCATGCTCTTGAAATACTGCCTCTACAGACCAGCATTATACGTCTCTTCCATCTCTTGTTTCTTCTGACACCCTCACGTACTATACACCCTCACGTAATACACACTCGCACTGATATACACTCTAACACTACTTGAAACGTTTAAAATAATAGAGACACGATCCAGACATCTGTCACGCACAACACCAACTTCAAAACTGAGGCGAAAGATGGCAACCGTCATTTCTCTCGAGAAAGATGGCAGGCGTCTCACCAAGAGGCCATCTGCACAAGTGGCCTCTGGTAGCAACATGGGAGAACTTGCTCGCATCGCGCTTATGAGTCGCGCCCTGGAAGTGTCAGAAAGGAAGAGGCCTCGGTTCGCTTAATACTCCTTTAATTCTCCGCTGTCTCCTTTAATCAACCATGCTACTCCCTTAATTTTTAATAGGGGAGAGCCTATGACCGGCCCCGGCTAATGCGTGAGGTTGTTGAAGAGGATGTGTTGCACTACTTCCGTAACAGACCTCGTACAAGTACTAGAGCTGCGGCACATGAATTAGGAATTCCCAACCATGTAGATATGTGTTATGTTCTGCGTAACAACAATTTACATCCTCACCATTTCCAGCAAGTGCAAGATCTGCTCCCAAATGACCACGTCCCAAGAATTAATTTTGCACGTTGGTGCCAGACGCAGGTAGAGAATGATGAACAGTTTTTCGAGCGTGTTCTGTTCACAGACGAAGCCAATTTCACACGCACAATTTGCACTGCTAGCAGGAGGAGAACCTTCATGAAGTGCATCGCTTCCGCTACCAACATAGGTTTAGTGTGAATGTATGGGCCGGTATTGTGGGTGAATACCTCATTGGCCCATATCTGATGCTATCCCCTCTAAATGGACAAGCGTTTCTCACTTTTCTTAGGAATACATTGCCAGGACTGCTGAAAGATGTGCCTCCAGGTCTACGCTGCAACATGTGGTTCAAGCACGACGGAGCTTCTGCTCATAATGATAAAAATACTCGGCAGTACCTCAACGAAACGTTTGGAAACAGGTGGATAGGACGCAAAATATGGGCCTGTGGCATGGCCTGTAAGATCTTCAGACATATCCCAATTAGGCTTTTTTTCTGTGGGGCGCACGAAGACATTGATCTGTGGAACGCCAGTTGAGTTTGAGATGGCTCTTACTGCAAGAGAAGAGGCTGCATCAGGTGATATTGCTCAAGATCAAAGTACGTACTGTATGTTGTCTCGCGTGCAGCAGTTTTTTCAGAGGAGGTGTCAGGTCTGCATTGAAGCAGGAGGCAGACACTTTCAACGATTATTGAAAGCACATCTGTTTCCGCAATATTTGCTTTCTCCTCCATTCGCATTTGTTAGAAACGTAAATTACTTATTATATACGTAAGTGACATTCTAAACTTTAAAGCTCAACATCTCGAAAACTAGAGAGCTTTGCAATTTTTGGCATTCGTGAAAAAGGGTTTATTTTGACTAGTCCTATCACATGTGAAAGTTAACATCTGTTGAAAATTAACACTCTGTATTTCCTGATTTAACTGTGGATGACTTAGATCTTGTGAATAATCAACAAAATTTACAGAAGCGACGAGAAAAATGTCACTAAAACAAGGATCATTACAATGTATCGTACCAGAAGTCATAATGATACGTCACATCAGTAAGACATTTAGAACCTACCATTACATCATCACAGTCTCAACCACAAGCACCGCTTCCGCCTCTAAAAAAGGATTCTCCTCCTTCGCCACAGGCTCTTCCTCCACTATAGGCTCCTCCACCTCCACCAAAGGCTCCTCCTCCATCACAGGTTCCATCCCCTTCTCCTGCACCACAGTACTCATCTTCCTTCTCTACCACAGGCTTCTCCTTCTCCTCCACCACCACCACAGGCTCCTCCTCCTAAGCCACGGGCTCCTCCACCAAGGAGCTTTAATGGAATGGAGGCGGCATCGCTATTTTTCGCCAGTCAAGCGCGTGAAGCCACTTTTGCCGACCCAAGCCCTGCCCACCCGGCATTGGGTCCCAGTGTGGAGGTGGTGTTGCAGTGGAGGGGTAGCACCACCTCCATCATCAGCGACTGAAGACCATGCTGTTAAAAGGCAGACTTGCGCTACTCTGTGTATACTTTTTTTAGGCATATATTTCAATTGCGTCCTTGAAACGCGTCAGATTGAAAAAACTCGTACTTGACCGCAGCTTGGATAAGCGGCGCCCTACCACGCTGAGTGTCTGACACGCACTGAGCCCCATCTCCGTGTGTGTGCCCGACTGCCCGTATACCCTACAGCTACCGAAAATTGGCTTCACTTTAGAGCGCTGATGCCGCCTCCATTCCATTAAAGCTCCTTGTCCTCCACCACCACAGGCTTCTCCTCCTCCTCCACCACAGGCTCCTCCTCCTCCTCCACCACAGGCTCCTCCTCCACCACAGGCTCCTCCTCCTCCACCACAGGCTCCTCCTCCTCCACCACAGGCTCCTCCTCCTCCACCACAGACTCCTCCTTCTAAACCACGGGCTCCTCCTCCACCACAGGCTCTCTACCACAGGTTTCACCCCCTCCTCCGCACCACTGGCTCATCTTCTCGTCATCTCTACCACAGGCTTCTCCTCCTCCATCACAGGCTCCTGTAACAAATTCTGAGTAATAAAGAATGGACAATGACAAAATGTCACACAAAAAACCTTGTGTATAGAATTAGCACGTTGTGGAGGAAGAAGGAGAAGAAAAGATGCAGAGATAGAGGAGAAGGCTGAAAAGCAAAAGGAAGTAAAATGGATACAAAAGTTGATTCATGAATTAAGAGTTTCAAGATCAAGTGCTTCAGATCTACCACAGAACTTTAAAGAGCCTGTAGAATGCGTCCTCTTTTCAAAACGTTGAACGCAAGATAGATTTCCTGAAGGTCAGCCTGTAGCTGAGATAACCTAACGGTATCTTCCCAAGGAGCATCAGTTCACATGATATAGGAGTGACCACTGTTGAGGTTTGGTCCCATAGGCTTTGCTTGCGGGAACCGGGATAATAGAACACCAACGATTTACAATATATATATAAAAAAATAATTAAACATATAATGCACTCGAAATTCATAATAGCAGGTAAGTAACGATAATGCCCATAAGAAACTTCAACTTAAAGGTAATACAAGACACAATGAAAGTCCTAACAACTAAAGTCCGCCAGCCAAAGTTAGGTGCCTGCAAATACTCTACTGGTACCCCTGCCGCCTCGACATCATCCAGTTTACAATTAATAAATAGTCGACCAACGCGGCAGCAAGGCGTCAACGACGCAGAGGCAGCGAGACGTCGTCGACGCAGAGGTAACGAGACGTCGTCGACGCAGAGGTAACGAGACGTTGTCGATGCAGAGGTAACGAGACGTTGTCGACGCAGAGGTAACGAGACGTTGTCGACGCAGAGGTAACGAGACGTTGTCGACGCAGAGGTAACGAGACGTTGTCGACGCAGAGGTAACGAGACGTTGTCGACGCAGAGGTAACGAGACGTTGTCGACGCAGAGGTAACGAGATGTCAACGTAGAGGTGATATGACCAACACGAGCTAGCGTAGGCGGTTTTAGAGGTGGCTTATGTAGGCGACTTATGTAGGTGGCTTATGCCGGTGGCTTTTGGCTGGGCAGTGCTTAGAGTGTCCCAAACTGGGGGGGATCTGGCGACCTCACTGTTCAGAATAAACGAGACCGAAATTATTACAAGCAATAAAAATCTATAACACAAGTTCCTAATAGCACATATGACAAGAATCCGCAAAACCTAACAAAATCTACATCAAACACGCACCCGTTTACGCTCATCCAGTCTAGCACGACGACTGACCGTCTACATGCGATCGCGCGTGAGCTAAGGGATTCTAATGTCGTATTCAGTCAGAGATAACCCCTGACAGACCACCAAAACCTATTGCCTTTTCTTTGCTCCTTAAAGGGAGTTAAGCACTGGTAATAGACAAGAATTGGCATTTCACACCAGTTAAAATTTGGGAATGCACCCATCATTACTATTGAGAAAGCCTTCTCTCAATAATTTGAACAAGATGGAGGCAGAAGTCATTTTGTTACATGCACAATGCTATTCAAAATTGAAGTTTCATGAGTGGACATTCATTAGTAGAAAGACTGTCACTAATAGAATTCTTATCGAAACAACACATTTGCCTTCGTAGCTAAAAAAATGGAGTTCCAAAGGGAAAAAGGATGAAGACACTATTTACATAGTATGGAGCTAAGACTAGGGTTATCCCAGATCCATATAATCTTTGTTATTTGACCAATCTTCATGAAACTTGTTATAGGTAAGTAAAATCGAAAAAAATAGGTGTTAACCTACCTATCTGTAGGCGCCGAAGCGTCTCGGCCGCCTACTGGGCCCCGAACATAAACTGCCACCCTGGGCAGGGCTCAAGGGGCGACGTTTTTCGTTTACCGCACGTTACACATGTCTTAATTTGCTACCATGGATCTCAAAAAACTCAATTTGAGAGTATAAGCAAGTGGTTGCAAATTTTATTGGCATGTCTGAAAGAAAAAATACACAAATCATTTAATTGCAAAAATGAATAAATATACGAATAGTCTGAGAAGGAACAACTACACAATTACACCAATCATTTGATAAGGAACGATTCCACATACACAAAATTTAACATAATCGATCGCACAAAGCATTAAATACTTCATTTCAGGATCATCCGAATTATTGACTCAAGATACAAAAATCACATATGAACAGCAACTGTTCTCTCAGCAGATAATTTATCGACTGAATTATCGAGCAATGTGCCACGCAGCCGTATAACACAGCAACGCAACAGGAGACTGATAGGAGACTCCAATCAGTAACGTTCGGGATGCTAATCACCCACTCATAACGATAACTACACCAATTCAGATACAATCAGCTTAGAATATTTCACCACTATCTTACGAATAAAGTTTCTTCTACCTAGATACATCTCAATGCTCCTGCTAAATACGAACAAATGGGAAGAAGGAAAATACTTTTCAGATACTCATAACCTATCGGTAACGAGGACAACGAAGGTAACAAACAGAAGAGGGAGTAGCGGGGCACACCGACTACAGCCAGCTTAGACCGCGCTATAGCTCGCGCTGCGATGTACTTGGCATGGCGCCCGGAGCGGGCAATCGGCGGTTACACTATCTATATTGTTCCCATATTCCCCAAAGAAAACGAAATATTTGAAGAAAACGGAAAGAGAGGGGTATATGCGGAAAATCTACAATCCCTCATAGGATTTAGAGCTACAAAGCTGATATTTATATCAAACGAAGCAGAATCGTATTCTCTACAACTCTACGTGGGATTTTTTTGAACTTCAAAATAGTTTATGAGAAAATTGAAGCAAATAAAAAACTAGGTCTTTCACATTTTTTTCCAAAAAAAAACATGTGTAACTCATCTTCTATTGAGAAAACCGACAAAAAATCCCGTACAGCCGTAAAGCATTCTATTCCGGTTATTTTGATACTTAAATCGTTTCTGTAACACAAAGACTGAAGCTTATCTTTGGTGTAGAAGGTCGTCTAGCAGAATGTGCACGGCAGCCATTTTTATACAGGCAAATGCTGATGGCGGCAGCTCATTCGTACATAGGATACAACCTCCTCGTAACAGTTCTGGGGTGCGACTGGCACACGGACTGACACTGACAGGCAGGGCTTCCACGAGTGCGAAAGTTCCTACCCTAAAACTTTGCTCAAGATTACCCTACAAATACATAAATTACCCTAAAATATGATATATGCCCATTGCTGGTATTACATGAACATATTCAATGTTTCCATGTTTATATGTGTAGAAATAACACAACATCAGGGTCATGCAGGTATTTGAAAATGAAATTCTCTGACTTTACGGAGTCATATTAATTTTGTCAAGTTACGTGCAACATTCTATATTGCTTTCATTATAGTTTATCATCTCTGTATGGTTACCTAGTTACAAGCTCTGTTCCATGAGCGTAAATTGTGAGGCCAGGTGATCTATTCCTGACTGGCAGAAAGAAGCAAAGACATAGTAAGAAGAAATGAACGACAAAGTAATACTCGAAACATTTATTTATGGAACACAACACAAACAGAGTTTCACAATTTTTGCGCAAAAAACTTAGAGGAATGTAGATGTGAATAAGTTCATGTACACCCTAATTCTCGGTGCAATTGCAAAGAACGGGGAAAAGAATGTAATGCACTGAATGAAGATTTATTACTTTCCCAAAATTTTCGTAATCATTATACTCAATTGGCTCGAATTTAACTGCGTATAGAGATAATTTACGTTGAGTAAGGCGAAGCAGATGTTACTCAAGGCTCAATGTTAGCCCCATTGAATTACAAATAAGAGCCTCGTTACAATTAAGAATCTCGGCCCATGGCCAGATTATTTTTCGATAGATGCCTACATGTCAAAAAAGCCAAAAGCGTATCGTTGAATACTTGTAGCACCTCCAAGAATCGGAGTCTTACGTTAATAAGCCCTAGTGCTAAGAATAATGGACTAGAACCTAGATTTCTATCTCACAAGCTTTTTTATTCACTCTCGATATATGTATTTCCACCAAGCCAACATTTCTTCTATGAAGACGACAATTTTTTTTAACAAAGAAGCCACAGAATGTTTGGATCCCATCATAACATTAGTCGTAACAAAACATAATCTTATAATGTCGCTCAATTTAATATTTTTATCACTGAAATCTTTTTTATGTGTAGTAAACAATCCATTGGCTATGCTATCCTCTTTTTCAACATGATAAACAGAGGAGCTCTTAATTGCACTCTCACTCCATTATTGGGCGATGACGCCGAGCTGTTTAGCTTTACTGCGATCAGTAACTGCTGTTTCACTAATGATTACAGAATATAAATGTTCAGTAAGGACCACGACAAGATCACTTAGTAGATGTTCACCGCAACATTGTCTAATAATGTTTGAAGCTCTTTGTTTCCCTAAGCGAACTTTCTTTTATGAAACATTTGTTTCAGTAGTTTTATTAATGAGTCACTTAACGAAATAGGCAAATTATGCTCAGAAAGGTAAGCAAATATCCGTAATTCAGTTTTTATACCTGACTTGTCAATTGGATCGTGTGATAAAATGAACAAAGTTATAGTTTCTGTTTTCCTTCGCTGCACTGAGAGATTTTTATGGCGTTGACTCTTAGCATGAAGAATAATCTCAGATTTACCTAACGTAATAGTAGTTGAGCATATAGTACAGTATGCCATATCCTTAGTTGAGGTAGAAGACTGAGATCTCTCTAACCTTTCTTTTTCTAGCCTCGAAACAGTTGTTCGCATCTCCATCCTTCCTTTCATTTTCATGAAAAAAGGTTATCAGACATTAAAATTTTGCTTTCCTTCATAGGTGCTGTAGCAGCTTCATTGGACACAGAATCTATTTAATAGTAGCAATTTTACTGAGACGCAAGTAACCAAATATTTTGTCACAATGCAGTACTGTACGTGATTGCACCTTTCACATTTAATTGCACTCGACTGAAACAAAACTATCTGCCCTCGGCTCTGATAGTGTCGTTTTGTACACGTTATGTAGCTGTTCAATTCCAGTAAACGACGATGACCGATGTTTTGGTGTAAATCGTGATACATTTACGAGTTAGTTATGTAAGGCAAGAAACTATGAAATTCCAAACATTACACTCGTATCAAGTTCCCTATCATTTTAATTATTGTCATTACTATTAATTAACCAAGGTATTATTCAGGCAGCAAATCTCGCAACATTATACTGAAGAGAGATCTGAGGGAGATGCAGCGATGAGCACATCTATTTGCGACTTTTCGTCGTGTGCAATAAAGACTAAATTAATAGCGAGTTCCGGAAAGATTTGCGCTTGTTCCAAACATCTCTCAAATTGAACATTTTCATCAATGCTTTGTTCTGCAATGTACCTTGTACAAAGCATATTGTAGTACATGAAAGCAAACTTGAAATCAGTTTTGAAAACAAGCAATTGCCCCACAATTTTGCTGCGCTACCCCGTCAAAAGTCAAATTACCCTAAAAACCATGGAAATTTGCTTTACCCTAAGCTCTACCCTAGACAACCCCTGATTACCCTAAAATGGGGTATTTTACCCTAAAGTGGAAGCACTGCTGACAGGTGGGACTGCTGACAGCATCGTGCGTGGAATCAAAGCTTGTCAAAGGTTGCCATGTAGGCATATTTTGAAGTATGAAAATTATCGGGAATAATAGCATATGGGCTCGTTTCTCGTCCCATTTTGACTCACTTCCGGTGGCCCTAGGAGTCTAAAAATTTAACAACATGTACACTACATGTATCGTACATTTTAATGAATAAAAAGACGCTTTTAAAATTCACCGATTTTTTGTGATGACCTATCGAGATTTTTCACTTGCCCGCACTTACTATCTAACCTTTTCACGAAAAAGGAAGGAAATGAAGGAGTCTTATTCAGATATTTATTCCAGCATAATTTTTTAATCGATGGAGGCCTCCAACGGGAGGCATAATCTTTAGAAACTTAGGTTAGTTCAGTTGAGACCTCCAACGGGAGGCAAAATTTTAACAAGGTAACAAACTACGGCGACTCCACCGTCGAGGCTGTCGCAACACTAAAGTTCAAAACCTTAACTAAGAAAATAACCCTTAACTTAGACAGCTGCCACTTTTAAATTTGATCGTCTCTCCGCATTGCGAACGCAGAGTCAACCACAAGACTGCTGTGACTAACTTGCGAGGTAATCTAGTTATTGGTACTAGATTAAAAAAGCAATATTGTAACTGTGGCATGAAAAATTAATTTGAGCCAGAGAGACGATCGAGAGACCTCCAACTCCCCAGTTGCTCCAGAGCACTTCAGGGCACCCAAATCAAGAAAACGAGCATGGCCCCCAGCAGACTGGACCCCGCACGAGCGCAGCCACAAGCGTAGAACTGCCCCAAAGGTGTGGCCGAACTCAGCCATAGCAGAGCTTCCTGAAAAAATTAAAAAGAACAAGCTTTGGAAAAAAAACTATCATAGCAAAAGAAAATATCAAGGATTGACAAATAGATAGGAAAATAGTAGACAGTGAATCGATGAAACTAACGTACGCACCCTAAGGAAGTGCCGGAGCCTGAAGCTGATTGACGAACGACACAGAAAAGAACTCTCGGAAAACAGGCGCAGTAATCCCCAGGAACGACCTTGGCAATACTGTGGAAAAGAACCGTACGCTAAGGTTGCGTTCAGTAACAAAAGGTGAACGAATTATTCGAAAATATCTTGTTGCACAAAAAAATAGACAAGTTAAGTCCAACTGCTCACCTAAAAACTGGTTGTCTTCAGTGATTGCAATCGTTCAGGCAAGAAATACACATTCAAAGTGAAATATAGTAGAGTAATTCACGCTCCACGCAGAATAGTAAAGAATAGGTTGAGACTTTGATGCTTTGGAAAGGAAGTGAAATAAACTGGCAGAGCACTCTCTGGAGAGTTAATAGAACCTCCCCTTTCAGACGAGTGAATACCTTAAAACGTACGTCAATTTGAGTAAGTTCAATTTAAGGGTTAAAATTGAGTCGTAAAATTACCGTGGAGCGCAATTTGAAGAAAAATGGGTGTTAAGAACACAACTAAACAAACCAGAAAGAAATCCTGCTTCGTAACTGAAAACATAGAAAAGATGAATCTCAGGAAGAATAGAATGGCCCGATTCGCAAAACTGATTGTCACCAGGAACAGTAGCTGAGCACCAAGATACCACCCGGTAACCAAGCAAAGGTTGGCCACGAACCACGGCCGCTCGCAGAGAGAGAGACGTCACCACGACGGATGAGCCCGCACATTACCAAAGCACGCGCTAAAACACAAGCGCTCATGGAGCAGGAGAAGTGGAGAGTCTGCCGGACGGAATCCCCATCCGCTAGAGGTCACGTCCGGAAAGCATAAGTTTAATGTTAAGATAGAGTTTGAAAATTAAAAAAGTAACTAGAAGGTTTTTAACAATTTAAGCTTTGAATTTTGAAGATTCTACAATTGTCGAAAATTCGACAAACCCTCCCAATAAAGAAATGAAGAATGGAGTTGAGGGGACTGCCTCGCTATCGGACCGATATCTCAAGAACTATTTGGACTAGAAGCATGAAGTTTGAAAAGAAGCACAACGAAGCCTTTGCACACGTATTTGTTAAAAAACGATTTTTTTCGTCAAAAACTGATTTGTGCGTGCGTGCATATATGCCCCCTCCACCTCATGTGCCTCTTCACCTATTTTAGCGCCGGCCATTCAAGCATAGGCACTAATCGGTCCGAGCACTCTGAATCTGTATCATCACCTGTCCGCCTCCGCTCGTACCAAGTAAACTTAAACCGAGAAGAAGTGCGTTTTTCTAATCCTCCAAGCAGATTACCCCATAGCGCCACGTTTGGACGTGATATATGGTAGCCAGTGCCAAAGGGCCCACTTAAAGATTTGTTTCCGAAGATTGTGAAGAGATTTAGAAGATTATCGAGAAAATAAGATTGAAGAATAAGTGCGGTGCCAAGTGATAGCATCCCAAAACTGTGCGTATACAATACGGGAGCGACATACACCTGTTGTGAGAATTAGTTTCAGAATCTCGTATTCAGTTCTGGTTGCTCACATCACAACGTTTCAACTATCAGCGTGGGAAGGAGCTACGTTCCGAAAGCGGGTCCTACTCTTCGACGCAGGAGAGAAGCTCGAGGAGGTCCTTGAATTGACGTTCGGTTGAAATCCTGAGAAGAGTAAGATCAGCATCTAATCTACAACGACTACATCGGCTAAAACGACTTCATCAGAATCTACGATATCTACGGAGTCATCTACGGTCCCAGCGTGCGTCTACAACAGTGTAATCGCGAGCGTCTACAGCGGGCGATCGCCTTCAAATCTGCAGATACGAGTTAAGTAAAGATAGAGAATAAGTAACAATAACTGGTGCAGTGCAGTTGCTTGGCAGCCCGTAGCAGACAACCAGTCAATTTTTTTCTAGAGGTTGTTTTTATAATGCGTCGGCTCAAGGCCGTGAGGCGTTCTGCGTTCTGATAGCGAGCATGCGGTAGTACTCTGCAAGCGCAGTCGTGGCAGTCGTGAGCGAAAGCAGTGGTAGTATAGCTATAGCATTTGGAAGTGAGTGCCGCTATTTCTTTTGTGTTTACGGTTCTTTTTATTCTTTGATTCAATGGTTATTGCGTCCTTTTGTGGTGGGAAAATTTGTGGTGTAAGGTTAGTGTAAAATTGTGTTCAAGAATAGTGGTCCTATACAGGGTGTTGGTGGAACTCTCGGTACGAACTTCGGCTACTAGTAGAAAATACAAATTTCATCAGTGAAAAAATATCGAAAAACGCTCAGTTTTTTAATTATTGGGCTTAGCAGTTTTTAATGCTGCGCTTCAAGAACTCACGGCGATCCAAGTTAACCACATGCACTAATGTTCATTAATAACACACGAGGGTAATGAAAAACGTTAAATAACATGAGGTACTTTGATAAATAATAGAAAGTAACACATCAAAGGTGTTCAAAATTTCGACCATTAACATCGATACACGCACGACACCTTCGTCGAAGCGAGCGTACGTTGCCAGACATTCCTGGGTTGTCAGCGATATCTCCAGCAGCGACTGCAATTCGAGCGACATGGTCTTCTTCCGACTCCACAAGTGCCGCATAAATCAGAGATTTCAAGTGCCCCCATAAGAAAAAATCTAACGGTATCAAATCAGGTGATCTCAGTGGCCAGGACACAGCACCACCACGACCAATCCATCGATTTGTAAATTGTTGGTCAAGAAACCGTCGCACATTTAGAGCATAATGTGCCGGAGCTTCATCGTGTTGAAACCAAAGTCGTCTACGAATACCTAATGGCACATTTTCTAATAAACCAGGAAGGCCTTCTTCAAGAAAGATTTTGTACACATCTCCAGTAAGACGCTCTGGCAGAATGTATGTATCAATGAGTTGATTGTGCACGATACCTGCCCAAAACATTGACAGTGTAGCGATGTTGGTGATGACGTTCATGGATGACATGAGGGTTCTTCTGCTGCCATGAGTGAAAGTTATGATAATCAAAAATTCCATTTCGGCTGAAGGTTGCTTCACCCGTAAACAACACACACTCGGCAAAATTGGCATCTTCTACCTCCCGATCTAAAAATCACTGCGCGAATCACTCACGAGGGCCATAATCAACGGGAAGGAGACCCTGGACTCTCTGGAAGTGATACGGATGATAATTATTCCGGATCAATACATGCCACACTGTACTATGATCACGAATACCCAAAGATGCTGCTGCGGCACGGGTGCTCGTACGCGGGTTTCTGTGGAAATGTTCCAACACTTCTTGCTCGCGATGATAATTTATTGGGCGACCAACGTCTACTCTGTTTACACTAAAACTGCCGGTTTCCGTCAATCTTCGGTGCAATGCAGTGAATAATCGATGATTAGGGACTTCGCTATTAGGGTAACGTTCGTGATAGATCCTCGCGGCACGTCTTGCATTACCATTAGCAGCACCATAAGTGAAATGCATGTCTGCCATTCGTGCATTTGTAAAGGCCTGTTGACACGATCAGTGGGTTAGACTAGTGCTTCACCACGAGCTCAGTACAGTACTTGGTCGAGTCCGAGTGTCTATACGGTCATTCTTCACTTGGAGCAGTAGCGCAACGCTGCTCTAGTAAAATCCTCAGTCTGCTTCTTGAAGCGGTAGAGATAGGATGTATGATAGTGGCTCGGCGACAAGCAATGGCGCTTGCACTCTCTATAACAGTTGTCGCGGCTATACAGAAGAAACAAAAATGAAAGAGGAAAATGAGGGCAAAGCGCTGGTTTCAAAAAACTTTTTAGGCGGCTACAGGACAATTTTCCAAAAGAAAGCGTAGGGAAGGAGCAGAGACTATACACCCTTCTCGTACGGCGACTGAAATGGCATTGCAAACATTGGATAGCTCGACGAACTCGGACGAAGACCAAACCTAGACACACTGTTGTTTAGTCACTTTAGTGCTCCATTCAGTCTGAAACGAGAGATAATGGGCGGGGTTTGAGCCTGTCTTCAGTGCTGAAGCGCTCACTCACCATATATAATCGTGTCAACAGGCCTTTTAGGCGATACATCTTACCACTTCAGTGCCACGGTGCTAACTGACAAAAGATACACATATGCTTCTCACCAGGGGGCGCTAACGTTGACTAGCAATTTCTAGAAATTTCCTGAATCTGTGAATTAATGTTTTAAACTGTAAATAAAATATGTTCGATTTTGCCAACACTTGTTCATTCTAATTCCCCATATTGCCCTTATTCCTGTCTGTTGCGAAATTGCTGTTGTGTTCTTGTATCGTAGCTGTTAGAAATTACGTATTTCTTAAATGTTCCCGTGAAGAAAAAGATTGTGTAGCTTAGGAAATTTACGTGTATGTGGTGCGGAGCAGTAGAAGGGGTGCTTCTGGGCAGACCATTTACTCATCATGGCCGATTCTTCGTATTTCCTTTTTTTTATTTGGAGTGATCACTCTTTTGATTTTCCTTAAGTTTAATTTACGTTTTCGATGCATGTTTGAGCTCCTTAAAAACTTACCGAGAGGCCTAGTACGCTTTAAGCCCTAATTTGGGAATATACTTACTCTCCTGTTTAGGAGTCCTTAAAACTTTAACTTTAAACCTTAAATTTGGCCTATAGCGCCTAACTAATGTTTCTACTTACCTCTTAATGAGAAGTTATCTTCTCATTACCTTAATATTACCTTAAACCTTAGAAGTATACTAGGTCTTCTCTTACTTAACCTGTCTATTTTTCCTCTTATGGCCGTTTATATATGTGCCTCTTGAAATGTGCTCATTAAAGTTTCAAGGTTGGTACAGGCGAGTTGCTCTTCATTGAATAATTGAAATACTCAGACTGATACAAAATATATGCCTATAAAAAAAGTAGCTGGGAATAAATTTAGCAAACTAACTAAGTTCTTCTTCTAGAATAATTTGAAGTCGTCTGCCCGAGACTGCGTGCTTTTAAACCCTGCCCTAATGTCGCCGCTTTCGTTTCTCCGTCGCACCTGTACGATTGTCTTGTCACCAGCGCTGAGCTGTGCTGGCTAATGCACTCACCGTGGTCGAGGTTCGAGGTCCGGCCGGCTGCTCTGTAGGTGTGTAGCGAGTAGAGATGTGAAGTGTTATTGGAAATATCTAATATCTACATAAATTCTTTTAAAACCATATAAACGCTTGGTAACGATACGCTCTAAAATCGGTATATTCTGTTTCAGTTGTGTTGGGCGCCCAGTTGTGGGGTCCCGCGGATGTTGGCGGGATTTTAACCTTATACCGCCACATCAGGAGGTGCTCGAAGTTTAATAAAAAATCGGTTCCTCGCCGTAAAAGCTTTCTTTTCCTTTATAAGTCTAACATAGCATTAAAAACTTCGCAGCCCAATAATTAAAAAACTAAACGTTTTTTGATATTTTTTCACTGATGAAAAAGTGTTTAAATTTTTATTTTCTACTAGTAGCCGAAGTTTGTACCAAGAGTTCCACCAACACCTTGTATAGGCACATGCGGTCTTCTTGGCAGTTTCCTTTATGATGGTTTGCTTTTCTTCGTCTGTTAGGTCCTTATCACATCCCATTTTGAATATACAAATGTACTAATAGTGTGGGTTCACCGTATATTACAAAAAAGCTAAACAAAGGATAATTGTGCAACCAGCCTCTCAAGAAGATAAATAAATATTGCCAGATGAACTAAGCACACATTGTTGCCATATTAAAACATAATTCTCGCCAGGCAGAGGATTTTCAACGAAATATCAATAAAAAATTGTTGTACTAATACCGTGGGTCGCACTGTAGATGTGAAAAATTCCCATGAGATATTAAAATATACAACTGTTTAATATTTGATGGAAAAAATGTATTTTTCACCAAAGATAGCTCCTTCTCTCGTCATTGCCTAACGAAACAACCAATTAAATGAAAAATACATTAAAGAATTAAAATTAATTAAATGGAAGATATTAATACAGATATTCAAAGAGAAGTTGTCCTCAATACTGTAAACATAAATCAATTGCGATCAAGTTGAAACTGAAATCTAATTAAATAAGGTAAATATAAATCTGCAGGTATCATTCATCTTGAAACATTAATCAGGGACGTTTCTTATGCAGTAGCAGATTTAAAAACCATGAACCAGATTTGCTACAAACAGAAAATAAAATTTTGGAAAACGAGTTGTAGTTTATTAGTCATACAAAATGGTGTCTATATATGTGGAAAGACAGTAAAATAAATAATCTTACGAATCAATGTATTTGGGGTTGTCTCTCTTCAACTTAACGCGTCGTTCAGGATAGGACCATGGCCACTTGTGATATCCCACAGACACAGATTGTTGAATAGATCCACGCGTGAAAACAAGACATCAAGAGCAATACAAGTACTGTTACATTTCCCCGACACCAAGAAAAAACCTTCCGGTAAGCTCAGGAATCAAACCTTCAACTGGAATGTTCGCGATAACGTTTTCCCAACACGTTACCACTAAGCTAAGGATTGCCTATACTAAATGAGAATATTGGGCTATTTAAGCTAACTTGATGGATGGTGTTGTCGGTAGGTATGGAGTAGCTGGGGTGAATGAGAGTGGTGAATACTTGATGGAGTTTTGTGTTGAGAGTGAGTTAGCGATTGGGGATAGTATGTATGTTTGAGAAAAAAGTATAAACAAGTATAAATATGTGAGGACGAATGGAGGTGTGATAGTGGAGAGAGCATTGATGGATTATATTTTGGTTAGCAGGAGATTGATGAGTTGTTTGCTCGATGTGCATGTGTTCCGTGGTGACGTGAAAGGGATATTGGATCATTACTTGGTCGAAGGAAAGTTGAGAGAAAGTTGAGTGGGGGGAGGTGTAAAAAGGAGGAGTGGAAGGGAGGTGTTAAATGTGTGCAAGTTGCATGATTCTGAGCGTGAGTGTATCAGGAGAAGATGAAAATTGAGTATGGGAGGGTGAAGGTAAGTGAGGTTGGTGGAGCGAAAGGGGAATGGAAGTTGTCTAAAGATGCGGTGGAAAAATTTGCAAGGGAAGTGTGTGGGGTAAGAAGGTTGGAGAGGGGATTAGAAAGGGGAGTGAATGGTGGAACGGAGAATTAGGAGCGGCTGTGAGAAGAAAGCGGGGGGCCTTCGAAAGGTGGCTGCAATGGGGCAGCCAGCAAAATTTCGAAGAGTACAAGGAGAGGAAGAAAGAGGTACAAAGAATGGTAAGGAGAGCAAAGAGAGCTGCGGATGAGGAGTGGGGGAGGAAGTTGGGAGGGGATTTCATGGAGAGAGGGAAGGTTTTCTGGAAGGAAGTGAAGAGAATTAGCAAAGGACAGGTGCAGAGTGAGGCATGAGTGAAGGATGCAAATGGTAGGCTGCTATAGTGGAGGGTTGTGATGTGAGGAAGAGATGGGCGAGTATTATGAGGAACTTTTGAACGTGAAGGTTGATAGGGTTGCGAGAGTGGTAGCTGTTGGAATTGATGTTAGAATGCCTGTGTTTGGTGAAGTGAATAGTGGTCGAATAAGAAGTGTAGAAGTGAAAGTTGCGTTGGATGTGATGAAAATTGGGAAAGCTCCAGGTATGGATGGCTGCACGGTTGAATGTCTAAAGAAAGGAAATGTGGTTGTAGAATGGTTGATACGTTTATTTAATGTGTGTTTTGAGGATAGTAAAGTGCCGGTAGATTGGAGTAGCGCGTGTGTAGTTCTGTTGTACAACGGGAAAGGTGTCAGGTATGAGTGCAGTAATTCTAGAGGTATAAGTCTACTGAGTGTCGTTGGGAAGCTGTATGGCAGAGTTTTAATTGGAAGACTGAGAGTGATGACGGATCGTGTGCTTGCTGAAAAACAATGTGGTTTTAAAAGTGGTGGAGGTTGTGTGGATCAAATGTTTGCTGTGAGGCGGGTAAATGAGAAATACTTGAGAAAGGAAGAGATGTATATTGGGCATTTATGGATCTAAAAAGGAGCATGACAGAGTGGAACGTGAGGCTCTATGGCAAGTTGTAAGCTTGTATGGAGTAGGTGGGAGACTGTTGAATGAGATCAAGAGTTTCTACATTGATAGCAGAGCATGTGTGAGAGTAGGGAATGAGGGGAGTGAGTGGTCCCCAGTTGTGACAGGTGTAAGACATGGATGTGTGATGTTGCCGTGGTTGTTTAATTTGTTTATGGATGGTGTGGTGAGAGAAGTGAATGCGCGAGTGTTGGGAAAAGGTGCGCAGTTGGTGGGACAAAATGGTATGTATTGGGAAGTGTGTCAGCTGTTGTTTGCAGATGATACAGCGTTTGTGGCTGATTCAGAGGAAAAACTTAGGAGACTGGTTGCAGAGTTTGGTAGAGTTTGCGAAAGGCGTAAATTGAGGGTAAATGTGAAAAAAGTAAGGTGATGAGATGTTCAAGAGGTAGAGTGTTGAGAACTTTGGATGTGAGGTTGAATGGTGAAGTTTTAGAGGAGGTAGAGCATTTTAGTTACCTCGGGTCGGATGTGACTGTTAAGGATAGTATGGAAGTAGCAGTGAGGCATCGAGTGAGTGAAGGCTGTAAGACATTGGGTGCAATGAGTTGCAATGAGGAAAGTTTTTGAATGCAGGAGTTTGAGTATGAATGCTAAGAGGTGACTGTATGAAAGCTTGATCATGCCAGTTTTGTTGTATGGAGCAGAGTCTTGGGTTTCGAGAACAGCTGAGAGGATGAAGTTGGATGTGTTTGAGATGAAGTGTTTGAGGAGCACATATGGAGTAACAAGAAGAGATATGATCAGGAATGAGTTGGTTAGGGGGCAGACGGGTGTTATCAAAAAGTTGAACAGGCGAGTGGATGAAAGACTGCTTGGATGGTTTGGGCCTGTTGAAAGAATGGATGTTGAGCGGCTGGTGAAAAAGATTTATATGTCGGAAGTGAGTGGTATTAGAGCGCGAGGTAGACCACGGATGAGTTGGATGGATGGGGTGAAACGAGCTTTGTATGAGAGGGGTCTAACTGTGGAAATGTCGAGAGGGATGACTGCGGACAGAAGTGAGTGGGGGCAGTGCATAAGAAGGTAATTTTATTTTTGACGTGGTACTGGGAGCCTGCAAGCGTGTGATGGGTTTGACCTGTCCTGTGCGGGGGGAGGGGCTGCACTCAATAAATCGGTCGGGGTAAACCAGCTATGGCTGTCGGGCCTGACTGTGGAAGGTGATTGTGCTGGGCTGCTGCTGATCCTGACAGTTCTGGTGCGGCCAGTGCTGCCCAATTGAAAATCAAGGACGTATCGCCGGTGTATTAAGAACGTGAGGGTCGATTATGCACGATTTATAGGCTAGTCGGCCTGCTCTCCTCTACGCGCCCCAAACCAAGCGCAGTCGAGCTCGGACGTGAAATTCATAGTTGGCCATGGATGATTCGAAGGTGCAAAATTTTCAGTTGATTAACGGCCGTAACATATGAAAGCGGCATGACTCGATCTGTCAGTTAATGACAGCGTGTCATCGTGAGCGTACTGGCGGTTACTGCCTCTGCCAAGGTTGCGTTTGGTGTTTCGACTGTGTTCTTCACAATCATTGCGCTAGGCAAATTGTCACGTAGTATTGCATCAGATGCCCAAAACATGTTTATTGAATGTTTTCTGGGATTTTGTGGCGATCAACCGTTATGCTCATCCTCAGATTTTTCTCGTCACTTCTCGAGCTCAAGCTGAGTTCAATTTTTTAAACATAGTTATGTGAAGTGTTGTTCGTCCAACTGTTTTGAAACTAGAACAGTGGTATTCATATCAAAGTACTCTGGATATATTACTGAGCAAGTTTACAGAACAGTTCACATTCACGTGATTCATTTGCAAGTTTTTCACAGAGTGGCTACAACGACTGTTTTTCAAATGTGTGTTGATGTCACAATAAGTTACTTATTTTCACGATATTAATTAGTGCAAATGCTGACATTGAACAATAAATTAAACCAATATGCTTTTCACAGTGCTTTGTATCAGTGCCAACAAGAATAGAGGAAAACGCTGGTGATAAACCAAAACTGCGAGTTTATAATGAACAATCGATTGCTGTAAATATGTATCATGGCCAAAAAATAGCACAACGTTGTATGACTCTTGCACTTTTGGGACTTAGCACTCCTACAGGGTGGGTCCGAGAGATGTGCATTTAAGCCATTTTATATTGTAATTATTTTTTTGCCTTTTCATGATGGACATTTTTTATTCATTTTCTTACTGTCCATGTCAGCTCGTCTTTCTGTCTTCAACTATTCTCTTGTTTAATTTGTTTTTCAAGATTTGTAATCCTGTGCATTGAGTCCTGTGCAACAGTGCATCCGAAAGTGCATAAAGCTCATCTATCATTTGAGGGTATGGTTTATTGTAAATACTTTTTTTGGTAGATAATTGTGCTAGCTAATTGTGCTCTAGTTTTTTCTCTAAAACCGCATTAGTAACGAAAGGAAATTCATTTGTGCTATTTATTCTCTGCCATTATTTTCCATTTGGTTCTCTAATGAAATATTTTAAATATTATTTTTCTGTGTTTGAATTTAAAGATGCTGTTCAGCATCCAGCCAATAAACAAGCACATTCAGTCGATTTTAAGTGCCTACCTATGTATTTAATGAATGATTCATTTCTTATGCAAAACAAATTTCGGTGCTCGTTCATTGGTGACCCAGCTGAGAAAGGGGTATTCAAAACTTACATTGTAACTTTAATTTCATTCGTTGTTTTCTTCAATGATAGTCAAAATGTTCCTGCAGGCCAATCATTTCTATGAAGTCAAAAAATTTGAGAGAGATCTCATGAATGATAGATATATGTTATAAATGAGCGTTGAAAGGGAATTCTGTATACATGAGTTGATATATCTGTATATTTAGAAAAAATATATTTTCTATTGGTTTATTTCTTGATGTATAGTTATATGAAAAATAATATATATATATAGGTGTATATATAAACGCAAAACAAAACAATTTTCTCAAGTGAGATTAAACCCAAAACTCCTTTGTTTTTGAAAAATGGTGGCCTGAAATGATTTTAGATTCCCACACGAATAGACTTACCATGCAGCCAACGAGTAAAATCTAACTTCTTTGGCAGGCTGTTGGCACGCGCTTCGGGCTATTCCTACGGGAATCTATAATTATTTCAGATCATTATTTCTCGAAAAGGGAGTTTGATGTTTTTTGTCACTTTTGAAAATCGTTTTATTTTACGTTTTTCAGTAGTTGGTTAAAATATATGCATTGCATTACACAACACCCTGTACACACCGAGTGTCCCACAGAAATGTTTCCAACTTTTTCATTGATTATATGTCCGCTTTAAATTAACATATTTGAAATTTCTTCTTCTCACAATGCAATAAATTTTCTTTTCTTTTCTAATATTTCAAGTTTTTTCGAATCGTTCAATTTTACAGTGTTCGATTTACTGAAACAGATGGAAAATTAATTGTTCAGAGGCAACTAATTGTTTGAAGGAAACAATAATGGTGTTCTTAATTTCTCAATACCTACTGTTAAAAATAATTTTACAATGATGTATCCTACATATCACGAAGTATTTAAATCCTCGTAGAGATTATTTACTTTCTTATTTCATTAGTTCAAGACACCTAAAACGCAACTCACTAACCGTCAAAAAATTTTCATCGTATTAGAATAGGAAGCAACGAACAACTGTGACAAAGCTAGAGGAGCATTTAATTTTCTTTCTAAATTTCTAACTCGAACGATACACAGTTTTCTTATCGGACGAGTTCCTTTCGGGATTTTTTCATTAATTGAACTTCGAACTTTTTCACAGTTTTTCGTTGCTTCATATTCCAATGCGATGAAAATTCTTTGATCGTTAGTGAGCTGCATTTTAGGTGTTTTCAAATGATGAAATAAGGGAGTAAATACCCTTTCAGCGGGTTTAAATATTTGGTGGTCTGTAGGATATATCATTGTGAAATTATTTTCAAAGGTAGGTACTTAGAAATGGAGAACACTAGCGTTGTTTTTAAAATCTTTCTCCTGAACAATTAGTTTTCTACCTCTTTCTTTAAATCGATCAGTGTTAAGTGGTTACTAAACGATTTTCAAAAAAATTGATTGTTCGAAACGGAAACAAAATTTAATACATTTTGAAAAAAAACATTTCAAGTATGTTAATTTAAAGCGGAGGTATAATCATTTAAGAACTCCGAGACATTTTTATGGGACACGCGATATAATGTAGACACACCTCAGAGGGATACAACTATTGTATCTATGGGAGCTGGCGCTCCCAGGGAGGAAAATGTGAGGGCCCGAGCTATGAGTTAGGTAGGCCTTCTTTTTGTTGAAATAAAATGCTTTTGTTATGTTAAGGACCACATATTTTCGGTTCACTACAGTCCTGTTTTTTAGCACGTACTACTTTCTTCTTTTGCTCTGATCTGGTTTCATGAACTTTTTTCTCAACTTACTGTTTTTATACCCTTTCTGCACAGATTCCGCGTTCCCTTTAAAACCTTGACTACGTTTGTGCGATTGCTGCGGTTGGTTCGGTTAAGTTGTGAATAGCAGAATTTAGAAACTGACTGTACTGCTCAAGTCCATTCTTGTCCTTTATAAAAAGTGTGAGCAATATAAGAGTACTATAATTTTTACCTGGTAGGTTAAAATCAATTCTAAAAAAGGTAGTGAAATTATGGAAATGCTATTCATTCATGCCGGTATGCAATGTACCTAATGGTACACATGATATGTCCCATAATGTAGTGCACGTGTTTCCTCCATACTAAATGGTGCCTTCCTTTTCCTCTCTTTGGGTCGCATTTGTTGCGGATAGGGAGGCTTAAGCTAACCAATAATCTAATCTATAATGTAAACAAGCGTTGAAAGGGAACTTTGAGATACGGAAATTACATTCCCATCCTTATGTTTATGCAGTTGATATTTGTTTGTTACATGCAGCATTTTAAACGGATTGTGATTTTTTTTCAATTCCTATATTATTTTGGTGTTTTATTGGTGAGAAAGCTGTGATTAATGGAAGTAAGATATTCATGTAAATTATGTGTAGAGAATGTTTCATTTTTGTCATAAAAGTTGAAGAAAGAGCGGGATTCTATGTCCTTTCTAATGTATTGTCTTATGTACCTGAGCTCCCAGTTGCACGTGCATCGATCTCATTGGATGTACAATATTGTACTGAGCTTAATGGGTCAATAACTTCACAATGCAGCAAGTGTGAATGCATTGTAGGATCCAAAGCTTCCAGTGCATTATTGTACACCCCGTGAGGCGAGGCACGTGCTACTGGGGGCGATTTTCAAATCTATAATCCATGGACGGCCAGCCGCGATTCGAATCTGGTTCTGAGGCGGTAAACGGCCGTTAGGTAGGGCAGAACAACGGCGATTCGCGTGCAGTTTTGTATCCGAAAAAGTGGACATTTGACCCTTAAACCGCGCGTAATACAATTAAAAAACGCATGGGAACCGACGCGTACCCACCGGCGAAACGTCCTCATGATTTTCAATTGGGTGCCTCTCTCGATCGCCTCCTTGTGACTAAGATTGATGATTGTGGCCTGCTGTCGGCTACCCTCCCATAGAGAGAAGAAGCCTGGTCTATGTATGTTTGTATGTATGTATGTATGTATGTATGTAAGCTAACTTATTCGGAATACAGAAAGAAAAATGCTTCAATTTTTTACATTTGTCAGTCTTATAAAAACTTTCATTACTTTCATTCAGTAAAGAGTAAAAAGTAAAAATCATTGAATTTTGACATCAACCCTGCCTAACATTTACGATACTTTGAAAAATGTCCCGTTAGGCGGGATTCGAACCCGTGAAGCCCCACGTGGCAATGAAGTTACTCTGAATATTCGCTTAGCATCCACCTGAACATCCCCGAATGTCCCTAGTGAATATTCGCCTGACTACCTAATGTACAATGTCACCGGGGTCTTCATGTTGAATATTCATATATATCCGAATGGAATGTAAACATCGTATATCTTCACCAAAGTAACTTCAAGAATATACATCACCAAATATGCTGGAATTTAGGGATTTGAATATCCAAATTCGTACCTATACGAATATTACTGAGTGCTCATTGATGAGTATTCGTGTGTATCCGCTACAGATATTTAATATCGAGTTGGAAGTCCATGTATATTCATTCGCGAATATTCTACGACATTCCATATAGAACGTCGTTAGAATTTCATATGTATATAACTTTCATGAGTATTCACATTATAATATTCTAGAAAATACGTTTCTGATATTGAACAACCGTTTGGATTTCCACGGAAGCTCCCTTAGAATATCCAGGGGATATTATAATTTTTTTAACTGCAGCGAAGGTACATTTCGACGTTTCTGGATGTGCAGAGGTATACATATGGGAATTTCATTTTTACTACACTAGTGACACTACATGCTCTACCTACACTACACTACTACATACCTTGACTTGTTAAATATGATACATTCTTCGTAGACAAGACGTTATTAAGCCTCGCAAGCGCGTCTTTATGTTAACCACATTTATCAAATCGAGCTCTCTAGTTAGCGCAGTCGAAATCCATCGCTTTACGTCATGAATGTTAGCTTCGATGAATGTTATCCCTCCTTCCAGCTCCACTCCCAGGGTAAATGTCATTGAAAAGACTGTTTAGCAAGAAAGCGTTGCTAATAGTGTCATGTATTATCATCCTCCACTGACCGCATCATCGGTAAGAGCATGTATGCATGAAAATTCTTTGTTTGGTGAGTATTAGCGTTACTTCCAGTCCCACTCCCTGATTAATTGTCACTGAGGAGACTTTTCAACGTGAGGGCTGAGCAAAAAGTGAGGCAATACCTTTACGAACGAGAACATTATTGAATTCGTTAACATTAAAGGCTGCGAACTCGAAAATATCAACTTACTTGAATATTAGCAATGCAGAAATTCGGTAAATGCAATTAACGGCTTCCGATATTGTTGTCTGATGGACTTCCCCACTGCATGCTTAAAAATTATTGAAGGTCTTGACTAATACACGTACGAGTGCATGTATAGTGACTTTGAAGTTCCTCGGTGTAGATTGCAAGTCACTATCTGAAACGTTCAATAACAAATTATTGTCATGATTCATCATTTACAATTCATAATCAAAAATTCACTTAGCAAACATGCAAACGTGTCAAACATACGTTGTACTACTTGTGCTGTGATGACACGGGCGCTGCTGCTCTCAAAAGGTTTTCTGGAACGAGAAGTTTATTTCAGAAGGCTTTCCAATGCACGACCAAGGCTCTCACTAACAACATTAACCAAAATGCTGATATTCCATGAGGGCCTTGTGTCGTACCTTCTGCGGCAATCGTTGAGACTTTTTTTAACGAGGTACTGTCACAAAGTGCATTCATTAGATAATTAATTTAAAAAATTCATTAATAGAATACGAAATTCGTATGTGTTTTATGAAAATAAAAATAATTTCAACTTTTAACAAAAAATGAGTGCACCTCTTCCAATCATCCTCGGCTAGCAATTATTCCCCCAGGGAATAGATTATGAGTGAGTTTAAGCCTCCCTAACCACTTACAGTAGATATGATCCCAAGAGAGGAAAATGGAAGGCAGCATTTAGCATGGAATTAAGCTAACAGGGAATCTATGCACGAGGGTCCTATGCACCACACCTTGCGCATAGAAACAGAAAGATCGAAATAAGTTAATGAAACAAGATAAAAGTTGAAGAATAAAGTAATAGGAGCTAAATAAATCACAGCCGTGAACCAAAAAAAGATGGTTCGTAACAAAATGAAAACCTATTTTATTTCATCCAAAGAAAGGCCTACCTAACCTTCAGCTCGGGCCCAACACCTTCCCCCCTGGGAGGGCTAATTCCCATAGATACAATAGTAGTATCCCCCTAAGGGACTGGCATTCATAATTGAACATTTCAAATCAGCCAGTCATGAAATATTCATCTTCAAAATATTTTATTACTCTCTACAGGGTCACTGAGTACATTAATCGGAATCGTATTCAATTTTATACTCCAATGGTTCCGAAGTTTCAAGCATAAATATTTTGTTACGGGTTTTTGTCTTGCTAGGTGAAACAACTTCAGTGAAGGCAAGTGCAGAAACAGTATCAGTGGAAGCAGGAATTCAGGTACCACAGGCAGAGGGGGCAGTGTAGCTAGATGGAAGATGGCACAGAGGTTGAAGCTACGATTTCCAACATCGCTGTGTTGACACTACTTTGTTCTCTTTCATGATTACCACTGCCAGAAAGACTTTTCGTTCATTCTTCGATGACAGTTGATCTTTCGCATGAGCTAAATTACTACCAATTGAAGCTGAAATGGTTTTCGACTGCTCATCACGTCCGATGATGTCTTTCTTCACGACTTCTGAAAAGCGAATATCTTGATGAAGAAATAAACCATTCCATTTTCGGTACAGACGATGCTGCTAGACAAATTTTAACTGAACTCATTTGATGTTTCATACCATCTCTAAAAACAAAGAATTTGATGTTCTAAGACGTCTTTCCAACACAGAGACAACACTATAAGCACTGTCTCCAGCTCATCGATACAGCCCACACATGTCTGCTCGGGGAGTGACGCACTATCCGTTGTCTATAATTGGGTTAAATGTGGAAGCAATACATATAGCTTCGTCTCATTAAGATAAACTCATAGATACTAAATTTTACCCTACTCAGCCCCCAGAAATATGTCTATCCGGGCGTGACGGACAGGTACACACACAACTTCACGCTGAAAACAAATTTGTCATTTGGACTAAGACGGTTCAGGCATATTCATATATTGTTAAATTGACTAAATAAATATATTGTTTCTAAAATATATTTTAGAAATTTCTTTAATTGGTAGTAATTTCTTAAGTTCAATCAATCAAAAGAGTCAAGTATACTAAAATTTGTTCAACAAAACCACTCGATTTTAAAGTCAGTGTTGCTAATTTCCTAGTGGTATCTACTTCAATGGCAATGCAATATCATTGAAGGCCAAGAAATAAAAGTAGGCCAAGCGCGGTCACCTAACCTAATAACCGCAGTTGCCAAGGTGATCATATCTCTTGAAAATTTCATATAAGCAAAATATGACTATCCTCAATATGGAGGCAAGGTTGTGCTCTTCTTATTCATACGTTAGAATAGATTTCAACTGTGATTCTTCATAATATTTGAGTAAATTTACAACTGCAGTCGTTAGGTTAGATAAACTGCGCTTGGCCTATTTCTGCTTTTTGGCCTTCACTTATTGTGGTAAATAAAGAATTTAGCTAATTATACGAAAATATTGCGTCAATATGCCGGCCGTTTTGACTAAATTCATTCAATCAAGCCTGAAAGCTTACGCTGCAGTAATTAAATAAATAGTTCAAATAAATGATTTAGTTGAATCAAATAAACACATAACTGCATCAAACATACATTGCTACTAAATTATATTGAAAATGCAGCTAAAAATATTGCCGGTCCTGTAGTGACGAAATTGTTTAGTTAAATTTCCTAAATTTATTAAATATGACATAATTGTTCTGTCTGTGTAAGCACGATAAAAACAATGTATATTTTTTGCATTCCAAGCGGGCTGTAACTATTTGTTCTATGAATACTGATGTCAGAAGAAGTAAAAGAAATATAAAATGGTAGATAATAAAGTTGTCTTGACTATTTTTAATTCGCACGAAATGTGAGAATGTATTAGTTTCACCGTGTGTGTCTTGTTGTTTGTTTATCTGTCCATAAGGCCCAAACATGCTCTTTATTGAGTGCTCAATAGTGTCAAATGTGGTAACAATGAGACAAAGATATTGTTACCACTTTTGTTACTGTCACACCTGACGAACAGAGCGTCACGTCCACAATTCAGTCACGGGTTAGCTGTATGAATTGAAATGACATAGCCTCTAGTTCAATTTATATACACATTCGCATATTTATACCGCACTATGACACTAGAATTCTTTGGCCTGCAAGTATGCGCGGAATGTATTTGATGTTGACTTTGCAATAACTATTGAATCATTTCAAATCATTCAAATTGGGTAGAATATAGTTAGATGGCAAACGTATGACTATAATATGAACTACAATTCAGTGCAAATAATGTTGAGTCTTAAATATACACAGTAACTGTGATGAAATGTTAAGTACCTGCGATGCAAAGTGAGACCAAATTATCAGTAATGCTATTCATGATTTTGAGTACGATATATTTTTTTAGAAGCTTCTAAAAATATTCGTACGCTATCAGTGTAAATGAATTTGCACCATTGACCCATCGTCGCAGAAATAGAAAATGTTATTTTATTTAGCTGCATTCAAAATATATCAAATTTATCACTTTGAAGGTTATGAAATGAAAGCGCTACCCCTTGAACCATTTCATGCAAATTCCAGAGAACTACGAATATTATCAGATAACATTTAATAGCTGCTTTCTTTCTCAAATAAAATTGCTATAATAATTCATTACCATACCCTACTGAGTTCTTAGTTACTTCTACATCGTCGGTTCACCTACCAAGGATTCACATGCACATTTATGTAGTACAGAACGGCCATTTCTTTCCACTACGGCCGTGCATGCTGAGCTGTAAAGCCCCGTCTCTGGTGAGTACTCGGTTCATAATATTATTCAACAAGCTGCTCGGGTGGGTTCCTCCAAAGTTTGAAAGGATGTTCATGAATATTTTGCTCTCAGAATCCATCAGTAAAACTTCTTCAGTACGATCAAAACCAGTCATTGGTTTAATCGGAAGTTTAAAAAGCCTTTGGCTTACATATGATGATTCTTGTTCTTTTGGCATCTGAGATTTCTTCAAAGCACGCAGCTCATCTCTCATATTTGTCACTTCCCTATGGAGTGCTGTCATTCCTATAGTTAGTAACTCTATTTTCGTTGATGTCTTCTGTCCGTGCTCGATAATGACTGATTTAATATTTTTAAGCTCAGTTGTTCTTTCTGATGCAAGGATACCGGTGTAATCATCTTTCGCGTTTATGCTTGAAAGTTTGGCGGTCTGTTTCTTCGTAGCGTGAGCTGAATTCAGGAGATGAAGAATGCACTAGTGAAAAGTCATGGCATTTATTTAATTTTACATAATTCGTTGCTATGATTGCATGTATTTTAATTTCAACAAAAATTTTACTGTTTATCTCATCTTGTACCTATTGAAAAGAATAATTGTGCACACTGATCATATGTGAAAACGCCTGAAACGCATAGCTTATTACAGCAAGACGGTATGCAGCATTGTAGAGGAAATGCTGTATAAATATTTTACCATGAGTGTTATGAACGTTGGAGTCAAAATATTTTATATTTGAACCAATTTATCGTAAAGTAACTGTAAAACTAATTTCATGAAGCAGTTTTAGAATAGTAACAAAACACAGCAGCAGGAAAAAATGAATGAAACAGTTATACAGTATAGTTGTTTATCAGTTCATCTGAAAGAAAATCTGATTGATTATCTGATCACGAAATTTCCTCATGATGTAAAGTAATGTTTCAAGATCAACTACTGCAATTTATGGCAAGGAAAGATTTTAAAATTTTCCAAGCTGTTCAATGATTTGTAACCAATCCTCATTCAAAACATACCTACGTCGTGTAGAAGTATTTAGAGGGTTAAAACATGGTGGCCTTCATGGCAACCGTAATTGTCTGGTTCCTATTATATATGCAACAATTTGATTGTTGAAGCAAGGAATTTGTGTCAAATGCAATAATTTCTAAGAAAAACAGACATAATTGCATTACTACAATCCCACAAAAACTCATTTATTTGTATTTTTTGAAAACATAATGTTCAAGAAAGTAATTCAAAACAAATATATGTATGTACTTACATGCATTTGTAGCCTTCTGTTTTTTCCTAGGAGGCTCTGGCACTTCAGGATCCTTGATATCTACTTTTAATCATATATATTTTAACGATTCCATTATGGAAACCTGCTCTTTGAAAATCTTATAACATCAGCATAATTCAGGTACCGGCCTTGTGGTCACACAAACTACTAAGGATTCATTCTTATGAAGATGATGGTTGAAATTTATCCTTGAAGTTTCATCTACAAATCTAAATGTAGAAAATCCATTTTGTTTCCTGTTCACATTTGAACAAAATACCATTCGAGAGTGGCACTTGTTTCATCAATATAGACGAAAGACAAGTAGGGCGCACTTAAAGCTGGGTAGTATTGCTAGAGTTAAACTGTCAACACAATTATTAAATTATTTCTATTTTTTTGTAGTAGGAGAAAACAAAATGAGTAGAGTATTTAAAATAGGTTGACAATATAGCTTGCATATACGAGTACTCAATACAATGTACACTTCAAACAGTTTACACACATTTTTTGCTTAAATAACTAACACAAAATTAACATACTTCATCTTGAAACATTTAAATGCACGTTTCATGCAACAGCCTCAGCTAGGGAGGTCCCATAAAGGCAAAGTGCTTCACCAAAGGTGTAGACAAGCTATAAATTACTACAGCTCAAATGAACTTCTAAATATATTAAAAATGAAATAATAATATATAATAATTAACTTCACTTCATCAAATTCCCGCTGCACAATACACGGTCTATAGGTTCTTGCCCATGAAATTAAAACATGGTGGTAATTTTAAACGCATAAGGTAAGTAATTATACTTTCAATCGATCACTTTCACATAAATTTACCCTAGTTCAATTAAGTTCATCCTGAATTGATAGCACATAGGAACGCGCCGTAACGACAACCACGGCTCACGATGGCTTCTAATTAACTGAGGCGGGTAATAATTTCAAACCGTCGTATGATCGACGACAATCTAAGACCAAACGAGTACAGAAGAAAAAACGTACTCTTTACTCAAATGGTCGCCAACCCCAGTCAACAAAACACCATGAATAAGCAATATTAACGAATCACAAAACTAATATTGCATTTAAATTTTCTGTTCTCACCATTTATATCTAACGTACAAATGATACTTTATGAAGTGCAGCGTGACACTGGCAACGACATAAGTTCTAAACTTCGTTTTTTTCTGGTTTCGAACGCGTTGCGTAACGTACACTCAGGGATTTCTTATTTCGTTTCATTTACCTCTCGATCATTGATATGAAATGTTTTGTAAATGCCCAAAATAAGGTTGCTCTTTTTTTGAACTTCTTGTTTGAAACTTCTTGGATAAACTTCTTAACTTCTTGGATAAACTGTGAAAACCTTTAAAACGTACCAAAATTTGGCGCTTTAGGGTACCGTACGGTAACATAAGTACAACATATAGTGACACTTAGAGCAGATCGCACCAAATTTGTGCAAACGTAGCAAATTCGGTAGCAACGTGTATTTGAATACTGATCCAATGATAATTTGAAATTGCTTGATACATATATTCTTTTATTTCACGCGCTGTGAATCGATTAAATGAGGATGTTTAGAAGTTAATGGAATATTCATAGAATATTCATTAATGAATATTCAAGGCAAATTCATTATTGAATATGCATATATATCGATAATATCCAAAATTCGGAATCGAATGTCCCAGAATATACTAAAACGGGTGCATTGATGCTTAATATCTTCGAATATTCCAGAATATTTGATATCGGAAACTAGATATTTCGGCGCTTAAGAGGATAAAGTGAATATTCAGTAACATCCCCCGGAGCTTCATTTGCTACAGGGGGCCTCGACCATATCTTCCTGCAGTAGAGCTTTAGAGCACACGACCACCATGACACAAAGCTGTTCATCAGAATTAGTTACGTCGATCGTTACGTCGAAAAGATACGTCAAGCGTATATTTTTTACATTTCACTTCGTTTCATAAATGATATCAACTTAGCATCTCTGTTGGACATTCCATTTAGAATTTAAAATTCAATATTGTTTGTTTTCAATAGTTTTTTGCATAACAGTTCAGAATTAAATGATATATGACTAAATTTTTATAAGGCTACCGCGTTCTCAGTTTATTTTCTGCGTATGCCTTAGAAAAAAACTTGAATATGAAACTAATAAAGATAAGTTTTACTGATTAAACCATATCGGGATGATTAAGGGGGTCCTCCGGGGCCTTACTAGGCCCCTATCGGTCCGGTGAGCTTATTTGTTTTGTTGTTGGAAAAGGACCCTTAGGTGGTGGACTATTCAGTCCTAAAATTTTATGGCGCTACGGACACTAGATCCCATCCCCAGGGGGGGGGGGGAAAAGGACTAAAAATCCTGAATTTCAACCCAATTTTGACCCCATATAAAAACAAAACATAGGGGGAAATGAAAAATTTGAAACCGTTACTTTGTTTACAATGCTTCAAGGATTCTAAAACTGTCTTTGGTTTTGTTCTAGCATAAAAACTCAATGAGTTCTATTCATTTGAAATTTAAATAAAAATGAACTACACAACCTATATGTTCAATTTTGTCACAAACAAAGGCCTGAATCGAAAAAATGAATAGAAAAATTGTGTTTCTTTTCAAAAGTTACATAAAATAGTCAAATTCCGTAAAAATCAGACAAAAAATGTAAAATTTCATAATTTTTACTTATATAAAATTTTTATTTTTTATTTTGAAATTACAATTCACAGTGTGAATATGAACTTATGCATCGAGATTATCGAAATAAAAACAGCATTCAATTACATAAATTGTCGACTATATTACACTTCAACAAAAAAATTTCCCTATGGCTTATACCCAACAACTCTAACTTTCAACATTCAAAAAGACAGAAGTCAAAAAGTTTTTATGCTAGGAAAAACATAGACAGTTTTAGAATCCTTGGAAAATTTCTAACAAACTGATGTCCTGATTTTTCCAATTTGTACATTTTTATGTTCTTATCATGGTTCAAAACCAAAAATTCGGTATATTTTATATAATGGTAAAATATCACATATATATAAAAATATTTAAATACAAAATAACGGGACATCAGTTTGTTAGAAATGTTCCAAGGATTCCAAAACTGTCATTGAATTTGTTCTAGCATAAAAACTTTTGACTTCTATCTTCTTAAAATATGTATAAAAATGACTGAAAAAACTTATATTTCAAATTTTTCGGAAAAACTAAGGCCCAAATCAAAAAAGTTTCCGATTAAAATATGTTTTTCTTTCAAAAATACATATACTGGCCAAATTTCAGACCAATCGGATCAAAACTCAGATTTGATTGGAGGACCTACTAAAAAATTGAAATTTATATCTATAAGTGAGTTGATTGTTTGTGTAAGTTATTTCTGTTTATAAAAGAGTCAAAAATCCGTCAATGAAGAACTATTTTAAGTTTTATCACTTTATTTTTTTTTCATAAGGTAATTGTGGCGAACTGTGACAAAAGTGGTAGTTTACTTACTACTAATATTCTATAATAGAAACTTCGTATTATTGTCATTATGTGCTTCACACCATGTGAAAATCTTATGTCAGGGGCAACAATAGTTTTTGAGTAATTCTAGAAAGTTTTGAAAGACGAGGGGTATACGAATAATTTCGTCGTAGCCTACTAGTTTAGCGTTCCTCACAAAGCCATAAATTAACCTCAGTGGATTACTAGATATCTCCACTGCCCTTCAGTTTCCCACTACAGGTGTTTTTTCTTTTCTTCTCTCTTTCTTCGGAGTCTCTGTTTACTTCACAAAAGCATTTTTTATCTCTATGTTTCATTTTGTTCTCTTTTTACTCTCTGCCTGTTTAAGTAGTTCATTTTGAGCATGCTCTGGGCAACGACCTCCGACATTAGGCAGTTTGTATTACTAACGATATTCATTATTTATTGTAAAAAAATCATCCTTGTTGTCTTCAGGAGTATCAGCATCGTGCGTCTCACGCCTGCTACGGCCATTACCGTTCAGGTTTAAATTTGTAATACATTCACGAGCAAAATGTCCTTGTTATCCACACACATAGCAGGTTTTACTTGCCAAGCTCGGTTTGCCCAGACCACATTGCTCGTTAAAAGTCGTATTCGCGTACCCTGAACTAAGGCATAGTGAACAGAAAGGAGTTTATCTCGTCTAGGTTCCAAAGTTATTCAGAGGTTGTCTCGAGTTCTCCCCTCGAAACTCGTTACGTACCTGTGAACCTGAACTTGGATCGTCCACATAACCACTGAATCAAGGATACCTAGGATTCCCAAACTAAGGTCTGGGAAACGCTCTGCGCCACGAAAAACAGCGATTTCGGTGCTCCGAGGTGTGAAAAACCTCTTTAAAAATAATCTGCACGTCACTATCCGTCTTTTTAGGCACGTCCAGGTTAAAAGAGCAGTCGGGGCCGTTTACGCGGTGTACGGAGCTGAAAAACGTGTTTTGGGTCGTTTGCGCAGTCGACGGAGCTGGAAAACGCGTCTTTGCCGTTTGCCCAGTAAATGTAGGTTAAACGAACATCCTGGGCCCTTTCGGTCGACGGAGTTGAAAAGCACGTCTTGGATCGTTTGCGAGGTCGGCGGAGCTGAAAAGCGTGTAGGGCCGTTTGCTCGGTCGAACGAGGTGAAAAGTGCGTTCTTTGCCGTTTGCACAGTCAACAGCGGTGAAAAGCTTATTGAACTACGTTTGCGCGGTCGAAGGAACTGAACAGTACGTCATTACCGTTTGCCTAGTCGATAAATAAACGACGGAATTTAATAATACATCCTCGGCCGTTATGGTCGACGGAACTTATTTTTGCGTCTTGAGCCGTTGGCAAGATCGAATGTGGTGAAAAGTGCATTCTTTGTCGGTTGCGCAATCGCCTGAGGGGAAAAGTGCATTCTGAACCGTTTGGGCGGTCGACGGAGCTGAAAGCTCGTCTTGGGCCGTTTGCTCGGTCGAATGTGGTGGAAAGAACGTTTTCTGCAGTTTACGCAGTCAATAATGGTAAATAGCGAATTCTGAGCTGTTTGCGCGGTGGACGATGCTATAAGCGCCTCTCTGCAGTTTGGCCAGTCGACGGAGAGAAAAGTGCATCCTGGGTCGTTTGCGCGGTCGCCGTAGCGGAAAAGTGCGTCTAGAAACTTTTACGTGGTCGAATTAGGGGAAAAACGCATCTTGAGCCGTTTGCGCAGTCGACGGTGCTGAAAAGTGGGTCTTGGGCCGTTTGCTCGGACAGGTGTGGTGAAAAACGTGTCCTTTGCTGTTTGTGCAGTTGCCATAGGTTAAAAGCGCATTCTTAGCCGTTTGCGCAGTCGACGGAGCTGAAAAGCAAGTCGTGTGCGTTAGGTCAATTGGATGTGGTAAAAAGCGCGTCGCTTGCCGTTTCCGCAGCCGCTTGAGGTGAAGAGCGCATTCTGAGTCGTTTGCGCGGTCGACGGTGCTGAAAAGCGGGTCTTTGACTGTATGCGCGGTCGACGATTCTAAAAGCGCCTCGTTGCCGTTTGCCCAGTCGACGAATTGAAAAGTTCATCCTGAGCCGCTTATGCGGTCGACGTAACTGAGAAGCGCGTTCATGGCCTTGTGTGCGGTCAACGGATGCTGAGAAACGCGTCTTGAGCCTTATGCAAGGTCTAATAAAAGGAAAAAGGAAGGACGCATTCTAAGATGTTTGCGCGGTAGACGGAGATGAAGATTTGGTTTTAAGCAGTGTGTCTTCGGTCAAATGATGTGAAAATCGCGTCCGTCGCCGTTCGTGAAGTCGCCTGAGGTGAAAAGCGCTTTCGATGTCGTTTCCGCATACGGCAAAATACGCGATTTTCACCGCATTTGACCGCGCAAATGGCTCAAAAAGTGCTTTTAATCTCATACGAGTGCGCAAACAGCATAGGACGCTTTCTTCACCTCATTCAAACGAGCAAACGACCATGACGCGCTTTTCAGCTCCATCAACAATGTAAACGACTCTGAAATCGCTTTTCACCTCAAGCGTATGCTCAAACGTTACTGGCCATGCTTTTCAGCTCAGTCGACCGCTCAAACGGCGAGGGATAAATATTTAACTTTTTCACCTCCGTCGACTACATGAACGGCAAAGGACGCGCTTTTTGCATGAGCAAACGGCCCAAGACGTGCGTTTCAGCTCTGTCGACCGTGCAAATGCTTCTGAATATGCTTTTTACCTCAGGCGACTGTGCAAACGGCGAAAGACGCGCTTTTCACGTCATTCAACCAAGCAAACGGCCCAAGACGCGCTATTTAGTTGAGCCGACCGCGCAATCGCACAGGATGCGCTGTTCACCTCATTCGACCGCACGTCCTGGGCCATTTGTGCGGTCGACGGGCTGAATAGCGTGTCTTCTGCCGTTTGCGCTGTTGAATGTGTTGGAAAGCAATTTTTTGGCGTTTGCCCAGTCGACGTGGGGAAAAGTGCATCCTGGGCCTTTTGAGCGGTTGACAAAGCTGAAAAGCGAGTTTTAGTCCGTTTGCGCGGTCGAATGAGGTGAAAAGCGTATCCAGGATAGTTTGCACACTTGACGGAGCAGGAAAGCGCGTCCAGGGCCGATTGCGCGGTCTAAAGGCCCTATTACTCAGGACAACAATTGCTCCCAGGAGCAGCGACGGGTGCCTCTGGGAGCAACGGACTGCAGTTGCTGGGCGAGTTCTGGTTTCTGCACTTGTTCAGAAACCTCGAGCAGCTCAGAGCGACGGAACACTGCCACAGACCATATACTAGAAGATCCAAAACTTATCACTAAGCGAATTTGTCCGCCGGCCGCGATGACGTAGGTGCCAATTGGCCAATGAGGAGCCAAGAAATTGTGAAGTCATGAAAAATCGGCAGGAGACTCAGTTTGAATCTGAAAGCAGCTGTGACAGAGGTGTAACGAAGATTGCTGAAAAAATGGCCCCGTACGTACGCTTTAAAAAGTGCTTGGTGGAAAATTGTGGAACTGATAACCGTTAATGTCCTGATTTGTCGTTTTTCCTATTTCCTAAAGGAAATTACGACGAGTGGATGGCAGCATGTGGTACTGTAACGTTGAAGACGGATAAGAGATCCAAAAGGCTCGAGAGGGCTTATGTGTGTGCCAGCACTTCTCTCGTTCAGACTATAACTTCATTTTGTCTCCATTCAGAAATACGAGAAAGTTATTGTAATCTTCAGCAGTTCAAAGAAGAGCTGTGCAAGACCAAGGTAATGTAAAACTTTTAGTTGCTTCGTTTATTCCGAGTTAATCCAGTACATCAAAGTTTCACTAATTTTGATTTTCCTCATACCCTCGATTTTGAATAATGAATGGCTGTTGGATTGACGTATAATAACAGTGTGTTAATCAAGAGTAGAAATTTTATGGGCTCCAAATTTTTATCAAAAAATATAATAAGAAATATTGTTGGTAGCTTTAGCTGAAATAAATAAATAATGCAGTAGATAACCCCAAAATTTAATTTACATTAAGAAAAATGAATGCTATGCTTTTCATGCAAGATATAGTTGCAAATACTATTCTAAAAGTAATGTTTCAATAGATAATTAAGTGCTGATTTAAATTGTCTGAAATTGGCTATAATTTTGTATTGCCAGTAAGGCAGCAACTGCTTGTATTGTATTAAAATTTAACACAATCAAAATCTCTCATTAGTAGTTTTTTTCAACAAGTGATGGTTAAGCACTTTGAATCATCCTATGTTTTTTATCAAGTTCTCTCAACTTGCTTGCAACTTATAAGAAACTCTAAAATAATTTATATATGGCTATTGTGTGAAGTTATCATTGTAATATCACGATTGCACTCAATGAGCATGAATGATCCACTTCAAATAATTTTGTTTGCTTTTTAAAATTTACAGTTATTTTCTCACTGCTCATTGCCTTTATTATAATGCAAAGAAACATCATGCAGGCTTCTTTACTTCAGTAGGAAAATAGTAGCATACTTATTCTGACTTTACACAGCTTTAAAATAAATTATTAGGTTTGAATAAGTCAGCTTTTGATCTTATATCTAGTCATATTCAAAGATGACCTTTAATACTATGAACAGTGATCAGACAGTGTTATTCATAATTAAAGGTGGCCTTGTAGTGTTGGCCACCAAAGATGACCATACAAAGTTTACATAGTTTACATAGGGTTCCTCTTGGTTAATTCAAGGTCCAGAAACATGATCAATGGATCTTTCTTAAAAAAAATGTTGAGAGTAGGCTACATGGAATCTCAATTATTATGAACTTCACTTTCAAATAGAAATTTTACTAAAATTGAATGAATAAAAATCTAGTTAAAAGGAATAAAACTTATTGAGATCAAAAGCATTCACATTGAGATTGGGGAAATTACATAATAATAATAATAAATTGAATTTTCATTAGGATCAGTACAACAGTTTACAAGATAAAGGGGCTAAAAGCTGGGTAGTGGGTGGATTTACTTGAATAAAAGGTCTAAATTGATATGATTAATTTTCACTGAAAGGGTGAAAAGAACCTATTTATTGCATCTCAAAGGCTGTGTTTTGAAAATGGTATGGGTACTCCAGAAGCCAACATACCCCTTAATGACTTTGGTTTGTGGGGATTAATATTCAACGGTACTTTGCTCTATGAGTATTTTACTCATTCCCTTTTATTTTCTCTGTGAAACTATGTTATGGTGGTTGAGCCTTAAAATGACTTATTTTCTCCTAAAGTATTAATAGGCGGTGCTATGACGTAGAAGTTCAGAAAAAATTAAGGTTGTTGGAAATATCTTTCATTGTGTAGTGTGCTTCAATTTCATGCAAGATGCCATATCACTGTTCCCAATTTATTTCCTTATTTCTCCATCAGCTGCTGGCACTGAACCTCCTGCTCTTGGTGCTACAAGCCTTGGCACTCCTGATGCAAGGCCTGCCCTACCTCTTGCTACAATGCCTGGTGCTGCAACGCCTGCCACTCCTAACAAAAGTAAGTTTACATTTTGAATGATGATTTCCAATCCAATTGAGGAATATTGAAATGAAAGAAAAGAATAGTACTTATTGATTTTATTTTTGGAAAACGTAATCTACATATAAACAAAATAATCAAGGAGGGTAAAAACATCACTCATGAAGTTTTCTTTATAAAAATAGAGCTTTCGAGTAAACTATACTCATCTTCAGTATCTGGAACGATAATAAAAATTCACAAATTATAGCAGCAGAGTAAACATAGAAAAAGTGATACAAGATTGATACAACATAGAAAAGTGATACAACATAGAAAAGTGATACAACATAGAAAAGTGATACAAGATGGGAGTCCTAATTTAAAATATACAGAGGTGCAGACGAATCTGCTTCATTTAACGTAGGCCTAGTGTGGTGAATAAGTATACTTTCTAACAAACGAATATCTAGTTTATTGCTATGGCCTATAATTTCGAAACAATTTTCAGTGATTGGGTGGTCAGCTGCATGCGAGTGATCTCTTATACTGCTGTGCAAAGTGTTGGCGGTAGCTCTCCCAGTACGTACTGACACCCCCCTATGCTCTGCTATGCGCGTCACTAAGTGGCGAGTTGTCTCCCCACAATATGTAGCATTACACTGGCCACATTTGTATTTATAGACGACGCAGCTTTGCAGGAACTCAGGCATCTTATCAGTAAACCGGAAAAAACTGCCAACACTGAACATATTGCGAAAAATTATTCTAGGATTTATTTGTGGGTAGTATTTAGTGATAAGCGTTTTTATTTCGTTTTCTACATAGCGATTAGTAAAGACAGACATATATGGTAATGACACGTACAAAATTTTTTTCGGCACATCAAAATTAGCCATCTTTCGCACGCGGTGAGAGTCAATTGTCCTACGAAAACATTTTTCAATTAAAAAAAGGGGAAATGAATTTTTGCAAAAATATGAACGTAAAAATTCTAGCTGTGTTAAAAAAGAGTCATATGTCGAACAAATTTTAAAAGCTCTATCTACTAGGCAAGAAATAAGATTGCACTTGAAGTTGAAATTGATTGCACTATAATATTTCATTCCTAAGCCAGTGTTCGTTAATTTCTCTTGAAATTAGAAAAGAATGTTAACATTGAGTTTAATGTATTGAAATTCTTGAAAAAGTCAAGGCCACTTGAAGAAAGATGCATCCCATGTGAAAATTGAAGCCAATAAGCTTAACCCTTTAACGCTCCAGAGGACACCAGTGTCCTCTTTCAAAAATACCCTCAATATATTGTATTTATTGTTCAATTAGTTCCCTAATGTGTTCTTTGAAGTTCTCTGCCGGGTGGCAGTTCCTTTCTCATCCTGATGTCGGTGACTGCCTGATGCTAGCGCCAGTTTAGTGACGGTGGTTGTGTTAACGGTAATATGAGTACAAAAAATTCGGACGTTAAAGGGTTAATTTGCACTTATTTAGAGAGTGCATGGCTGTCACTCACTTATGAAGCCTTAGTGTACACAAACAAAGGGTAGTACATTTCCAAATACTTCTGAGAATGGTATTCACACATGTTTTACAGTGTGTAGCGTTTATCCAGGAAATAAATGATACACAATTCATTATTACACTAAATGAAACATAGCAAAGTGTAGTATCTTGGAATTTCAGCAAGATATAAGGTTTTCTGTACAGAACTTGAAGATCGATTTGCCTAGCCGTAAACCAGGCAAGAAGAGGATAGCAAAACGAACAGCAGGACTACTGGTATTGTACTGATCTCTAGTTCACACAGCTTGCTCTTAAGTCTAGTTCGAACAATGAGCTTCCGCCCTATCCGGCGCTCGTAAATACCAGGCGTGCATCGTCTGTTCCGCCGGAATCTCTATCTATTCATGTGACCGTGCCGAGCGAGCGAGACTCATAAATCTCTGCAGCCGGAACCTCCATAAATACCACAAGAGCGTCAATATACAACAACTTCCCTCCCTTTAGATGAATATGTGACAAAGGGAAGGAGGAACTCAACAACCTATTCGTATTACAGGTTTGGTTATTCTGCCTGATCTACGAGGTTCACTTTGCGCAGGAGAGCTGTTAACAGGCTGAAAAGCAGGAGTCTCTGCTGCTCCACTCCCGGCAGATTCCAAACTACTGTGCAACAGCTGATTTGAATGTCTCATCCAGATTACATTTAATGCTAATATTTGAACATGAAAGATATTAACAGCAACTTTACTAACAATAATTCCCTTCAACCACTTGGGACCATTTCTTAAATTCAGAGCGAGAACATGATCCCCGACATCAAATTGAGTTACGTACATAGGCTTAGACCTGGACACAGAAAATTTAGGATGAACTCTATCTTTGGAAGTAACAAATTTACGATTGTTCAGCGCAACAGAGGGAACAATTTTTGTAACACTATGCGGAATACAATGCGATTGAAATAATGCTTTTGCTAGACGGGATTTGAACGATTCGGAAGAAGATAGTTTTTTCAACAAGTCTTTAATGACTCTTACCCCCCTCTCAGCTTGACCATTGCTTGCTGGAGAGTAGGGCTGAGGTGTGAGGTGCTCAATGCCGTTGGAAATAAGAAAATCTTTGAAGTCTTGAGATGAAAAGTTAGAAGCATTGTCACTTACGAGCACATCACACAGCCCGTTTCTGCTGAAAATCATTCTCAACGCATCGACAGTATCTGACACACTCGTGGATGGTACCACTTCACATTCAATATATTTAGATAGTGCATCTACAGCGATGAAAACAATTTTATTCTCGTAGAAAAAATGATCGACATGAATGCGTTCAAAAGGACGAGAAGGAGTAGGCCATTCTACATTTCTAGACTTAGGTTTTGCTCGATTTACTTGACATTGGGGACAACATTTTACGATGTCTTCAATAGTTTTGTCCATTCCGGGAAACCAAATAAGATCTGGCCAACGATTTCATGCCACAAATGCCAGGATGTCCATCATGAAATGTTTCAAGGACTAAACTACGCAGTGACTTGGGAATAAAAACCCGTTCTTTATAAAGTATGCAACCCTTCATGATGGTCATCTGAGGTAGCAGGTTCTTAAATTTTGAAAAATTGGGATCAGGTTTAGGAGGCATGCCAAACTTTATGTATTGTTTAAGTTGGCATAGTTCGCTATCCATATCAGTATGAGTTTTTATATTTTCACACGTGACAGGAGTTTTATCAAGAGTGTTCACAGCAAAAATCATTTCGTACGGTTCTAGCTCCCTTACAGTCGTAGGTAGTGGCAGCCTACTGAGACAATCGCTATTTACGTTACATTTGCCTTTCGAATATCTGAAAACATAGTCAAACTGGGAGAGTCTAAGAGCCCATCTCTGAATTCGAGCGGAACAGTTGAGAGGTACACCCTTGTCATGTGCAAAAAGTTTACAAAGAGGTTTCTGATCATTATGGATAATGAACTTAGCACCAAGTAGAAATTTCTTGAATTTCTCCACGCCAAAAACCACACTAAGGCTCTCCCTTTCAATGTTAGAGTAGTTTTGTTCCGCACTATTCAGAGATCTCGAAGCAAATTGAACCGGACACCAATCATGAGAAGGACTAACGCGTTGCATGAGTATGGCAGCAACTCCATAACCCGAACTATCAGTTTCAAGAAGAGTTTCATGGTTGGGATCAAACAACTTTAGAGGTTTATGCGAACGAAAGATGTTCTTAATTTCCTGGACACTCTCGTCCTGTTCTGGAGTCCACCGGAACTGTACATTTTTCTTAAGCAGCGAATACAGAGGATGCATGACATTAGAAAAGTTGGGTACAAAACGACTATAGAAGTTACACAATCCGATGAAAGCTTGCAACTGTTTGAGGTTTTTAGGAACAGGAGCATTGAGAATAGCTTCTACTTTCTCAGAGTTAGGGTGAACACCCTTGTTATCGAAAACGTACCCTAGATAAGACACACGATCAGTTAGAAAGGCACATTTAGACAGATTTAGGCGAATTCCCGCATTTTCCAGGACAGACAGGACCCTGTCAAGAACTTCCAAATGAGCATCATATGACGAGGTCAAAATGAGGAGGTCATCCTGGTACACAATGATATTATCGATGCCAGAAAGAGTCCTATTCATGAATGCTTGAAAAATGCCAGGGCTTGCACGTAGACCATAGGGTAAGTAATTGTACATAAATTGACCTTCAGAGGTGTTAATGGTCGTAACTTTCTTTGATTCTTCGTCCAATGGAATTTGCAAAAACGCGTTAGACAAATCAATTTTTGAGAAAAACTTAGCGTCTCCGACTTGAGAAATGACATCATCAATAACAGGTAGTACAGATTGAACTGGATTTAGAAAATTGTTAATGGAAGCTGAAAAATCTCCACAGATTCTCACACTGCCGTCAGACTTTAGAACATTAACAGTAGGAGATGCCCATTGGCTATCATACACTTTTGTGATTTTGCCCATACTCTGCAAGCGTTCCAGTTCGGTTTTGACAGAGTCTCTTAGTCTTACAGGAACCGGGCGTGCTTTACAAAATACAGGAACTGCATTAGGCAACACATCAAGATGAACTGTCTCTTTAACGTTAGACTGTGAATCAGATGATAAGTATTCGTCATATTTTAACGACAACTTTTTCGGCAAACTATGACAATCCGTTTTATTTATGGAATCGTATTTGTCAGGAATGACAATGTCTACGTTTAGTTTAGAACAAATATCTCGGCCAAGTAAGTTGATTCTATCATCCTCCACAATGAGAAACTTATGATTAAAACTTACATTTTGGTACATAACCGTTACTGAAGCTTGACCAAGCAGGTTTACCGAGACACCACTGTACCCGAGAATTTTGCTGCATGTAGGATTTACCACAGCACCAACTCTGATTGCATCTCTTTTACGTATAGTTGACACGGCACTGCCGTTATCCAACAAGAATTCAACAGGTTTACTATTTAGGTTGCATGCAATCATAGTGGGCTCTTTAGTGACGGGAATTACAGTGGTGTTTACTCTAAAAAATTAGAATCACTTGGGGAATAATCAGAACACTCATGTAGATGATTACCGTCACCACTTTCGTTCCCAGGTTTTTGCCAAACAGCTTCGTTCTTCTGTAGAGGCATCCGTGAATTCTTCATCAACACGTCTTCTCTTCCGACGATGCCACAGCAACCGCTTCTTCCCGACTGCACTGTGTAAGTGCGAGCTGCGTCAGATTCTCCTCGTGTAGGTCCCCTTCGTGTAGGCATAGCAGGATGAGGCCGAGCTGCAGTTGTAGATTTGCAAACCTTAGAAATGTGGCCTAATTTTCCACATGTGTGACATTTCAATTTCAAAGCATAGCAATTCTTTGCAAGATGCTTTTGCTTGGTTCCGCAGCGAATGCATATGTAGTTCGGCGGGAGTTTTTCTGTAGTGAAATACGATGTAGATGAATCCTCCCGAATAATATCTTGAGCGTCGGAGCTTAATTGTTCGATAAGTTTTGCGTTTTCAACGCATTCGTTGAAGGACTTGCTATCGCACTTCTGTAGAACCGCGCTGAGAATTTGCGCTGAGTGTAGCCCAGCCACGAAGGCATCTCTTAATAAACGATCACGACAGCAATTACCATAATTGCATGCAGATGCTAAGTCATTTAACGTTTTAGCATAACTTTCTATGGATTCATTAGCACCTTGTTTTCTATTTAGAAATGTAACCGATGCACCGACGATGGATTTTTTAATTTCAAATTGTTGTGTTAATTTTTCTTCAAGTTCTTCATATGTAGCCTCAGTGAGTAACGTAGGTTTAATTCTTCGTTGTAGATCAGTAATTATGTTTACAGGCAAAGCTTTGATTAGAATACTAGCTTTTTTACCGCCATTATTTCCTGCTTACTGAAGAGCGTCTGCACTTTGTACTTTCCAGCGTTCCAAGAATTCACTCACTGTTTCTACTTCCACTTCGAACGGAGGACAGCTGACTGTAGAATATGCCATCTTAATTTCAGAGCACTTTTAAAGTTCAAATTCACTTCGCAAGTTCGATGCCTCGTCGCCAATTGTAGTATCTTGGAATTTCAGCAAGATATAAGGTTTTCTGTACAGAATTTGAAGATCGATTTGCCTAGCCGTAAACCAGGCAAGAAGAGGATAGCAAAACGAACAGCAGGACTACTGGTATTGTACTGATCTCTAGTTCACACAGCTTGCTCTTAAGTCTAGTTCGAACAATGAGCTTCCGCCCTATCCGGCGCTCGTAAATACCAGGCGTGCATCGTCTGTTCCGCCGGAATCTCTATCTATTCATGTGACCGTGCCGAGCGAGCGAGACTCATAAATCTCTGCAGCCGGAACCTCCATAAATACCACAAGAGCGTCAATATACAACACAAAGAAAGTTTTTTGTAGGGAAACAAACTTCTGCATTGAATTGAAAATTATTTCATACATAATACAGGGGTCAAAATGCTACTAGCAATCTTTTCCATGTACATTTAGTGTTGAATTGAGAAAGATAATTGAAATGTTCAAAAATGTTACGAACACCAAAGGTAATTAATATAATCTGAATTACAATCCTAAGATAACTCAGGAGCTTCACGAATGAGGAATACCTAGTGCAGTGTTTGTGTTGACAGGTTAGTCTTGGTTGGGAAAAGTTGGTTTTGTATTCATTTAAAGATGAGCTCTTTTAGTTTTTGATGAGCCTCCTCTGTACCCCAGTGTTTAATTCCTTATGTACCCTTACAGTGCAGCAGAACTTTAATTTACCAATAGGCCTTGCCTATTTTACATTATGAAGGATCTCATACATTTGATGATTTCCCAATAAGTGGGATAAAACTTTTGTATCCATTGGAACTAGTATTCCATGGGAGAGAATGTCAGGGCCTGAGCTGATGGTGAGGTTTCTTTTTTGTTTGTACCTAAATATTTTCCTTGCCTACTATATTCTTCCTTCCACTTCCTCTGTGAAATTATTTTATGGGGTGGAGCCTTAAACCGCCTTCTCTACTAATGAGTAAGAATTGAAGGACATGAAGTAGAGCTTCTGGAAGAATTAAATTTGTTGAAAATACCACTCATTTTGTAGTGTGCTTCAATTTCAATTGAGATGCCATATCACTCTTCCTAATTTATTCCCTTATTTCTCCATCAGCTGCTGGTACTGTAGCTCCTGCCCTTCCCAATCAGAAATTATCTTGGGAATCTTCGATGATTATGATGGGAAGGCCCACGATGTTACGTCATATTATTGTGGGACAAAACCACTTATTATGGTGGGCTTATCTTGGGCTTATGTCGCGTTTATTGAGGGATACTCCCCACAATATGGCCCATGGTTTCTAACTGTATATACAGGGACAATCCCACGCAAGGCCGATTATTCTGGGCAGCTTCCATGCATTATCTTGGCCATTTCCCTCAATAAACCTGATAAACAACAGGGATTTTGGTGGGATGTTCCCGCACTAATTTTTGTTCGATTATTGTAGAGTAAACCCACTTGCTATATTCGGTCACTGTTATGATTGGTAATTTCTATTCTTTTCCCTGTTCGTCCAGTCTATTTTGAGTTGCTCACTAAATAAAGAGATTTGGCGCAATTTCAAACCATACAAGGAAAATGAAAATTTGTATACTACTTTATTGGTATATTATTACTCTATACTTCCTGCGCATCTTCAGTTGCGTCGGCCATCACGCTGGCACCTGGAAATGAAATACATTATATACAACAACGTAACTACTATGATGCAGAAGCGTACGCATAATATCAAATACTACGAACCATGTTTGCCGAATTTTAATTATCTAGAACCATCCTATAAAAAAGCTAAGTGAAAAACGACAAGTAGGTGCGTTGTATAACTTTTATTCTAAGAGTGTGTACAATGTAACCAGGTGAAACGCGCAAAAATTATGACCATGCGGCAGATGAACACATACCTAATGTAACCTATAGATCACACTAATTATTACACTTTTGTAATCTGTGGATAATTTAATAGCTGATATAGCAACATCGCATGGTCTCAGTATGAAAAACAATACTCTACTAAACTGCGATATTTTACATCACAATTGAGCCAGATATTGTACGACGACCTGATGAAGAAAGAGAGGCTCATTAAGTAACTAAAATCCTAAAATAACAGTAATAATAATATACAATAGGCCTTTACCCCACAGGAGAGTGGCCGACCTCAGAGCCCATTCATTCTCCCCCACATATCACTCACACACACACTTATTACCACATATCAACCCTCTGAGGTGAAGGGGGCCTCTCCGGTTTTCCGTGCTGCTTGGGTCAGAGCAACACGGATCTCCCTGTGACTTCTGCAGCCGAAGCCGCAACATGGTAGACCGCGCCCTCCCCCCCCCCCCCCTCCTTCTCCAGTTCCCCAGCAGCTCGGAGCTGAGCTCAAGTGCGGGGGGAAAATCCAGCCAGAGCTGCGTCAAAAACATTCATCCTTCTACACTCCTCTCCACCTTGCTCTATTGAGGGCACACTCTTGCATCCTCCACTTTTCAACTCCTCTCGTACAAAAACAACTTTTCACACAGTTCATACATCCGGTTGGCAGTCTCCCCCTACTTCTGCATCCCATAGCCTCAAGCCATAATCTTCTTCACCAGCCTACCAACCCCAATTTTATCATATGCCCAACCACCTCAACGTGCTTATCCACTCTCTCTTCGAGTAGTCAAATCACTCCTGCTCTGCACCTGACCTCCTCATTTCTCACCTTATAAAACAAGCTTACACCCACCATCCCACCTTTGTTCTCCCTTAAAATTATATATGTCCACTTCAATATCACTTACAAGCTGAATTAAGTGGGGGTTCTGAGTTTTCCATGTCTCGTAGATTGAATTAATTACAGAAGTTTTCCCGTAAGCTAACTTGAAGAAATACCGAGAAAAACTGCTTAAAACTAGATTGTTTTCGTGATCAAAAGTACAGGAAATAATTACCAGGTTTAATACGACGCTTTGCCCTTCCGCCGTCCCAGTCACGGGTTCCTCGCAACACTGTTTTGCAAGCTGTCAACGCCTCTTCTGTCGTCACTTTATGAATACTTGTTATGCGATCTGAAATAAAAAAATCAGCTATAGCTATTTAGAAATATAAATAGTGATACACTAAACATGACCAGGTACCAAGCTTCAAATCTCAAATGAAACGACTTGAAAGAGGTGAAGGTGCCATCCCATGGTGATGCAAAGTGGAACGAATAAACCCTCCTCACTGAAGAGGAACCCTATCCCTCCGTTTTTAGAGCCTTGCAATATGATCAGCCATTCCGTCAAAAAAACAACGTAACGAAATGCAGACCGTACTAAATCGCGCACCAACAGTTACCACTGGATGCGCACACGACAAGCCAACAGGATTTGCCTACAGCGATAAATATTCGCTCAATCCTTAACCATCTCAAACACGTAGCCATCACATCTGAGGTAGTGAACACTGCGCACCAATAAGACACCACTCTTGAACGCAAACTTGCAGAAAATTTCGCGGGAAATCCGCACGACACCACAATACCGCTATCACACACACACGACACTGTACACGTATTCGAGGGCACAGAGATGTGAACTACCCCGATCTCCGAAGACCTTTGGCGGTTGAGGCAGGCAATTGGTTGCTCAAAGGGAGCTGGTTTGGTGGCGGGGGAGCTTTCGTATCATTATCGAGGTGGGGTCATTAAACGGCTAAAAACCATGCTCCAGTAATTATTTAATCGAATTATACACAATTGCTAGTGCAAGTTGTTAATAATAAATTTTGAAACGGGCTTAATAATTGACATGTTACGTAAATTTTAGCAAGAACTTCTAATAAGATCTACCTAAGTCGAAGGTTTGAATGCATGTAGCAAAGGTGTGACTCTACGATTGGTCACGTAAAACTAAGTTACATTAATCTTGCACTTGAACACAACAGAGTGATAGAACTAAAACAAAGTATCGTTAAGAAATGGGAAAATATTACTTACCAACAATTGGTTTGCAAACAACGTGTGTCTTGAAGGAATGCTTTGTGTGCGCCCTCTTCTCTCCAAGCCGAGAAAAGGAAAATTGAACAGCCAAGTCCCATGTCATCATTCTCTTCATGATAAGTCTGGCAGTATCACTTGGCTTAGCACCGATCACACTGTTTAGGGTTGGTTTCTGTGTGGAATAATTAATGAGATTGAAAACATTCTGTACAGATGAGATTCGAACGCATTGCGCACTGCTTATATCGCCGAATTAGGGAGTTTGCTATATAAGCTGTAGTTTGCCACAGCTGGGTTAGTACACCGCTCGTGATTTTGAGTTAATTTCACGTCACTCTTCTATATTGTATTAAAAATAGCGTTCTTACATGAAAGCTGCTAGAAAACGGTAACGTACATTGCGCTAAAGTTTCAAGTTGAGGGGAAGCTCATACCTTAACACATGTGGTAGCTACTTCAACATTATCATATAAAGGAATTTACTGAATATAAATGTTCCAGCAAATAAGTATGATACACACTACACAAGTGTCTGATAATTTTTCATGTCAGTGTCTTAGAAATGAAATTAAGATTGTATTGCTTTTAGCTTGCATGAACTTTTTTATTCACAAATACACGAAAAAGAAAATTAAAAACCTTTCGATGAAAATTTACAAAATGATATGGGCTGTTCGCAGGGGTTTATAAAAAGAAACATTGCCCATGCAAAGACAATGTTCGCTATGTTGTCCTCGCATCATGAGTTAGCTATTTAGTTATATTAGTAATGTAGCCATCCAATCCACAACAAAGGTGATTCAAAGAAGAATAATGATGATGAGATTATTTAGCATGGACCGGTAAATGAGATATCTATGTATGCACGAGGTGTGAACCTTCACAGGACATAAGTAAAGGTTTTGCTTTTTGCAAAGTTTAACAATGAATAAAAGAGCAAAGAAAATCGCTTTAATAGAAATCATATTTCTTTAAAAAAACAACAATTCAATAAAAAGGAACGTTTCGACCAATTTTTGGTCATTTTCAACCATCTGAAAAAATACAAAAACATCGCGTTATAACGAGTTCAATATACATACATCAGTGACATTATGACATTAAAATATGACATTGAAAAAGAATAAAGGAAAAAAGAGACAGACTACACTAATTGCAGAGGGAAAGCCGATTGCGTATTGTTCAAGGTAGGTTTATCTTTTAAAATGAACAGCGATTTTAAAATGCGAAGGTTAATTGTACCGGATGTAGAAGAAACTATTTTAAAATCGTCTAACCGAATTTGAAGGTCACAACTCTCTGCATGAGAGCAAACAGCAGATTGGTGAGGGGAAGAGAGTAACTGTTTAGTTCGAAAACTCCTGCCGGCATGCTCAGCCACACGAATATCCAGGGCTCGAATGGTCGAACCCACGTATTCAGACGCACACCGTGCGCAACAATATCTATAAATGACGGAGGAGAGCATGCCTTTAGGTAGTTTGTCCTTGTAATTGAAATGAGACCCTATTTTATATGCATTGACCAATCCGATTTTGAAGTCGGCATGTGAAAGTATTTAGAGAGCAACAAGTAGAGATCTTTTTTGAGCTTTTCGGACTGCTTGCCAAAGAACGGAAATGAAAAATAAAATTGTTTCTTGCGAGCAGTAGGTAATGGTACGCGGGAATAAAATTTATGATTTAAAAAATTCTTGATACATGAAATTACTAGTCCTGAAGGGAAACCATTTTGACTAAAAAACAATTTCAAAAACTCAAATTCGCTATGAATGATATCAAATGAAGAGCAGACACTGTAGGCCCTAGAGAATAATGTTTTGACACTGTTAATTTTAAATATAAATGGACAGAAACTAAAGAAACTTATTCCTAGGCCAGTGAATGTTTGCTTTCGATAAACAGAGCTTTGAAAACTGCCATCTTTACGGGTAATTTTGCTATCCAAAAATGAAAGAGAATTGTGCTTCTCCGTTTCCATAGTAAACTTAATATTGGGGTGTTGAGAATTCAGATACGCCAAAAATAAATTACAATGCATGGGATTTCTAAACAGTAAGAAAGTATCGTCTATGTATCGTCTATAAAATACCGGCTTGAAATCCACAGGGCAAGAGTCAAGCCATCGTTGTTCGTGATAGCACATGAAAATATTAGGTAAAGTGGGCCCCAGTGGGAGACCCATACCCAACCCATCAAGTTGTTGATAAAATATGTCACCAAACATAAAAAATGAATTAAGAACAGAGAGCTGAAGGAGGGTTTTGAACAGAGGCTTGGTGAGGCCAATGACTAAGTCAACACTAGCAAATAAATAGTTTAGGCAAATGTCAATTGTTTCATGCAACGGGATATTAGTAAACAGGCTCTCGACATCAAAGGAAACCATAAATAGTTCGTTAGCATTATTAAAGGAAGTCACTTCCTCAACAAAAGATTTTGAATTAGGCACGGTATACATGTTACAATTGAATGGTGACAAAATAGGGACTAAAAATTTAGCAAGATTGAAGCTGGGGGTTTTGTAAGCTGCGGATATTGGACGGAATGGATAATCAACTTTAAAATTAGGTTTATGAATTTTTGGCAGGCCGTATAAAATACCTGGACTGGATCCTGAGACAAACAGAGTTTTATACAATTCATCAGTAATTATAGCCGATTTCTTTAGTTTGCGAAGGAAATTATTAATTTTATCTTCGACGCGAAGAGTGAAGCTTAGGATTGGTTCCGTTATGACCTTGAACTTTGTATTATCAGAGATTAGGTTGAGCATACTAAGAAAATACTTCTCTTTATCTATCAGAACCACACCTCTTCCCTTGTCAGGCCGAAAGATCATAATGCTCTTATCAGCTGAGAGTTTCTTTAAATGATCTATGTCAGTTTTGCTGAAGATACTCGAAAATATTTTGTACGGTTTAAAAGAGTAGTAGTACCGATACGCAAGGCTCTTTAGTTCGGATCTCATTTTAAGGAACTGGTCACGATTAATAGATTGAAGATTAAATGAGAGTTTCTCGAAATTAAAAAAATATTTGCAAAACTCTAATTTGTAAACAGGCAAACAGAAGTCTAAACCGAATGCTAGGAGGTAATTGACACGCGAACATAGGTGCACAGAACTGAAATTGAACACTACTTTAGACGGATCACACGGCTGGACACTGTTGAAGATGCCCAGGTTTTTCAGTTTTTTCTCGTGGGTCGACTTTGTAGAGGTGCGAAAAGTCGTAACTCTCCTCTTGAGATGCTCGGTGAACAGAAGGGTGCTCAGAGGAGGGAACTCATTCCCCAGCGTATCCTGGAGACTCTTCAACTCGACCGTCAACTTCTTCAACGATCTCTTCTTGCACGCTATTTCATTAACAAGCAGCTTCGATTGCCAGGACTTGTAAAAATTTGATGACATCAATGACTTCTTATAGAGTTTAAACCGTAGAAACTTAGGAATGATTTCGTAGATTTTGCATGTGTTAAGAAACTCAATATCCAGTTCCACCTTGGCATGTTTGGTAGACAGGTTCTCTAGTTTTCTAAAAAAACGAATACTCTCTGCACCATAGCAACGTTGAAGATATGGATATAAGTAAAGGTTTTGCTTTTTGCAAAGTCTAACAATGAATAAAAGAGCAAAGAAAATCGCTTTAATAGAAATCATATTTCTTTAAAAAAACAACAATTCAATAAAAAGGAACGTTTCGACCAATTTTTGGTCATTTTCAACCATCTGAAAAAATACAAAAACATCGCGTTATAACGAGTTCAATATACATACATCAGTGACATTATGACATTAAAATATGACATTGAAAAAGAATAAAGGAAAAAAGAGACAGACTACACTAATTGCAGAGGGAAAGCCGATTGCGTATTGTTCAAGGTAGGTTTATCTTTTAAAATGAACAGCGATTCTAAAATGCGAAGGTTAATTGTACCGGATGTAGAAGAAACTATTTTAAAATCGTCTAACCGAATTTGAAGGTCACAACTCTCTGCATGAGAGCGAACAGCAGATTGGTGAGGGGAAGAGAGTAACTGTTTAGTTCGAAAACTCCTGCCGGCATGCTCAGCCACACGAATATCCAGGGCTCGAATGGTCGAACCCACGTATTCAGACGCACACCGTGCGCAACAATATCTATAAATGACGGAAGAGAGCATGCCTTTAGGTAGTTTGTCCTTGTAATTGAAATGAGACCCTATTTTATATGCATTGACCAATACGATTTTGAAGTCGACATGTGAAAAGTATTTAGAGAGCAACAAGTAGAGATCTTTTTTGAGCTTTTCGGACTGCTTGCCAAAGAACGGAAATGAAAAATAAAATTGTTTCTTGCGAGCAGTGGGTAATGGTACGCGGGAATAAAATTTATGATTTAAAAAATTCTTGATACATGAAATTACTAGTCCTGAAGGGAAACTATTTTGACTAAAAAACAATTTAAAAAACTCAAATTCGCTATGAATGATATCAAATGAAGAGCAGACACTGTAGGCCCTAGAGAGTAATGTATTGACACTGTTAATTTCAAATATAAATGGACAGAAACTAAAGAAACTTATTCCTAGGCCAGTGAATGTTTGCTTTCGATAAACAGAGCTTTGATGTCCCATCAAATTGGAGCAAAATGACCAAAAATTGGTCAAAACGTTCCTTTTTATTGAATTGTTGTTTTTTTAAAGATATATGATTTCTATTAAAGCGATTTTCTTTGCTCTTTTATTCACAGGACATCATTGTGAAGTAACACATGTGTGTTGCCACTCAGGACACTAAGCACATACACACAGCAAGCCAGGAAAAAAGTTTGAAGAAGAAAAAAGTTCAAGAAGAGAGTAGAGGGTGTTAAAGAAAAGAATAGCAGCGAGCCGAAAAATTTGGTTCTTAACTCATCAATAACCTAATCTGTTCCAGCTAGAAAAGAAGAGCCTATCCAACCATCGCACCAAGAATATGGCATTCAATCTGTACGGTGCTAGGTCAAAATTGTAAAGCATTTATCACATGTTTATATCATATTTTGTTTGATTGATGTTCGAGGACCCAATAAGTATGCCACAGTACATACGTATGTGTTCACAGCAGGTTCACATCAAGAAGACATCTTGATGTGAACATCTACATTAACAGCAGGTTCACATCTACATAACAAAGAAAATTTATTGATCAAATCTACGATTTTCTTCCGTTTCCAAATGTGAAAAAATCCATTATCAACCTGGATGTATTAACTATGAGCAATTTCCAAAGAATGTGAGTTACATCCCCCACAACGACAGGTGCAGAAATCATCCGTAAGTAACATGTATACAAACCCTAGGTTACAGAAATAATGCATCTTAAAATAAAAAAAGGAAAACTGATATCACAACTGCTTCTGCATTGCTTACCTTAAATTTCCCCCTCAGCCAAGTTCTTGTGGTACTGGTTGCAAATTTGGAGCAAGCAATACTAAGCCATCTCATTTGAGGTGTTTCAGAGTGGATGAGCGTTTGATTAATCTAAACGCTTCAGAGACGAGTACATATTTTTCGAAGTGTATTTTGGCATATTATGACCGACAGGGCCTGGACAACAGCTATCCCAAGTAAAAATTGATTCTCATTGCCCTGTAACGTATGAAGCAATGCTAGCCATAAACTATCATTACTTCTTGAGCTTTACATTTTACATACCAAAGACTCGTGCTCAAGAAGTTCACAGAGTCCATCCATTGACGATGCTGGAGGAGGAAATTGGGAGCCCGTACCACTGTTCTCCTGAATGGGCTGCATCATGAAGTCCACCTTCTTGTGCATTGTAGACATTTGTCCATTTAAAGCTTCCACTTTGTCCTCCAGTGCTTGAATTTTCAGTTGTGTAGCAGAGTCACAGCCGTTAATGTTGTCTTTTCATATTAAGGGTCAAAAGTATGTTGGCAGCATGTACAGATTTATGTCCACTACAAACAAAGCTACTAATCACTACTGTATTGTTCTGTGAGAAGCAGACTGCCGAAAGTCTATACTCCTCAAAATATACATCAAGGCTAGCCGTAAATATATATTAGATAATTGATACAAGACCATCAAATTGGAGCAATAGCTAGGTCATAAATAACAATGAGTAAAAGTCAAAAGCTCAGAAATACCAAGAGCTGTAATACATTTTCACCAGTCTTTTTCATCCTGCTATTTTTGAAAGCTATAATGTCATAGAATACACTGTGAATGTTCCTTACCAAGCGCTCTTTGTAGCGATGATGTTAGGCGTAAAGCATGGAACCTCTCCAGATCAGGCAGTGATAGATGATCCTGAACTGGTTGCCTCAATTGCTTCAGTTTCAACATTCGATTCTTCATTGGTGGAGTACAGCTTCCGGACACACCTTTCAAAGGAACCTGAAAGAAATTTTCAGTTGTTAATTTTTTGAAACAATTTTTTAAACTTCTGGCATTTTGTACTAGAATGTGTTCTCAAAGTTTTTGTATTTTTTAATTATCCACATCAGGGTTCACACACAAACTGAATACAGTGCACAGCCAATTTAAGCTATATCAGACTAAAACTCAAAGACAAAAATATGTATATTGGTCTTATTATTATATCATACACTATTACCGGCAATATTTTGAAAAATATTATATGCTTTTTATACAAAATTTTATTTCAACAGCTGCTAAGTAGCTAAGTGTTCAGATAAAAATAAAAAAACACATTAGCTAAATCTGGTTTTAAGTAGGTACTCTAACTATACCAACTCTACTCTAAAAAATGATGTTAAGAATGTTAACTTTTTTCACCAACTGGCAGTTAAAGAAGATGGGCAAGCATGTTACATTAATATTGATCCATATAATAAATGCTCAAATATAATTCAATATCAGGAGAAAAAATTAAATAACTAAAGATTGAAGCTACATACTGATTCAATTAGAACATGAAGATCTTTTTTATATGAGGAATGGTAACCAGTCACACACAGATCACAAAATTACAATATTAAATTTAAGTAATAGCTATAGCTATCGGGAACACTTAATATAACATTTACTGATAAGTACTAAGCTATGAAATGAGTGCACTGTAATGCATAACTGTCGATGTTGTTTTGCAAACTTCAAATATAATCTTAGCTCAGGAAGCAAGTACAAAAAAATTCATGGAGACAATTTTTTTCCAAGGACTATTAAACGATCTTAACCCTACATGCTTTATTCTGATTAAAGAATGCTACTTACTTGAATGACAGAGAGGTGAAATATTGTAGATTTTCCATTCTTCACTGGCTTTGTAATTGGAAGATGCAAGTAATCTTGCGTTTTTTGTTGGGTATCTGCATTTCTTGCGTTTCTTATCCCAGCGGACTATCCACGCGGAGGGAATTACATCATTGGATTTTCCATATCCAATAAATCTGACTCCTACATATTTCTTGAGTTCATCGAGTTTTAAATGTTGTATAATGATCACACAAATTTTCTAGTCACTCCTAATATTAAAAAAAATAAAATAGTATTCTTTATCACTTTCTTGTATATTTTTTCAAAAAAAGAGCACAAGCTAATTATTAAATGAAGTAACTCAGTGCAACAGTATGATGCTGACAAAGCTCTCTTTTTCCAGGGGCAATACCATCACTTATGCAAAAACATCAGAAACGTTGATCACTTGTTTCCTTTGTGTTGAAAACTTTACTCTATTTACTCGCAGCTCTGTGGAATCAATTGGAGAAGAGAATTTTTTTTTGGGGAGCAAATGAAAACTTCACAAAGGTATGTTCCATCATTGTGGTGGATAGAATTAATTTGAGCTACTTCTCCACTTTTGAGTTGAACATAACAGTCACATTTGCTGGAGTGAAGAGGCTTTAAGATATTGTTTTTGAAATTGAGTTTTTTCAAACAATTTCCTTCATAGCCATGTGTGCACTGCGATTTATAACAAGAAAATGTAACTTTAAAGAGAAGCAATGATGTGTCAGGATGACTGTTAGAGTTCATATAATGAATGTGTTGTCCAATCTGTTGTAAAGGCTTGTAACCTGAACGCAGAGCCCTTTCACATGGGAACCTAGGTGTGAGTCAAAGCTGAATGCAGATATTTTATCCAGAACTCCATAATTTGCATAATCTTGTGAAATGTGCTGGAGACTGTGCACATTGTATGATATAAATGAGTTGCCAACAATTTTTTTACATGAAAGCAAAACCAAGCCAACTTATAATGCAAATAAGCGATATTGGCTAGCTTTCCATTTGAGAATTGTAGATATTCCCCCTTCAAGTTTTCGAGGGAATTCAGAAGGGATATAAACTTGATATGAGAGTAATCTTTCATCAAATAGATTCCTAGATGTGGAGTCAAGACGACAATTTTTTTCCTTTAATTTGAGATTCAACAATCTATTGAGGAATCTTTTCATTACTCCAAGGTAGCACAGATGCATAATATCCAAAACAAATGATGATACCATAGGAATTTTTTGAATTTCTAATTCATTGGCATCTTGTGTTTTATGATGAGAGCTGTCCTTTCTTCTTGTAAAAGTATCATCTGTTCTCACAGGACTGTTGGTAGTAAAAAAAAACAACTGTACTGCTATGGTACTCTCCAACAACTTCACACCTTTCGCAGCTAATAGCCTATAGCCTGAATGAAGCACGGTATTTTTGAGAGCAGCCCTGACTGGGGCATCACATACAAAAGCTCCAATTTTTACAACAATTTTATTTCCATTCACAAGAATACCTTCACTGTTTGCTTTATTTATGTCACTAAGAAATTCTTTGAGGAGTACACCTGTGCTTGGCATTTCTTTTGATTGATAGGAATTTGAGCAATAAATTCCCACACAGAAAATTTTTTCCTTTCTCTCCACCTTAACCAATATTGGGTAAGAAGAATATTTGATGAGGAAAGTGCATTGTACAAATTAACCCCATTAACATTGACAATCAATCTAATTTCAGGTTCATCATAGAATCAAGTTCAATGTAATGTTTAATATTCAGAAGCCAGTCACTGCAGTGAAGATATTCACCTTTTTCCATCGTCTTAATATTGAGGGAATTTTTTATCAAGAAGTGTTGCAGTGCATTTAGGTACATTAAAAGCTCCTGATAAATCAATTATTAGCCTATCAATGCACGCATGTTTAATGCTCTTTTCTCTGTTAAAACCATATTGCCAGAAGACATGTAGGCTAAGTTTTTCACTGCAATTACTGTTACAATTACGATTGAATTTGTTCAATGCACACTGTTGTCCTTCTGGCTTCTCTTCCTCAACAGGGAACAACTTATCCGCACCATCATTGCAACTATCACTATTTGAAATTATTTCATCAACACTATCACGATCTAATTCAGTGCTACAGGGATGATTTTCATGGCGCCCTGGACTGTTTCCGCAGGCAGTAGGATTAGCTGCGCATGAAGTTGACGGATCATCTAATTCACTTGCTCCTATATTTAAAAATTTCCACGTATTTTTTATTCGTCGTTGTTTATGTCGCTTGCTAAACATTTTAAAAGGCTTATATTCACGTGTGAAATTCATTCTCCAATAATCGATGGAAAAAGAAAAAAAGACAGGCGAGTCAAGAAACACTTCGCGGGTCGCAAGGTGGTGGATTACGTCAGGTTAGGCAACTGCTTCCTGCTGAACCGTTGCATAAAACATACAAACATGCTCTGCTGATAACCCATGCTAAAAGTATCTATATACATACGCATAAAATTATTAGTTATGTGTTCGGAAATTACAATCCACAAATTATGAGAACATTTATGCGCACAAAAATATTGAAAAACTAGCTTATTTATAATGTAAAACACCAAAACACGCGTGATCCCTTGCTATTTTTTTCAATTTTCAACTTCAGATCACGCCCATGGCAGGAGCCAATTGTTGCTCAGCCTGTTCTGCGCTCATTGGCTAGCGCGGAAGATAATGGCTGGTGATGAATTTTCTGATGGTACTTAACATGGAAATGAAAATTTATCAAGTAGGCCTGATCAACGAAAAATATTTTCGCATTAATCTAAGAAAAGGGGAAAAAAGTTATTACCAAGGATGTTTTCTGTGTCTTGTACACAGAATTTATCTAATAAGCGCAATTTTTTACGATTTAGCTCCTCTTGAGAATAAAATAATTTGTCACGAGAATATACCTGCATTATTTTCCTGCTGAGAATCCATTTACATTTAAGGTACAGGGTAGGATAATTTTTTCTGACGTTTATGTATAATTCAATAACAGGTTGTAATAGACAATTATTAGAAACCTGCTAATCAATCTTTTATATCGGTTTAATCTTTTCAATTTAGGAGTAAATTTGCTATTTGTTAAGTGATCAAACTTCACTGAACTTTTGTACATATTACCACCATGTAGGTGCTGAACACAGGCATAAATCATCAAGCCAAATATGTGTAGGGTATACCCACGAAAATCCAACATGTGCAGGGTATACAAACATGTGCGGTATACCCACGAAAATCTTAGATGATTATTGCGGAGCCCACTACCTACCTAATTATGGGAGAGACACCTACGAAAATCTTCGATCATTATGGTACGCATTGCCGCTCAGAAATATACCGGTAATGCCCACTAAATTCTTCGATGATTATGGGGGTATTTCATCACATAATTCATTATGCTGGGAAGGCCCAATATAGTCTGAGATAATCTGACATGAGGCCCACAATAATTTCTGATTGGGTTGGTGCTACGAGACCTGCCACTCCTGGCACCTCGAGACCTGCCACTCCTGGCACCTCAAGGCCTGCCACTCCTGGCACCTCAAGGCCTGCCACTCCTGGCACCTCAAAGCCTGCCACTCCTGGCACCTCGAGACCTGCCACTCCTGGCACCTCAAGGCCTGCCACTCCTGGCACCTCAAGGCCTGCCACTCCTGGCACCTCAAGGCCTGCCACTCCTGGCACCTCAAAGCCTGCCACTCCTGGCACCTCAAAGCCTGCCACTCCTGGCACCTCAAGGCCTGCCACTCCTGGCACCTCAAGGCCTGCCACTCCTGGCACCTCAAGGCCTGCCACTCCTGGCACCTCAAAGCCTGCCACTCCTGGCACCTCAAAGCCTGCCACTCCTGGCACCTCAAGGCCTGCCACTCCTAGCACCTCAAGGCCTGCCACCAGTGCTTCCAGCAAACAATGCTGCTCATCTTCGTGGAGGGAAACGACGCAGGTTAGTCGTGTTGAAATAACCAGAGTTCGTACTTCATAGAAGTGTTTTTGAATTGTAGCGATATAGATTTTTCAAGTTACAATCCAGAATTGGACAGCGTTGGATGAGTGCTAGCAGCAAAAGCTCGAAAGATTGCTGAAAAGTTATCACATACGCATTATTCTAAAACACAGCAGCATTTGTAGAATTCTTGTGAGAACTACCTGCTGCCATTTCCATTAGTGTCAATACCATATTCACTCACTTATTTACCTCTCTGATCATTCCACTTCTCGATTTAATACATCTATCATGAAATTATATAATTATCATTGGGTAAAAAATATAATTAAAATGTGATTCTCGTAGGATATTTCTGAACTATACTTTTTTTCTTGTGTCCTTGAAATTGAATCAATACAAAGATTTAGGTAATGCTTCTTTGCACAATGCATCCAATTATAATGCTTGATTCATTAGAAGGGTGGGCTCGCGGTGCTCGCTGACTTTCTTGGGTACTGAACAGGGCTACCCTGTCTCAGTGGTACTCACTTTACACCGTTCGGTATGTTTGAACTCATTCATAGTTTAATGCTAGAAATCTTGGAAAAGAATACTGACCAGAGCTGTGATTCCACTCCATGTAGATTAAATGTGGCATATTTTTTAATTAGATGTGTTATGTTCAAAACCTAAACTTTCAATCACTTTAAAGTTTGATTTATGTGTACAATTAATACTTTCTTCAAGTTGGGGAAGTAAATATAATATACAATCTAATTTTCGTCAATTTATTTCAGAATTCGTGTGGCAAAAGCAGCAGTTCTTGGTTGGAAGACACAGGTCCTCCGGTGGTGCCTTGTAAACGACGGCTGTTCGCTTCTCCTTCTGGAACGACAATTGCCCTTGAAAACAGCAGACCAGCTCCAGGGAGAAAACTTAGGAAAAGGTTCAGGAGAAAATCAAAGGTACTGGACAAGCGGTTGAACGCAGATAATTTCCTGAGAAGTGTAAGTGGCAGACTTGGTCCTTCTCCCACGGCATTTGTCAAGCCCAAATTAAGGGGCAAGAGATCATACACCATGTATCACAAGTGGCTCGCTGTGAACATTCTTGTAAGCTCATCAGAGACCCACTATCATCTGATGAGGAACTTGATACCATTGACTCGATACCCTCACTTGGACTGTGCGTGCATTGATGAAACAATTCGAAGTACGTCCTGGTACAAGTGTTAAAATGGTGTCCATGTTGGAAATGAAGGTAAAACCCATCAGTGCTAGAGATAAACTTTGTTTCATTCTAGTGGATAAGATAAGATGTCGCTCCGGAAAGGGCTTTCGTACAACCGAGAGAACGATGCCATAACTGGATTAGAGACTATTTATTGACCTGATTTTTTTGTACGAGAGCGTATTTTTGTATTGCTTTCACAATTATCGGCACGTATCAGGATTTCGTGAACTAGTCGGTAAGTTCTTAGCTTTGTGTCAGCATCACTGTAATTTCTGCTGTGTTCAGGTCACCGACAAGTTGAAACAATTTTTTGCCGTGTGTAGAAAGCTTCAATGCGCATGACACGTGAACAGACTTATGTCCTCCAAAAGTTGTACTGAAAAACTCAAGAAAATTGTCCATGAGTAATATTGACATCTGGTAGCAAGTTAGGTATATTTTTTGATTTACCTAAGTATTTTTTATTATTAATGTATTAATTTTGTTCATAAGCTTATATCGCTACAATATTTCTGCAGTGCGTCATGGTAGGTAGCTCATTTACTGTTACTAGCTCGTAATTTATCCAAATGATTGCTCTTCTTGCACTGCAATGTCAACCAAGCTTTCAACAGACAGGGACTGGATTTAATGTCTCATATCTATATTTTCGTTTCTTAGCACACGCTTGTGCACATACTGAGAGTTTTAATTGCACTAAATCTTCATGCGTAGTTCATTGCTTTGTATACATAAGCATTTTTACCCCGCAATTATTTAGCGTATACGCTCACTACTGGTATGTTGTAACTGGAAAACGTAATGAAAAGCATGCCGACGGCTCTGCTTAGGCTTCAGTTATTAGCTCACCTAGCCACCTTAGTACTGTAGTTCGCTTCTGATACTAGTTAATGCTGTGTGTTTAGCCCCGTCCAAAAACTTGTAAACCCTAATCCAAAGTGTGTGCATGGCGGTCTTGTGGACTCTCCTTCCTCAATATTCTCCATTATTGTTACGAAACAACGTTCGTGCCCCTCAGGTGGATACAACTATTATATCTATGGGAATTAACGCTCCCAAGGGAAAAATATGAGGTACTGTGCTGATAGTTAGGTGAGCCTTCTTTCAGTTGAAATAAAATGTTCGTAGTTTTGTGTAGGACCATCTTTTTTCGGTCTACTCCTGTCCTGTTTTTCAATACCTCTAACTTTCTTCATCAACTTTTATCATGTTTCATAACCTTCCTTCTTAACTGACTTTCCATGCGCACGGGATCCTGTGCCGGAACTCACCTTTTACATAGATTCAGGGTTCCTTCAACTCCATTCTATATGGTGCCTTCATCCTTCCTCACTTTGAACCTCTTTGTTGTGGTATGTGGTAAAGGGAGGCTAAAACTAATCTATAATCAATCAAGCAACGTACGCACGAATCATTCATCAATGAACGTAACATAAAAAACATAACGTTAACGTAAACTTCTTCCCATTTCTCGTATGTAACTATTTGGGTAATTTTTACGTATAATAAATATAAATAACATCGCTACATATTATTAGCAGGTTTTTTATCGCTCAAACTAACTTAATTTCTTCATTATTATATTGTTTCGACTAGTATGAGGATCTGATATTGAATGGTTTTAAAAGACAATGAACCCTTTCCGAAAACTTTTAATACGTCACCAACGTTTATCACATTCAGCACCTTAGTCTAATTTAAATGCGCCTTAGTCTTTATATTTGAATTGCAAATATGTACGTGAATACGCATTTACGTGTATGTATAGAGAATGAAATAATAAAAAGTGTTACCAATGTAACCGCAATTCACTATTTCGGCTTTCACTATCCTTACGACGCCCAGAAACGTTTATAACTTGAACATGAAAATTAGACTTACAATCCAAACGAGTATCACAGTAAAGCCTGGATACGCAGCCAATTGGAAGCTTTGGCCGTGATGACGTCAGCGGCCAGTCGTGACTGCTGGGGGCTGATTGGTTAGCGTGCGTGCGTATGTTTGTCTAGAGCGGGCTTTGGGTCATGGTAGACTAAAGGAGGTACAGTTACTTCTACGAGGACAGCCGCGCACATTCGCTAATTCGACTAGCCAATAGAAGGCTTTATTTCAATCAAGCCAGATGACGTCCCCTCCACACCATGACGTCAGCGGCGGCGGCAGCGTACTACTACGTAGCGTAATCTGCCCTTCCAGACGTACGATCAACAACATGGCCGACTACCGGTGTGCCTCCCCAAGGTACGGATTTGGATTTTTGCAAAATTGAATTCCGTCCAGCTACGTACAAATCTACCAGAACTAAAAGGTTATTGATCTTCAATTTTATCATTCCGGCAGCTTCATAAATTGACAGCTCTACCCAAACTGTAGGAAAATGTACCTTATTCAATCATACTAAACGTTTTAGTACTTTTTCCATGCAGATTAAGCTGACTATTGCCCGCCGTGTTTAATCGTAAAAAAGGATAATATAAGATTCAGTTTCACATATTTATTTGAAATAAAACCTGCGATATATTCTGCTTGTAAGTTCACGAACTGAATGAGCAGGAGCATTGATTTACAGTTGTATATCCTTTTTCAGCATCTAAACTTCTAAGCTAAAAAAGACTTCCGATAAGAAGGCACCATTTAGTTCGGAGTTAAGGGAACGCGGAACCTACCAGAAGGGGATATAGAAACAGTGAGTTAAGAAAGAAGTTTATGAAAAGAGATAGAAGTTGACGAAGAACGTAATGGGTGCTGGAAAACAGGACAGCAGTGAACCGAAAAAAATGGTCAAAAAAATCATTAGAACTACTTTATTTTAACGAAAGGCTTACCTAACCTTTAGCTCAAGAACTTGTACATTTCCCATGGGAGCGCTAGGAACAGAGAGCTTTGATTATTGTTATCGTTGTGAGGGGAAGTTATAATTACTCGCGTTCACATTGTTGCAATGATTATATGAATAAATGATAAAATACAGAAAATCTAGATGAATACGACACCATTTCAGAACTTCTCCCCACAAACAATGGTGTTTCATGAACAGGAAGGAAGAAGGCACCAATCGGTGTGGAAAAAAGAAATCAGGAAATCTATGCACGAGGTGTGTTCCCAAATATGTTTTGGATGGAAGCATCAAGGTACGAAATTTGCAATGAGAAAACTACCATGGATATGCAAGGTTGCAGAGAATAGGATGGCAATGGACAGAAAAAAAGTCGGTACAAACTAAACAAAATATTTCAAGGTTAGATTATTGGTAGAACAGGCCTCCCTACCGCAACAAAGTCCAATCAAAGGAAGTTAGAAATCATTCAATATGAACTTGACACAACGGGGAATGTGTGCACAAGATTTGTTCCTACACAAGACTCCATCACACACTTAATTAAATTAGCTTATTAGTTAGTTTAAACCTCCCTATCCGCAACAAAGGAGATCCAAAGAGAGGAAGGATTGATTAGATTAGTCGTTAGTTTTAGCCTCCCTACCCGCAGAAACAAATGCGATCCAATGAGAGGAAGGAGGAAGGCACCATTCAGTGTGGAGTTAAGGGAACGCGGAATCGATGCAGAAAGGGCATGGAAACAGTAAGTTGTAAAAGAAGATTATGAAACAAGATCAAATTTGAAGAAGAAAGCAGTAGGTGCTGAAAAACAGGACAGCTGTGAACCAAAAAAATATGTTCCTTACAACAACAAAGACATTTCATTTTAACGAAAGGAAAGCCTACCCAACTCTCAGCTCGGGCCCTCACATTTTCCCCGAGGAAGTGCTAATTCCCATGGATGCAATAGTTGTGTCCCTCTGAGGGGGAAGAGTGAAAAAAATCCGTTTATTTTGTTCATTCCATTCTGTGTTTCCCTATATAAGGGCTACCGCATTCAATATCGCTCACGAGTTACGCCACAATATTTTCATGTTGAAAAATTTTGAATAGTTCAATCGCTAATTAAAAACAAATAATGACAACAGTGAATCGAGAGATGATCTGCAACGGAATCAAAAACGTTTTCTATTCTCAATAAATTAATGGCTTACATAAGTTAGTCGTGGGACTTTAAAATCTTCTTCCATAAAACACCCAGTCTTCATTATGAATACTGACTAGTTCTACAGATTAGATTACGACATAGATTCAGCCTTCCTTGCTGCTCAAAGCGAGCACAGCTGCAGGACTTTACATATTCTCTCGTAGAACACTAAGTTTTTACTAAAAATACTGACTAGTTCTATAAATTAGGTTGCGACATAGATTCAGCCTTCCTTACCACAACAATGCTGCTCAAAGCGACACAGTCGCGGGACCTACATATTCTCACATAGAGCATCAAGTTTTTATTACAAAAACTGACTAGTTCTATAGATTGAATTCTGACTTGGGTTTAGCCTCCATTCCCTTACTACAATACAACCGTTCAAATAGAGGAAGGAAGATTAGATTATAAGTTACTTTAAGCCTCCCTAACCACTGCAAAAATCGAGCGTATCGAAGAGAGGAAGGAGGAAGGCACCATTCAGTATAGAGATAAAAAAATGAGAAATCTATGCAGAAAGGGCATAGAAACAGTAAGGTGGGAAAGAAGTTCATGAAATAAGATAAAAGTTGAAGAAGAAAGTCAGAGGTGCTGAAAAACAGGACAGTAGTGAACCGAAAAAGGTGGTCCTTAACATAACAAAAAACATTTTATTTCAACAAAAAAAAGGCCTACCTAACTCGCAGCTTGGGCCCTCACATTTTTCCCCTGGGAGCGCTAATTCCCATAGATACAATAGTTGTATCCCCCTGAGGGGTAGAGGAAGGAAACGCCAAGCACCGGAGTTAATAGGAAACGCATAATTAATACGCAGAGTGTTTCCACACAAGAGAACCTCAGTATAGGAACAATAAGTTGAGGAGTAAGGTTACGAAACAAAATTAAACCTGAAGAAGAAAGTCATAGGTGATGAAAAACAGGACACTTATGAACCAAAAAAATTGGTCTTAACCTAAGGAAACGAAGCATTTTAATTTGAACAACAAGAAGGCCTACTAAACTCTCAGCTCTGGACTTTACATCACTTGTTCTATAAGAATGGGAACAAAATATGAGCCAACAACTCGTCCCTGACTAAATACTCCTATTACTTAAAAATATATTTCCTTTCTAATATCTCGATGTTACGTAAACTTTTGACGATAATGAATTAAATAAACTATGTTTTTCATCAAAAACAATAATTGGTACACCACCGTCCACTCAAGGCACGTTCAACATTTTCCGGCTAATAAATTCCGAAATGTACACCCAAAACAACATAAAACTGAGCATTCAAATCTCGGTAAGGACTAGTCGTACATAATGACTTACTAAACATCACAGAGCGCAAACGGCAGCCCTCCTAATGCACAAGCGCTCTCTTCAAACACCAGGACTCGTGCTCTGCATAACAGTAAGTTATTATCATTATTATATAAGAAATTTTTAGCCTCCCTTAAACACGACAAAGCTATTCCAAGAGAGGAAGGAGAAAGGCACCATTTATTATGGAGTTTATGGAACGCGGAATCTATGCACAAGGTGCACAGAAATAGTAAGCTAAGAAAGAAGTTCATGAAACAAGAAAAGTTGAAGAAGAAAGTAGTAGGAGCTGAAAAACAAGGGATGAGTGAATCTAAAAATGGTCCGCAACAAAACAAAATGTATTCCAAAAAATTCAACTTTCTCACTGGTAGATTGAAATATAAACCAAATGACGATAAAAATCTTTCTCTGCGCGACAAAGTACGTTTTGAAAAATTGAAAATTACATCATCAGGGTTACATGAAGAGAGTGCGGATTTTACACCTAACTGGGACAATTTCCTATCGTGAGTCTGCTTCACAGTATCAATATATTTAACGGTTTTACGCTGTACATACAGTTTAAGACTAGAAAAATCTAATGTGCTGACTATGGTTGACAAAGAATTTTAAATAGATAACAGTTGGGCTTCCAGTTGTTGAAGTCTGCGCTCCTTCTGTCGGATTTCCTGGTCGAGTAGCTGCTCCTGAAATTTCCGGTATGCTTCAGTTTGTTGCAGATATTGCTTATATAGCTTAAAGGCTAGAAATTTTGGCACGACTTGGTACGCCTTGCAGCACACCAGATAGTGTAGATCCTGCTTAGTTTTCGCCAGTTTTCGTGAACACTGCTCAAACTTTCGAAACCACAAAAGTCTATCTTGGCCATATCTATGACGTAAAATATCAGAAATTGGACGATTGGTAGGAAACCTAATTTTTAGTATAAAAAGAAACACAAGGGTCACAATAAAAATCATCTATTTGCACTCAGACCAGCTGGTTTCGATTTTTCATTTTCAATGAATGCTTCTGAAACAAAAGGACAAAAAAATTTTTTATACAATCAAAATTACTAAGTATTAAAAAAAAAAAAACACTTGCAACACTTCATAGGAAATTTACATGGGTCCTTGATAAAAAAATATATAAAAAAAAAAAAACGAAAACTAAACTAAATCATTGGGTGTACAGGGGCACGGCAATTTGATCGGTGTTGAGGTGCGGTCTATGTTTGGTTATATAAAGGGATTCTAAAATTCTAATATCTGACTCCTGAGCTGATCTTATGATTTCAAAATTATCTATTGAGAACGAATGATTGGTCTGTTCACAATGATGTCTGGGAGGAGAATGCGGCAAGAATGCTAGAGGCCGGTTTGTTCTGAAGGAACGGCTTATGTGTTGAAAAAATCTGATCTTCGACTGTTTCTGAGTGCTTCCGATATAAGAACTCTGGCAAGTTCCGCACGTAAATTTATAGACAATATTCGAATGCAATTCAGAGGGCAGCCTGTCTTTATACCTAAAGAATTTTTTAATTTGGAAGTCATTCTTTAAAGCAAAAATAAAGTCAATCTGGGGGTAAAATTTAGAAAGTAATTTCCTGAAATACCTAATCATTTCTTCAGATGAGGGGCCTATGTAAGGAAGAGATATGTACACCTTACATTTACTTACTGTGCACAAGGTTTGTTTCTGACGAGAAAATATATTGCTTAAAAAATCACGGACAAGCCTGTCAAATAAACCGCATGGATAGACCGGCGCGCCATTTCATAGAACCCATCTTAGATCCTTACCGAGTTACCCTAACGAAAAGGGTAATTTCTAAACTATAAGACGTACAATCTTGAAATTAGTACCAAATTAATGGGCGTGACGAGTACAATTTATTTGTGTAATTCAAAAATTTTTTACGCCCCTGTGGGGGGCAGGAAGAAGGCCTCTCGTGGCCCGGTAATGGTCGGCCGATTTTCTCTTTGAGGCTCATTTTGAGTGCGTTATAATTCCTGAACTATTGCACCTAAAAACTTGAAATTAGTCTCATTGTAAAGATCGATTTATTCTCCAATCCTGAGTGTAAAATAAAACTATCATACGCTCCCTGGGGAGGCATGGATAGATGTTTTCCGACCCTATGAATGGTCGGCCGATTTTCTCTTTGAGGCTCATTTTGAGTGCGTCATAATTCCTGAACTATTGCACCTAAAAATTTGAAATTGATATCATTATAAAGATTGATTCATTCTCCAAGCCTGAGTGTAAAATAAAACTGTCATACGCTCCCTGAGGGATGACAGAGAGCAAGGTTTCTCCACCTTCTCCAAGCCTGGTAATCCGCGCTGCCGAAGGCCGCGCTCACCTAAGTTATGAAGTGCTGTTTGAATTCTTGTCCATAGCCTTGTCGTTCCCAACATCGTGGGTCTTCGAATCCCGGAGGTGACGATTTTTTTTTCTCAGTTGTAGAATAATCATTTTCGTGTGTCTTACGTAAACTTTTGTTAGACAATATTATAAGTAGAGCTGTGCAATTGCATAACTTGCATGTATGCTCTCTTAAGAATGTTTTATGCATAGCAAAAAATTATCTTGTGCATGTGCAAAATCTCATATGCAATTAATTACGCATGTACACTATAACAGATATAATATGCTAAGTGCTTTAAACATATGCACAATATCATTGAATATATCCTGTAAGGCGAGTGGTGTAATTTCATTGTCCTGTTTTTACGGGAAAACTGTAAATTTGTTCCTTACTCCAGAAATTTTGTACATTGATGGGACCTCTCGCACAAATACTCACGGTTGCACGCAACATCACAAGTTTTACCCGGTGCACTGTCGTCAGTACCTGATCCCCAGGTTACCTTTTTGACCTGTTCTTCAGTTGTTAAATATGGTTCATCAATAAAATACAATAGAGGTGTCCGAACTGAATTTAATGAAGTTTGAAGTATTTCAGGATTGCACAGTGTGATAGTTTTTGTACATCTAGTGATAGTTTTCTTGTTCTCTTCTACACATAGGCCTACCTATACTTACAAAAGTGTTCAAGTGAAAATACAACTGTGAAATTTGTATCAATTTCCGAAAGATATGCATTTAGGGAAGTAATAATAAATACCTCTGTTGTGCTCTGCCTGTTCATTAAAAAATAAGAAAGAACTTACCAAACCAACTTTCGGTGCTCGCATGACCAAATTCCCTTCCGTCAAGCTGTCACGGGTTCAAATCCCATCGCTGCGCATGACTTTTTGCATGGCTATCCATCGTTATCACATGCGTTAAGCACTGTTTTACTCTGGAATCCAGTGAATATTTTCATGTTTCTAATATTTTCATGTTTCAGTGAATATTTTCTTGTTTCTTCACTATCAGCAAATGCATGATATTTTAAATATTGCGAGTTGCGGTTGCGATCGCAACTTTTGTTTCTTCAAAGTTCCTGTTGCGCTTGCGTCGCAACTTTTTCTGTGGTGTTGCGGTTGCGCCGCAACTTTGTATAAGTTGCGGGCCCAACACTGACTATGCGTTACGAATATTATGTTTTATTAGTTACTAATATTTCAATGCACTGTCAAAATCACAGTACGCAAAAAAAGGAATTGATTTTTCTTCTGCTTTTCTGCCAAAAAATTCTTTGTTTCGACATTTAACATGGGTATTACGATACCGATGTGTAATTATCAACCAAGAATGTTAATATTCAGACATTTTTAAAACCAATGTTAAACATTTCATCTTTTAACTCTATTGTCAATTAACTGGTTTTCTTTTTCATTTTCACTGGGGTAGCGATAATTCTCGTTGGAAGCAACAAGCTGGTGTAATCTGGCTAATGTAATATATAGTTAGTCCATATTAAAGGTTCGGTGCTAAATATTATCAGAGCATTAATTTTCATGACTCTAGGATTTTGTTTCCTTGACCAAAAAATCATATATAAAAACAAAACTAAAGAAAATTGGATAAAAATCGCAATAACGAAAATGACCGTCGCCCTGCTATATCTATTTTCATGAAAATCAAGCTACAGTTTCAGAACAACAACTCCTTCATCCTCGCAGGATTCGCATTAACAAACAACAGACAGACATGGGTACGTGGGATCAAATACAGGCACCGTAATAAATTTATACTTCACCTACAAAAAGCGACTCCGACCTATGGCTTCACCGCATGCCAATGAACGACATCGCCTTCCACTCCACAACACTCGAAAAAGCGACCCTGACTCCAACTCCAGTCCAACTCCATGACTCTAGCTTGGCTATACTGCCTTAATCGAATTGCAGTGTGTTTATCCTGATCACGGTATGTTGATATCACGACTTTAGAAGAGCTGTGCTTACGTCGCACTCACACTCACACTGTTTAGGTGTCTTCAGAACTGTCGGTCACAACATGTTCGTTATAGCATTTAATGTCTAGTCTCGTTAAAGCTGCCTTAGTGTGAGGTTCAACTTCTCTTAGGTACTGTAATTTTTCGTACTAAAAGAGTGACGGATAAATTTCCTAAGAAAAAAGACAATTTTTAAAGTGACATCAAACAATAATCATGGAGAGTGAAATCAACTTTTTGAAAACGCTTGAAGGCAATAGTGTCGATTTTAAAATCGAAATTTACCGGAAACTGATTGCTAACTTTCGTTATAATAGATCCACTAAAGAAATCAGTAGATACCAAAGGCTGGAGAAATCCAGCCCAGAATTCAATTTCCAAATTCAGAGAATTTTGCGCGTAAGTATTACCATTGATACGGTGCAATTTCTTCTCCTTGTTCTATTTGTCTTTTTTTCCCTTCATCTTTCTCGCTCATTCCCTCTCTCAATTTATTACGTTGATCTGTGTGGGAGAAATTATCAAAGGAAAAGCTAAAGACAAGATTTGGGCAGCACGTATTGAACCGTGTCGTATAATCTCGCTATTGAAATTTGCAATATGGCTATTCTGATCGAGCTAAAAGATTACGATGAATTTTATGGTATGCAATAAAAATATACTTATTTAATTTGAAATACTTTCGTTTTAGACGTTTGTGCAACGCTGTGTTTTTTGCTGACCCATCTGCACTTCATAAATAATTTGTGGGGTGACTTGCATTCTCTCAAATTTGATGTTTTAATTCCGGCTGATGTCGCTCTCTTAATTCTAACGTGCGTATTGAGCACTTCAATCAATGTTGTAAGTTACATCGGTGAACCAAGTATCGAGTCTAAATGAATGACACACTGGCCCGACTCACGATGCTTGAGAAGTCTTAAAATCTTACCGTATTCCGCAATGGCACGTATTTGCTACGCTCGTACTCATTGAATGTAGTGACGAAGGGGGTACATTGTGTGTGATTAGACTTCTTTCTATGTGCACTGAAATCCTTTGATGATTGGTTATTATTTGGAGTGAGACTGTGCCATCGTAAATGCTCATGGATAAATGCGACGGCTTTACTGTTCATAACGCGTCTACTTTAATGTTTCGATATTTTCGTGCTTCTTCACGTGAATGTTCGAGTGCTTTTGTACTCACAGAAACAAACGATTGTGCAGTTATTTAAAAGTGTGGTGCCCTCAATTTCTTTTATCATTTTTCTTAATTGGTTGAAAAGTTTCAAATTGTTCAAATCGAATGTTTCATTCCATGAAGCCGAACACGTCTTTACTTATTGACTTTCATATTTTCTTGTGAACTTTTGAGGATGTGCATTGGTGATTCCATACTTATAAAGCACGGAAATTTATGTTTCGATTTTTAAGTCCATTTGTACTTTCGTGCTTTTCATACTTTATTTAGTAGGGAGAAAAAAAAATCTTCTAATAGAAACGGCGTTTCTTCTATAAATATGAGCATAGGTATGATAAACCTCACAGTAGCATTTTCAAGACTAATACTGAAACAAATTCAAATCACGTAAATGTAAGTTTTCGACCAGTAGAATTTTTTAGTGTTTATTTTCGTTAAACAATGCTCTGCCTACCCACCTCTTATACTCCGCTTCAGCATTATAACTCACCGACTAAGGATATATTTTCAAGAGATTTCATAGAGTAAATGTTTTACTATACCATTTACAAGTTGATTTGCTCCAAATGAATTTTAATTTGCTCATCGTAAAAATAGAATTGCTCCAAGTGAAATTTGATTTGCTCTTTGTTAATTTGCGATAGATTCAAATAATTTTCAGTTTGTTATGGTTACAATATCAAAATTACATAATTCTTTTTTCAGCTTGTGCTTTTAAAATATATAAAATACTATATATTGCCCTAACCACAGGGTAGAACCTTTGTTTGAACCTTTCTTGATTGCCAAATCTGTGCTATCATGGTTAATTGATATTAATTAGTAAATAGTTTTTTCTATTTAATGTTAATGACTAATTAATTACATTTCAATCAATTTCACATAAATCATACTTAATTTATTACTTCCATAATTATTTAATCTATCTGTAAAAGGCATATAAGCGAAGGGACTGTGTATAGTGTGCAGGGTCTTGGGATCATATGTTCAACCGGTAAACAACTGACGATCATCCAGTAGCTGCATTACCCGAGGGTTATTTCCTACCTGTCGATCATCCGGTAGATGCTACCCTATCAAATCAACCATTATTATTATTATTATTATTATCATGAAACATGTTTATGTCGCAATCCCTAGCGGGATTGGAGAATAAATTGATAAGAAGCGTTTTAAAATGAAAAAAATATTATGGATATTTTGCTAATAACTCACGAACAAATGCATTTACATGAAGAAGTGCTGTAGTGTTATTGAAAGAATATAAATGCTGAAACGTCATAACTAAACATCACAAAGTAAAGTGTAAGCATATATTAGAACGTTTGCACACGTTTTGATAATTATTGCCTCATTAACATATCTGTATCAGATCTCCTTGACGAACGTCATGATCTTGTTGTACTTTTCTCCGAAGTTGTGGGAGAGTAATCGAAGCATTTTCTCCTATGGCTATCGTCAGTGTCCTCAATATTTTGGGACATTTCTTATATTATTTCTTCCTTTCTTCTTAGATATGACGTGCTTATATTTCATCCACTTGTATGCAGTGTTAACATTTATTCCAAGTGCGTTTGCAATTTTTTTCCAGTCCTCTTGATAATTGATAGCTTCTATTATTCTCTGTCTGTCTCGCGCACTTTTTTTACTATACTTCATCTCGAAGGTTTTGGTTTCTGAAAGATGAAGATGTTTCGAGTTGAGGTGGACACTAATTGCTGATGACGTTAGCATGTCTACACAAGGTGCAACGTGATGTGCGGCAATTTACAACGCGGTAGTATCTCTGTGATGCTTCTTTGATCAAAGTGTCTGAGATACGATATTCACTCTTTTGTCTAATTGGTTCATACAACGAAAATTATATTCTGTATTTTTTTCGCAAATTATACTCAGCAAGAACTCTGTATCTTTGTACGCATTATTGGAATAAAATCACTTCAAAAAGAAAAAATAAATTTCACTACGATTCTCGCAAATAATATTATAAAGTCAGTACAATTATTATATAATGATTTAAAATTGGAAAAGAGCTAATCTAATTTCACTTGGATAAATTCCATTTTCACGAGGAGCAAATCAAAATTCATTTGGAGCAAATCAAGTTGTAAATGGTATATAGATTTCATGCATCAAGCGTATAAGATGTAAATTTGTAGTGTTCTATACTTCTTCAGCAGCTGCTTACAATTCAGTCTCATGTGCCCATTAGACTACATTTTATTTTGTTGTTTGGATATTATATTTACTAGTCGGGTCACCCCCCTTGATTGAAATGAAAAAAGTAGAAATGAGAGAAAGGCCGTAAGTAATTAAAAAATACAATCTTTCGAGAGTTGATGAGGCCGCGTGAACACGGTCCGTCAAAATATATAGGGGTGGAGCTTGTATCACAGATACGCTCATCACACACTGCAGGCTGGCTTCGGACAGACCGACGGACGCGGCTCTCATTATAGTATGGATTGAGCAACTATTGCGCAATTCAAAACAATTTCCCTTAAATTTTAGCGCAACTATGTTACGAACTTCTTAAACACCCGCTTTAGACTTTTCATGTATTGAGTACGTAAAAGGCGTTAATGTTGCTCTAAATAAATAAGTTTTTAATGTTTTTCCTTTTGTCGAGCGCAAAAGATTTCTTAGGAACTTCAGAGTAGTTCAATTGTGCTCAATATACTCCCATAATGACAAACCGATGTTACTAATAAACTTTCACAAGTTTTTTGCTTAATTTCATAGGAAAGGATGTCATCCCGTACGTTCTTCCAAAAACTCCTCACCGTTTTCAGATTCAAGACATTTCTGAAATATCTTTTTCTTCAGTATATCATTCCCTTTTCTGCAATTGTTGCGTTTTCTGTTCACCATAGTTTAGCTACAGGTACAACTATGTTAAATGATTCCTGTCCTCTTTGTTAAGAGTATTCAAATACGTGTTACCTTTGGGTAATATTTTTTAAACCAACTTTTTTCAATTATTTTGGTTTTGTACGTGACATGAACCAGCTCTCATAGGCCGGTGACGCACTTGGCGTTTGTTTTCGCTTGGATTTTTTATCGTTGCGTGCGGCCGTACCAGAAACAGCGCGTAAGATTAGATTGTTTCGGACACATTGAGCGGAAAAATTAAATAGCAGATTATTTTAACGCCGATCGCAGCAATGCAGCCGCCCACTGCCGCTATACACTCGATGTTTTTTTACCGCCTTTCCAGAAATGGTGGCAAATAGGCGGCTATGTTCGGTACACAAATACAAGGTTTTGCAACCTTGTATTTTTACTTACCTTTAAAGTGATGACCAGCATCTCGACCGGTTGAATACAATTCCGCAGTCTCGTGTTTTGGGGAGGAGTTGGAGTCTGAGTCGCTTTTCCTAATGCGGTGGAGTAGAGGTAGGAGTCGCTATTTTGTGTGACTCCAATTTTAATTTTCGTTGTAAATTATTTGGAATTGTTTAAAACTAAAGGAAACACAAGAGAATTAAAATACTTGACCGAAAAATTAAAAAATTCGAAATGTTTTTCCCGATTATTTTTTCCGACGTTCGAAACGGCATATTTTTACCTATTACCTCACACTGTCATTGATATCTAGGCAAAGTAGGTTCGCACACATACAAATATATGAAGTTTCTGCGTTTCGAAACAGAAGGTTCGTACTGAAGCAGTAATGAATATTTTGCAGTTAAACAGCAGGAATGAGAAAATGAAAACTTCGCAAACTTAATATGTTTCTTTCTGTTTCGTTCATTTCCCCTTCAATTCATACATAGGAAGTAGAAACTAGCAGTAAATGTGTTTCAAGTTACTTGCAGAACAGCTCAGCTGACGCAATACATGGCACTCACATAAAGAGTTGTAGGACTGTACGTACTTAAATGTGTCTATGTTCTATACCAGTGGTTCCATATGATTTCTTCCAGTTTGTATTTCTTTGCTTCGAAGTATTGCTAAATAATTAATAGTCCTTGCCAACACCTGAAGCTATGGCCAGATACATCAAGACTTCTGTCGTTTTCAGATTATATTATCAGTGTTAATGATAAAAATTCGATTAGCTTATTCTGATGTTAATAACTGTAATATTAGTTGATTTTTCCAACAATATGCAATACTTATGTACTCCCAATTGATTTCATTTTGTTTACTTTCTTGAATTTTGGTCAAGGTAACATGTATTATTAATTGAAATTTTTGCTCATTTCTAACGTTATTCGTTGAGTATTGATTGGTTCTCCAAGAGGTATAGTTTTCTATTTCACCATTTATTTCCATGTTTAACTTTTTATTATGATCGATGCCCACTTTCTAATGAAGAATACGCTGAATTGAAGATTTTTGTAATTATTTTCTTACGATTTTAAAAGTTTAAATGGTATCTCTTTCTCGGCATTATACAATTAATTAGTTCGTTGTAATGAAGATTTCTAAATGTTGTCAGGTCAACAATATCAGTATTGAGACAATACCGATGTACAACAATATCATGATCATTCGCTATATAACAGAAACAATCATTAAACATCTTTAACGAGCGTGAAAGGGAGAAAGACCTAGCAAGACGTACTTACCAATTTTATTTATTCAATGAAATTTCCATTGTAATAAGATAGGGGAAAATATGCACAGGAAAACCTAAATCTATTTCTGAAATTATTTGTTTAAGGACACAGTATTCTATTGTATAAGAATTTTCGACGGGTCCTATGCACTCGTAATATTAGAACTTCATTTGTAAAATTCTGTTGCCTTTTTAAAAGTCGTTAAAAATAAGAATGGGGTAAACATATGTACACATTGCAATACAAATATTGAGAAATAAAATAGTCATCCTATAAATTGTGAGTAGGTAGAGTTCAAGTCCCAAAATTATGAAGATGTGCAGTCTGAGTTAAGAGCCGGAATCGCTCGTGTAGACAAATCAGATCGGAAACGAAACTCCGAGTGTGTCACCGGCATGAGGAATACCATGCATTTATTTTTTCGTGAGCATTTTTTCACTTCGTCGTACAATGACTTCCGCAATTTCGCTCCCTCTCTCTCCCTCTCCCCTCCCTCCCTCCCTTCCTCCCTCTCTCCCTCCCCCTCTCTCTCCCTCTCTCTCACTCCACTCTTTCTCTCGCTTCTCCTCCCTACTTGTCCCTCGTCTTCGGTTCTTCTGTCTCTTTGTCTCCCTCCCTCTCGCTTTCTCTTTACGCTTGATACACCGAAGAGTCACAAATTAAGACCGTTCTTAAAGCTGTACGTTGCTAGTGTTCTGTCCTTTTCCTCTTCAGCGCCAATGCAAGGCTCTCCCAGACCCCCCTGCAGGGGCGGTCCCTCTGAATGAATTCTTCCACGCCGAATTTGCAGCAGCAGCAGCAGTAGCTAAGGAGAAATCATCATATGTGAGTTCCTATAATCTATTGAGCTTGGAGAATTGCTTACTTATATATGTAAATAAGTGTAAGCAATTGTACCAATGATGGGCTCCAAAATGAGCAATACAAATGTTTCCCTTAAATCCAATCCCACTTTTTTACATCCAATGCAGATATCTGAAAATGACTCCGCGAGTAACGACGGCGCTGAAAGTGAACAAAAGGTCAACGAGGGCCAAGATTCAGACGACGACTTCCAGCATGAAATATATGAAAATGACTCCGCGAGTAACGACGGCGCTGACAGTGAAGTAAAGTTCAACGAGGGCCAAGATTCAGACGACGACTTCCAGCATGAAATATATGAAAATGACTCCGCGAGTAACGACGGCGCTGACAGTGAAGTAAAGTTCAACGAGGGACAAGATTCAGATGACGACTTCCAGCATGACATATATGAAAATGACTCCGCGAGTAACGACGGCGCTGAAAGTGAAGAAAATTTCAACGAGGAACAAGATTCAGACGACGACTTCCAGCATGAAATATATGAAAATGACTCCGCGAGTAACGACGGCGCTGACAGTGAAGTAAAGTTCAACGAGGGCCAAGATTCAGACGACGACTTCCAGCATGAAATATATGAAAATGACTCCGCGAGTAACGACGGCGCTGAAAGTAAAGAAAAGATCAACGAGGGACAAGATTCAGACGACGACTTCCAGCATGAAATATATGAAAATGACTCCGCGAGTAACGACGGCGCTGAAAGTGAACAAAAGGTCAACGAGGGCCAAGATTCAGACGACGACTTCCAGTATGAAATTTCCTCCGGAAAATGCGAACGAAAGTACGAAAGTACGACAGATAACTTTTTTATGGAATGGCAGCTAGCAGCGCAAAAAAGAAGCGTTGAAGACAATTTTGAAAGCTTCATGAGAGCAAAGAAAAATCAGATTTACCATTTGAAACAGCGGTTTACGTTAACGCTGAACGGTTGCAATATTACACATATTTATGAACGAGGACATGAAAGGCACATTGCTCTGTTGAAAGGCATAGCAAATCTCAACCAAGAGTGTGATTGCATATTTTATAAGAGAAAATTATATCCGAGCTCCCTTCTTGCAGGACGACCATTGTTCAGTTTCCTAGTTCGCTGCCAAGACCCGCTCTGCGGCCTCAAGCAAAAAATTGTCTGTTTCAACGGGCAGGAAGAAATAGCGGGAAGATGTACAGTGTTCTTGTTGGAAGCACACGAAGCGAATATTAATCATAAAATTAGTAAGAGACAGGCAAAAGTTGAGGAAAAACAACGCATTGGACAGGCTGTCTTACTGGAAGGCGCGGCGAGTGTTTACTATAAACAATTTGCCAATACGGGAAATGGTACGGATACCACGAAAATTTCGTCCCTCGATCGTGTCAGGAAACTTGGACAGATGGTGAAGAACCGCAATAAACTTGCTAAGGATGACAAGTCGGACTTAGAGTTAACCATCGAAGGCTTGAAAGCCTCTGACAAGGCCAACAAAAAAATTATCCCCACTTTTGTCCAAGAATACGATACGATCAACTCGAAAATAATACTTCAGACCGAAGAAGAGCTGCGCGAGCTTGCCAGAACCCCGGATGCCACTCTCCATTTGGATTCCACTGGAGGAATCGTACAAGGTGACGAATCGAACAATTACCTCTATCATGCAGCAGTTTTTCAAAGAAAAAAAGGTGATTCGCCATTATCAGCCATCTCTATGGTATGTAAAAAAAGTTCTACAAGCTACATCGAAGGTATGCTCGCAATCCTCGTACAGAACTATAGAGAAGTCAACGGCAAAGACTTCAAACCGAAGTGCATTGTCGTCGACCACAGTTTCGCATACTTACATGCGATCACTGCTGCCCTGAAATTGGGCGAACTACCATCATATCTGGACCGCCTGTGGATGACTCCCGATCAGGCGGAGCTCAATTATACACAGGTGAAGCTTTGCCACGCGCATTTTATGAAGACAATTGCTGGCAAATCTAAGAAGTTCTTCCCAAAACTGAAGCCTCAGGAACGCAGTATAATAAACCAGTATTTTGCCGATATGGCGCAAGCTCCTTCAAAACAGCATATCTACGCAATCTTTAGGAACCTTAGCGAACTTCTTCTCACTCCTTTCCTTGAAGAGGGAATTGAACGTCTCATGACTCGTGATGTGTCCATCGACATTGACCCTGACGATGTCGAGCCTACTAACGCAATGATAGTAGAAGACACCGGGAGATACCGCGATAAGTGTGCCGTGGGTAAGAAATTCGTGGCTATCGCGGCAGACGTTAAAAAAAACAGGACTATTGAAGGAACAATCCCTAATCCTTTGTATTCCCCTGAGATGCTGGAGGACGTATTGACGTTTTCCATGCCATTCAATCCACTCTGGTGTGGAGTGCATGGTGGAACTAAGACAAATGGATTAGTAGAAGGGTGGCATAAAATTGTGAAGCAGGATATACTTCAAGGAAATCGAAAAACACTAGCAGAGTTCATTCGTACTATGAAGACACAAGCGGAGGGTAGAGCGAAAGAAGCATCGCTCGATTACAAGGAACGCAATAAGAAGGCCGTGAAAGAAGTGAAAGAAGGCGAAAACGAGTATGAAGAGCGCTGGGGGGGAAAGCGATCTCGGGCACAATCTGTAACTGAGAAAGCTCGAGAGAAATTCAATCAAATTCTGCAGGGTCGACCCCAAGAGGGTACTAAGACGATCAAAAAGAAATTGAAAAGTGTCCATTCAATTTTGAAACTTCAAACAATCCGTGTTAGTAGAGCGCTTTCGATTTCTCCCCAAAAAAAGACTGCACAAAAAAAGTGAAATTCACCAATGACACGCAACACGAAAGCATTGTACAAAACCTGGCCCCTGTATTCTCTCTTGATAATCGAAGTAAATGCATTACAGGAAAACAAGGTTCTGATACATGTCTTAGCACTCAGCAGGGAATAATTACAGTTGATCTCATCTCCGAGCTTCCTAATGAGAAACAAAATGAAGGAAAAATATCTAGCATTAAGTGTGAATCCTATACGGATCATGAGCAAAAAACAAATACAAAAGACCTCCTATGTGTCGGGACTTGTGAATCGGAAGACAGAAGTACATTAAGCAAGATTTGGTGGCTCAAAGATTTGAACCTGGAAACTAAAAACAAACTAAATATCATTAAACCAACGAGTTGGCTTTCGAGTGACGAGATTGAGCCCTTTTGTACTCTTATTAGCAGGGAGAACCAACAATACAGAGTTCACTCCCCCCTCACGGTTTTCGAACCGAAGCCGCTGAGTTGTCACGCAGAGCTGTTTGTGCAAATATTAAATACCTCGTATTTGCAATGTGCGGTAAAGGTCCGTGAAGAAGGTTACAAAAAAGCTAGCGACACCGGAAGTCATTGGATCGTCGTGACTAACGCACTGTGTCGCGACCGCCAAGCTGAGAAGGCGTAGCGCACGTCCAGTACCTGTGCTCTTTGAATGGTAATCCCAGTTATGATGTGATAAAGTACTTGACAAATTTATACGCGAACGTGAAGAACATAAGACACATTCTGATAGAGTGTCTAGGAGTACAACACCAAGCGGATGGAGCGAGTTGCGGTCCATTCTCACTGGCATTTATGACGTCCGTGGTAAATGGAGAAAACCCGTGCCTCGTCACATATGTGAAGGAGGAAATGCGTTCCCATATCATAGAGTGCCTTCAAGGCCGCTCTATAACACCCTTCCCTTCGTTGATAAAAGGCAAAAATTTCACGATGAAAGGGGGGGAACCAACTGGACTGCACGGACCCGAAGTTATTACCCGTCAAACAATTAGCCTAGAATAATAACTTGGATGTCTCCAAAAGCGTAGGTTATTTCGTGCGGCTATTACAACTATCTTATGAGATTCCTTCAAATGAGCGAGAGTAGTAAAATTATGAATCTTAATTTTTATTTATTGTACAGTCACATCAAATGTCCTAAGTTGCAAGTTCATCCATCAGTGTCTCGTGAATACAAGCCGCTTCCCGAGCATATAAAAACCAAAAGAGCTAGAGAATGTAATGGGAAGGAAATATTTCACTTCACATCGCATATCTTTGTTCATTTGCCTGCAAAGTGCAGTTCATTTAGAAACCATAATTAGGTTCATAAATCACCCATGCGTATAATCTTTTTACCTATTTCTGATTGTGATATAAATTTATTACGGTGCCTGTATTTGCTCCCACGTACCCATGTCTGTCTGTTCTTTGTTAATGCGAATCCTGCGAGGATGAAGGAGTTGTTGTTCTGAAACTGTAGCTTGATTTCCATAAAAATCCTGTTCGAAGATTAGCAATGAACTCATTTTCACGTTCACTAAGTCATTAAAATTTCTAACAAAATTATTTCTGTCGACTATATGAGGAAGAAAACCGTCACTTCGATATAGCAGGACGGGCGACTGCGAGTTTTATCAAAGTTTCTTGGCTTGTGTTTTTCTATATGATTTTTGGTCATTTTTGTGTTTGACATGACTGCAAAGAAAAGAATGATACGTATGCAATGTCAGCATACGTTTCTGGAAACAAATTTTAATGCCATCTATAAGATGAGCAAGCTATGAAATTCATTGTGCAGGCTTTTAAGTGTGTGCTTGTTTCTTGATGTGCGACGTTTAGTATAGCTCATTTTTGGCTAACCTTGTTTCTAAGTATTGTAGTAGCGTTTTGTGAAATAATTGTTTTAGAAAGATTGTATGATTTCATAAAATACTGGCACCTAATAAATGAGGCGTAATTCGTATACAAACATGTTTACGTAGCAGGATCTGAGGAACCGTAGACAACTGCAACTTTCCATTTTTAAGCATGGAATGAATCTACTTTTTTTTTTTTGAAATAAAGGCTGAGAGCGGCCCAAATTTTAGCCTCACTATTACGGCCAGCTGATTTCTGCTAGCTTGCCTATATAGTGGGGTTAGAAATAAAGCCTACTCACAACACGAGAAGAAAACTGGATTTTAAACATTTACAACGACGAGCTTCGGAAAACGAGCGGCAGATATGAAAACGGGCCTGACTGTGGAAGGTGGTTGTGCTGGGCTGCTGCTGATCCTGGCAGTTCAGGTGCGGCCAGTGCTGCCTCTCTCGCCTCCTAGTGACTAAGTGTGATGATTGTGGCCTGCTGTCGGCTACCCTCCCATGGGGAGGATAAGCCCGGTATATGTATGTATGTATGTAGATATGAAAACGGACACGCGATCAACTCGTCTCGGATGTTGAAGGAAGGAAGAAATTTTAATTTCGTCGTCGATGACCAGTGCTATTTGAAGTTCGAAGGTGCGATAGTTTAAGAATTCGACTCAGCGGAAAATGAAACTCATTGGCCGACTTCCCTGCGTGCGTGCTGTACTCTCATTTATATGCAAGCAATCTGCGACTCCTGAATGAAGGACTTCAGTTAGTTGGAACTTGTGCGATATTTCAAACATTGAACCGTAAAGTAATGATTCTTTACGATAGCCTTCAATATTTAAAATATCATGCATTTGCTGATAGTGAAGAAACAAGAAAATATTCACTGAAACATGAAAATATTAGAAACATGAAAATATTCACTGGATTCCAGAGTAAAACAGTGCTTAACGCATGTGATAACGATGGATAGCCATGCAAAAAGTCATGCGCAGCGATGGGATTTGAACCCGTGACAGCTTGACGGAAGGGAATTTGGTCATGCGAGCACCGAAAGTTGGTTTGGTAAGTTCTTTCTTATTTTTTAATGAACAGGCAGAGCACAACAGAGGTATTTATTATTACTTCCCTAAATGCATATCTTTCGGAAATTGATACAAATTTCACAGTTGTATTTTCACTTGAACACTTTTGTAAGTATAGGTAGGCCTATGTGTAGAAGAGAACAAGAAAACTATCACTAGATGTACAAAAACTATCACACTGTGCAATCCTGAAATACTTCAAACTTCATTAAATTCAGTTCGGACACCTCTATTGTATTTTATTGATGAACCATATTTAACAACTGAAGAACAGGTCAAAAAGGTAACCTGGGGATCAGGTACTGACGACAGTGCACCGGGTAAAACTTGTGATGTTGCGTGCAACCGTGAGTATTTGTGCGAGAGGTCCCATCAATGTACAAAATTTCTGGAGTAAGGAACAAATTTACAGTTTTCCCGTAAAAACAGGACAATGAAATTACACCACTCGCCTTACAGGATATATTCAATGATATTGTGCATATGTTTAAAGCACTTAGCATATTATATCTGTTATAGTGTACATGCGTAATTAATTGCATATGAGATTTTGCACATGCACAAGATAATTTTTTGCTATGCATAAAACATTCTTAAGAGAGCATACATGCAAGTTATGCAATTGCACAGCTCTACTTATAATATTGTCTAACAAAAGTTTACGTAAGACACACGAAAATGATTATTCTACAACTGAGAAAAAAAAATCGTCACCTCCGGGATTCGAAGACCCACGATGTTGGGAACAAGGCTATGGACAAGAATTCAAACAGCACTTCATAACTTAGGGGAGCGCGGCCTTCGGCAGCGCGGATTACCAGGCTTGGAGAAGGTGGAGAAACCTTGCTCTCTGTCATCCCTCAGGGAGCGTATGACAGTTTTATTTTACACTCAGGCTTGGAGAATGAATCAATCTTTATAATGATATCAATTTCAAATTTTTAGGTGCAATAGTTCAGGAATTATGACGCACTCAAAATGAGCCTCAAAGAGAAAATCGGCCGACCATTCATAGGGTCGGAAAACATCTATCCATGCCTCCCCAGGGAGCGTATGATAGTTTTATTTTACACTCAGGATTGGAGAATAAATCGATCTTTACAATGAGACTAATTTCAAGTTTTTAGGTGCAATAGTTCAGGAATTATAACGCACTCAAAATGAGCCTCAAAGAGAAAATCGGCCGACCATTACCGGGCCACGAGAGGCCTTCTTCCCGCCCCCCACAGGGGCGTAAAAAATTTTTGAATTACACAAATAAATTGTACTCGTCACGCCCATTAATTTGGTACTAATTTCAAGATTGTACGTCTTATAGTTTAGAAATTACCCTTTTCGTTAGGGTAACTCGGTAAGGATCTAAGATGGGTTCTATGAAATGGCGCGCCGGTCATGGATAGCCGTTGTCAGAAAAAAAAGATTTTAAAAAATCTAATTCGGAAGAAAAGTTGGAGTACGAGGAGGATAGGTTATATGCACGATGGAGAAGGGTCCGTATTGAATTAAGTTTATAGCGGAAGTGACAGAAACTGAAGAAACTGCAGCCTAACCCAGTAAAAGTTGGTTTGCGGTATACACTGGAAACGAAACCCTGCTCTGTTCTACTGATATTGAGATCTAAAAAAGCTAATCTATTGTTTTGTTCAGGTTCCATAGTAAAATTGATATTCGAATGATACTTATTGATATGATTTAGAAATAACGGAGCATGGGATTTATCTTCAAAAATTACAAATGTGTCATCCAGGTATCTTTTGTAAAACACAGGTTTAAAAAAAATCAGGGCATTCCTCAAGGTACTTTTGTTCCATATTGCATAAAAAAATGTTAGCAAGAGTAGGCGCGATTGGGTTGCCCATCGATAAGCCATCTATTTGTTTATACAGCTTTTGATTAAAAAAGAAATACGTTTCAGTAACTGCTAGTTTCAAAAAATGCATAAAATTCACGTTATCAAACCCGTAAAATAATTGACTAGATGAAAAACACTTATTGCACAACAATTGCAGAGTTTCTACGACTGGGATGTTTGTATACAAAGATTCAACGTCGAAGCTCGCCATGAAATGGTTAGATTTGCAAGGAAATTTCACAATATCATTGAAGAACGTATATGAATTCTTTACTGTATATTGATTGGTAGAATACGAGTCAATGAAAGGAATGAGATATTTTGCTAATTTGAACATAGAGGTATTGAAAGCCGCAAGAATTGGACGTAAAGGAACATTATTTTTATGAACTTTGGCCAGACCGTACAGAATTCCAGGAGATGAGCCAGAGGCATACAATTGTTTATAAGTAATCTCAGAGATTGTGCCCAAGCGTTTAATTTTGTTCAAGAATCTATTAATTTTATCTTCAAGTCTCACCACTGTATTTAACGGATCTAAGTTAGGCATGAGTTGGAATTTAGTTCCATCGGACAATATATTCATCATTTTTTGCACATAATCCATTTTATTCAATAATACTACGCCTCTACCTTTATCCGGCGAACATACGACTATGGATTCATCCGAACCTAAGTTTTTTAGCGTGGCAATATCAGCCCTACTAAAAATTGGAGAAAAAACTCTATTTGCTCTAAAACCATAAAATGCAGCGGATGCCTTCTGTTTGACCAAATTTGCAACTAAGTCAAAATTTCCGTTTTCTATTATAGCACACGATTTCAGCACTCTGATGAATTTCTCAATGGACAAAGAATATTTAAAAAAATTCAACTTTCTCACTGGTAGATTGAAATATAAACCAAATGACAATAAAAATCTTTCTCTGCGCGACAAAGTACGTTTTGAAAAATTGAAAATTACATCATCAGGGTTACATGAAGAGAGTGCGGATTCTACACCTAACTGGGACAATTTCCTATCGTGAGTCTGCTTCACAGTATCAATATATTTAACGGTTTTACGCTGTACATACAGTTTAAGACTAGAAAAATCTAATGTGCTGACTATGGTTGACAAAGAATTTTGAATAGATAACAGTTGGGCTTCCAGTTGTTGAAGTCTGCGCTCCTTCTGTCGGATTTCCTGGTCGAGTAGCTGCTCCTGAAATTTCCGGTATGCTTCAGTTTGTTGCAGATATTGCTTATATAGCTTAAAGGCTAGAAATTTTGGCACGACTTGGTACGCCTTGCAGCACACCAGATAGTGTAGATCCTGCTTAGTTTTCGCCAGTTTTCGTGAACACTGCTCAAACTTTCGAAACCACAAAAGTCTATCTTGGCCATATCTATGACGTAAAATATCAGAAATTGGACGATTGGTAGGAAACCTAATTTTTAGTATAAAAAGAAACACAAGGGTCACAATAAAAATCATCTATTTGCACTCAGACCAGCTGGTTTCGATTTTTCATTTTCAATGAATGCTTCTGAAACAAAAGGACAAAAAAATTTTTTATACAATCAAAATTACAAAGTATTAAAAAAAACACTTGCAACACTTCATAGGAAATTTACATTTACATGGGTCCTTGATCATAGGATCAGCTCAGGAGTCAGATATTAGAATTTTAGAATCCCTTTATATAACCAAACATAGACCGCAGCTCAACACCGATCAAATTGCCGTGCCCCTGTACACCCAATGATTTAGTTTAGTTTTCGTTTTTTTTTATATATTTTTTTATCAAGGACCCATGTAAATTTCCTATGAAGTGTTGCAAGTGTTTTTTTTTTTTAATACTTTGTAATTTTGATTGTATAAAAAATTTTTTTGTCCTTTTGTTTCAGAAGCATTCATTGAAAATGAAAAATCGAAACCAGCTGGTCTGAGTGCAAATAGATGATTTTTATTGTGACCCTTGTGTTTCTTTTTATACTAAAAATTATGTTTCCTACCAATCGTCCAATTTCTGATATTTTACGTCATAGATATGGCCAAGATGGACTTTTGTGGTTTCGAAAGTTTGAGCAGTGTTCACGAAAACTGACGAAAACTAAGCAGGATCTACACTATCTGGTGTGCTGCAAGGCGTACCAAGTCGTGCCAAAATTTCTAGCCTTTAAGCTATATAAGCAATATCTGCAACAAACTGAAGCATACCGGAAATTTCAGGAGCAGCTACTCGACCAGGAAATCCGACAGAAGGAGCGCAGACTTCAACAACTGGAAGCCCAACTGTTATCTATTCAAAATTCTTTGTCAACCATAGTCAGCACATTAGATTTTTCTAGTCTTAAACTGTATGTACAGCGTAAAACCGTTAAATATATTGATACTGTGACGCAGACTCACGATAGGAAATTGTCCCAGTTAGGTGTAAAATCCGCACTCTCTTCATGTAACCCTGATGATGTAATTTTCAATTTTTCAAAACGTACTTTGTCGCGCAGAGAAAGATTTTTATTGTCATTTGGTTTATATTTCAATCTACCAGTGAGAAAGTTGAATTTTTTTAAATATTTTTTGTCCATTGAGAAATTCATCAGAGTGCTGAAATCGTGTGCTATAATAGAAAACGGAAATTTTGACTTAGTTGCAAATTTGGTCAAACAGAAGGCATCCGCTGCATTTTATGGTTTTAGAGCAAATAGAGTTTTTTCTCCAATTTTTAGTAGGGCTGATATTGCCACGCTAAAAAACTTAGGTTCGGATGAATCCATAGTCGTATGTTCGCCGGATAAAGGTAGAGGCGTAGTATTATTGAATAAAATGGATTATGTGCAAAAAATGATGAATATATTGTCCGATGGAACTAAATTCCAACTCATGCCTAACTTAGATCCGTTAAATACAGTGGTGAGACTTGAAGATAAAATTAATAGATTCTTGAACAAAATTAAACGCTTGGGCACAATCTCTGAGATTACTTATAAACAATTGTATGCCTCTGGCTCATCTCCTGGAATTCTGTACGGTCTGGCCAAAGTTCATAAAAATAATGTTCCTTTACGTCCAATTCTTGCAGCTTTCAATACCTCTATGTTCAAATTAGCAAAATATCTCATTCCTTTCATTGACTCGTATTCTACCAATCAATATACAGTAAAGAATTCATATACGTTCTTCAATGATATTGTGAAATTTCCTTGCAAATCTAACCATTTCATGGCGAGCTTCGACATTGAATCTTTGTATACAAACATCCCAGTCGTAGAAACTCTGCAATTGTTGTGCAATAAGTGTTTTTCATCTAGTCAATTATTTTACGGGTTTGATAACGTGAATTTTATGCATTTTTTGAAACTAGCAGTTACTGAAACGTATTTCTTTTTTAATCAAAAGCTGTATAAACAAATAGATGGCTTATCGATGGGCAACCCAATCGCGCCTACTCTTGCTAACATTTTTTTATGCAATATGGAACAAAAGTACCTTGAGGAATGCCCTGATTTTTTTAAACCTGTGTTTTACAAAAGATACCTGGATGACACATTTGTAATTATTGAAGATAAATCCCATGCTCCGTTATTTCTAAATCATATCAATAAGTATCATTCGAATATCAATTTTACTATGGAACCTGAACAAAACAATAGATTAGCTTTTTTAGATCTCAATATCAGTAGAACAGAGCAGGGTTTCGTTTCCAGTGTATACCGCAAACCAACTTTTACTGGGTTAGGCTGCAGTTTCTTCAGTTTCTGTCACTTCCGCTATAAACTTAATTCAATACGGACCCTTCTCCATCGTGCATATAACCTAGGGTAATTCATCAAATATCGAACAGAAATCACGTGTGTCTAGAAACAACCTTCATAAATCGGTAACTTTTGCTCTGAATAACTCTTGCGGGCCTCAAGGTTATTCTTGAACAGTTGCTTTCTTGTTCTGTGATGTCGCTTGAAAGACAACGTAGATTATTGAAATGTATTTATTGTTCTAAAAATCGAATTCTTTAGTAACATAATTTCATCAATATCGAACAGGAATCGAACAAGAATTTTGATTCGAACAGGATGGTTTGTCAATTAGTTCTCTTCGTATGGAACTTTTGTTAGACTATTAGCACGCCACGTATGGTTTGTCTATTAGTACGCCTCGTATATTTTGTCCATTAATATGCCTCGTATGGTCTATCTATTTGTACACCTCATGTGGCCACTTGGAAAATAAACGTTTTTCTTTCATTCTTTTTTTCTTTGGTGCACTGGATTTTCTTGGAAGTGCTCGCGGTGGCACATCGGTTAAGGGATCGGACTTGTATGTTGGAGTCGCGGGTTCGTATCCCGGCGCTGGCGCTGCGATTTTCCCCGTTGGGTATAAGGGAAAGCTCAAGCACAATACCCCACTCGACCCAGGTGTCGGAAATGGGTACCGGCTTTACGGGGGAACCGTCATGGTGTCCTATATATAGTGTTAGTTATAAGACATTTGAAAAACCAATGCTTAAGATCATTTGTATCAGGCTTGATTGGAAATAAAGCATCCCAAAGATGCCGATGTTTGTTTTGTTTGTTTGTTTGAAATAACTGTCTCATTACTTATTTTCAAGATGCATTTGAATGGAGAGTTATCAAAATTTGAATATGATGTCGATGTTTCATTTGCAGTGTTTGTTGAACCATCATTGTGATCATCAACCTGTGTGACCTTTTTTGGAGTAGAGTGTAAAGCACTCGTCAATGAATTATTATTGATGCTTGCATCAATTTTCTTGGCAAGGGATTGATCATCAGTAAATGTAGCCAGACGAATCATTGATGATCTTGAGGGCTTTGGAACACCAGCAGATGATTGATAGCCCCTCACCAGAATTCCCATCTGCAACTATTCAATGTTATTATCAAGCGTTAATACAATATTTTAATGAAATAAAACAGGCGTTCAATAGATCGATTCAGTTATTTAAAAGAATTAAGAATCGAAAAGCTTTGTTCGAGGCATAAATTCATGGTTTTTAAGGAATTTTGATTCGAACACCTTTGTTCAGTATTTAATACTGACATGAAAAAGGAACTGAATGTCGAACATGGAATAATTATCAAGTTTTTGGCGGAAAAGAAAAAAATACAGTAACAGAACATCATATGACAACACTACTCTCTAGTTATGACGGGAGGTTGACGGTGACCCAACAACAATTAAACCGTCGCAATTTTCCCGAGGTGCGTAAGATTTTTCGAGTGAAAAAATTCGACCAATTTGTAAGGGTCGCACAGAAAATGCGATAGCAACAGCTGGTAGCAGTTTGCAGCTCACAGAAATGAGTTTTTATCACTAAAATAGGAGTTTTAGATGTAAGATCACTGGCACTGAGCAAGTTTGGATGCTTACTAAATTTATTACGCGCATATTTCCAAAGTTGTTCGATAATCAGTTCAGTTCGATATTTGATGAATTACCCTATCCTCCTCGTACTCCAACTTTTCTTCCGAATTAGATTTTTTAAAATTTTTTTTTTCTGACAACGGCTATCCATGCGGTTTATTTGACAGGCTTGTCCGTGATTTTTTAAGCAATATATTTTCTCGTCAGAAACAAACCTTGTGCACAGTAAGTAAATGTAAGGTGTACATATCTCTTCCTTACATAGGCCCCTTATCTGAAGAAATGATTAGGTATTTCAGGAAATTACTTTCTAAATTTTACCCCCAGATTGACTTTATTTTTGCTTTAAAGAATGACTTCCAAATTAAAAAATTCTTTAGGTATAAAGACAGGCTGCCCTCTGAATTGCTTTCGAATATTGTCTATAAATTTACGTGCGGAACTTGCCAGAGTTCTTATATCGGAAGCACTCAGAAACAGTCGAAGATCAGATTTTTTCAACACATAGGCCGTTCCTTCAGAACAAACCGGCCTCTAGCATCCTTGCCGCATTCTCCTCCCAGACATCATTGTGAACAGACCAATCATTCGTTCTCAATAGATAATTTTGAAATCATAGGATCAGCTCAGGAGTCAGATATTAGAATTTTAGAATCCCTTTATATAACCAAACATAGACCGCAGCTCAACACCGATCAAATTGCCGTGCCCCTGTACACCCAATGATTTAGTTTAGTTTTCGTTTTTTTTATATATTTTTTTATCAAGGACCCATGTAAATTTCCTATGAAGTGTTGCAAGTGTTTTTTTTTTTAATACTTTGTAATTTTGATTGTGTAAAAAATTTTTTTGTCCTTTTGTTTCAGAAGCATTCATTGAAAATGAAAAATCGAAACCAGCTGGTCTGAGTGCAAATAGATGATTTTTATTGTGACCCTTGTGTTTCTTTTTATACTAAAAATTAGGTTTCCTACCAATCGTCCAATTTCTGATATTTTACGTCATAGATATGGCCAAGATGGACTTTTGTGGTTTCGAAAGTTTGAGCAGTGTTCACGAAAACTGGCGAAAACTAAGCAGGATCTACACTATCTGGTGTGCTGCAAGGCGTACCAAGTCGTGCCAAAATTTCTAGCCTTTAAGCTATATAAGCAATATCTGCAACAAACTGAAGCATACCGGAAATTTCAGGAGCAGCTACTCGACCAGGAAATCCGACAGAAGGAGCGCAGACTTCAACAACTGGAAGCCCAACTGTTATCTATTCAAAATTCTTTGTCAACCATAGTCAGCTCATTAGATTTTTCTAGTCTTAAACTGTATGTACAGCGTAAAACCGTTAAATATATTGATACTGTGAAGCAGACTCACGATAGGAAATTGTCCCAGTTAGGTGTAAAATCCGCACTCTCTTCATGTAACCCTGATGATGTAATTTTCAATTTTTCAAAACGTACTTTGTCGCGCAGAGAAAAATGTATTCCATTTCAACAAAAAGGAAGCCTACCCAAAGTTTAGCTCGGGCTCTCACATAGTCCCCCTAGGAAAGGTAATTCTCACAGATACAATAGCTGTACCCCCTGAGTGAGGGGCATACCAGTAAGTAAAGAAGTATTAAATAAAAATAATGAACTGTTAAATTCACAAAGGAAAAAATGTAGCATAATAGACTATAGATTAGATTATTAGTTAGTTTAGGCCTCCCTATCCTCAATAAATAAGATCCATAGGGAGGAAGGAAGAAGGTAGCATTTAGTATGGATTTGGGAACGCGGAATCTATGCAGAAAGGGCATAGAAACAGTAAGATGAGAAAGAATTTCATGAAACAAGATCAAAGTTGAAGAAGAAAGTAGTATGTGCTGAAAAAACAGGACAGCAGTGAACCAAAAAAAGATGGTCCGTAACAAAACAAAAACCTATGTTATTTTGACAAAAGGAAAGCCTACCTAACCTTTAGCTTGGGCCCTCACATTGATAATAGACTATAGAGATAAACATTAGAAAGACCAGTTCACGTCAAACTTACTATTTGGGTACCGTTTCTTCTAGATCAGTCCGAGTGGGAAGCCTACGACGCATCTTTCACCAACTATTGGATGCATGATCCAAATCAATCATTCAAAACGGTAAAATAGTTTCTACACACAATTGTATGATCATCAATAAGCAGAAGTAAATTTATCGGCACGCTCAGAAGCAAACTGCGTTGTTTAATAACAAGACAACACTCCAGATAACTTTTTAAAATGTATGTTAACTTTGTAGAGACTGCCGGGAAGTGTATCTATTCCAACATAAGCCGTAGAATGCAAAAACTTGAAAGGTAAGCATAACTCTAGTTACGTGTGTATTTTCACAGCCAGTCTAAAGTTTATCAAATAATTCATTTCGAAACAAAACAATGAATGCGTCATAAGAATGCAAAGGTTTCAGTGAGTACATCCAATTTTTTTGCTGAGTTCCAATTACGAGAAGAAAACAAGGGGAACAAATATATGTAGCGCGTCGATAGTAATGCTTATTTATAACGCTTCACCCTAGCAATGCACCGAACCAAATCAACAAATAAATCTTGCACTACCATCCGTTAATGTGTTTTAAGCGAGACAAGATTGAACGACATTATAGTTCACAGCCTTAAATTATAAACAGACAAAGAAAAAGGGTTTATCACCCGCTTGATACAATATAACACGTCAAAGCCTTAAATTTATCTGACACTAACAAAATAAGGCTAGCAGAAGTCGAAGACTAAGTGGTCGTTCATTAACATTCATTGGGACTTTAATTAACACCACTTACTGAGCTGAGAGCGAGTAGTGCGCAGATATTTGTACAAATATAGGTTGTATGGTGCCTAGGACAGAATGATGAGCCTCAGCTTGCTGACTAAATGTCTCAAGTTTGGCCACAGCAGCCAGGACTGGCACCAGGCCATCCAGAAAACACAAACATAAGTTTACTTTTAAGTCCAAATTAACTGGCTCCACTTGGCTACCAAATGAGAGACACAAATTATATCACACAGAAATTTTACGTCTCAATCATTTTTTTTTGCGTGTTAATTTGACTTACAGCCGAGTAGTTGAGTGAGTAACACTAAAATTAGGCTTTGTTATATTTCAATCGGAATGTATGAAGTGTTGCTGTACATACAGCAACGGGGAAGTTATGGGTTTTACAGGAGGAAACAGTAAATAGCACGTAATTGATTCTAATGAAATAACGGAACTATAGGCATAAATTAACTGTGAATACAGAAGTGCATTCAAACAGCTGCTCTGCAACATATCCGCCCAATGTGTCCATAACACTATTGCCAGCAGCCTACACCCATGTAAAAAACGATTTAAAATCCAGAAATGATCTAAAATAAACTGAATAATGTGATGCAACAAAATTTATTATATTTCACCCTAGAACATGAGAATAAGGACTCAGGAGAAAAGTGCAGTGAATCACTTGTGCATCACAGAAAAGGTACCCAGCAGAGCTCTATTGTAAGCTCTGATTGACTATAATGTTCTACATCTCAAGAAAAACTTTATTTACATTTTTATTTTGGAACAGTTGGTGGGATGTTTAGGGCAGTTATCATGAATTAATTCACAAACATTTTTGCTTAAGCCTAGTAAGTGGCCGATTTGATTCAACAGATACTGCAAGAGCATCTTATATAAACAATAGCACGAAAGGTTTACTGCACAATTCAAGTCCCTTGTACAGATCAACAGACCGAATATGCTATTGAAATGACACAAAAATATGGAAACAGAAAACTTTCTCGCTGAAAATGGAACAACTAATAGTGCAGTGAGTCAAAGAATTTCTCCAGCTGCTGGTGATGCATGTCTGTTTTCATGACGAGGTAACCGGAGCTCTAGCGGCAGCATCTTCCACTTCCCGCAGCAAAAATTCCTCCAATATTGGTGGTTCAGTTGAATACCGCAGCAGCTTTTAGCTCCTTTTCATCCACCTTGATGACGTTGAAATTATTTCAGTTTCATCCGGTACCTGAAAGGCAAATAAAAATTAGTGAATTTCTCAAGTTAGCAGTTTTTGAATTTGTTTCTGGCTCAATAAGCACACATTTTAGTCGGTAGTAAGGGTACAGATTGAAATTTGTCACTGGAAATATGATGAATCAAGATGCAGGTGAGAGTATTTAATAAAAAGATTCAGCTGTACAGAGACATGATGTTGAATATGAAGCAATATTGCAATGCATACACAAGGAAATGGAGGCAATGATAAACTATAGTGTAATACAGAATGTAAAAATACAAGGAGTCAAAAGGGAGAGAGTGATAGGGGAAAAAAGCAAAAAGGAGCTGTGGAAAAATTAAAAAAAATTAAAGAAAAAATGAAAAATTAAGTGTAATAGGCAGTGAAGTACTGAACATAGCATCAAGTACAACAAATAAGGCAGAGAAGCACTGTACATAGGTTCAAGTACAACTAAACAAGGTAACACAATCACGCTGGTTCCAACAATTTTTCATTAACAGTTATTGTTGGGTAATATACGTAAATTTATCGGTGTTATTTAATAACAATCCCAATGTCACATAGCCTTATATATGGAAAAAAAACAAGTCTAAAAAAACAAATACCAATTTGGTAAGACTCATAAACAATGACAAGTAAAGAAATCAGCCCTTAACCTGGAGAATGTTCTACATTTCATTTTTGCTAGTATGTATTCCTTAGTGGAAAACCAGACTCATTTTACTTCTATTAAGAAACATAAAAGGAGAGCAAAATACAAATACAATCATTGGCATAAACATAAGACATGCTTTTTTGAAACATGGCTCTGTTGCTTCACATGACATTTTTGAAGCACTCACAATAAAATTATGATAAGCAGCATGAATTTTCACCTCATATCTCAAAAATATTGATAGAAGCTTACCATGAATGGTAAGCATAGAACAGTTAGATATCTATAAAAATGAATTTCCAATTATGCTTAGAACAGTGTCTTTTTCAAAAAGATGATTGCCATAAAAAGTAGCATTTTACAATGGAAAATCATATACAAGATTTTGCATCTCTCTTGTCATCTTTCACCTTGACATTTAGCTACAAAGTAGAAAGTTATTAAGAGTTAATTTAAAAATTTCAGATTAGATAGGCTACACAAGAAAAAAGAGCTACTCTAAATTATTATTATTGTTATTATTATTATTATTATTAAATAAGAAAGTTTTAGCTTCCCATAACCACGACAAAAATTTTCTAAGAACGGAAGGAGGAAGGCACCATTTAGAATGGAGTTGAGGGAAGGAGGAATTTATGCATAAGGTGCACAAAAACGGCAAGCTAAGAAAGAAGTTCATGAAGCAAGGAAAAGTTGAAGAAGAAAGTAGTAGGTGCTGAAAAACAGGACAGCAGTGAACCGAAAAAAGCTGGTCCGTAACAAAACAAAAACCTATTCTATTTCAACAAAAAGTAAGCCTACCTAACCTTTAGCTCAGGCCCTCACATAGTCAAGCTATTCTGAAAATGCATCCAATATACAGTACACAAGTTTTACAGTCTGCAGTCCAAACTAGCTTTCATGCTGAGCACTGCAGATTCTAAGATTACTACTTGCAAATTTCAACATAAAGGAGAGATCAAAATTTCAACAATGCCAGTGAAGTTTTTTCATTGTAAACCTGGTAAAATTTGTCATCTCATCTTACTTCCAGAATAATTTACACATAAAAATTTAGATACTATTAGAGATGATAGCACCCTACCACAAGATTTATGTTACCTTTTTGGAATGAAAAGCTTATGATGATATTAATTTTTTTTTAAATAAGCAGTATGTCATTGATCAGCATAGAATTTGTGCACATTATACTCTTATTTTTTTATTTCCTTTATACCTCAAATTTCAGGCGAATCAACAGCATTTTCCTATGGAACTAGCATATCGAATTTGAACTGGTCTACTGCATCTGGTTTCAAAGATTTGATAGAGAGATACAGCTTCATCAAGGGAAAAAATCAGTTATGAGCAATCCTTTTTAAATTATTTTTAAATAATATTCAAAGTTCAATTTCTTACCTTCCAGGTCCAAAGTCCTGTGATCATAAAACCACAGCACAACACCAGTTTTCAACACCACTTAGTGCATCTTTAATGCCGATAGGATTCTTCGGTAGTCGGTGTTTTTGAAATGGCGGCTGCAAACACGAATTCGACATTAAAATCATTTAACTGGACAATTCCACTCGGCGCAATCAATTCTTTAAAATTGAAACCAGGGCATTGAACTATCTAGGGTAAATTTTTAGAATTATTCTGACACCAAATAACTGAAAACTTTTTAATTTAACTTGAGGCGGCGACATTGCACTTCACTCGACTCGTCAACACTTCGTTTGAACAGAACGGCTAGATTCAAGATTGTCGTACCAGTGACGCTGACAGTGATGCCAGATTTCGGGTTAGCAGTGTTGCCAGATGCAATCTGAGCGTTGCTATTGGTGCGATGTCATGACGTCACCTACACACCACTCGATTTTATAAAAGACTGGTTTGCAGCTACCTTGTTTCGTCTACCATGCTTTGGGTCCACCGTAGTTTTGATGTTCTTTTTATGTAAATGTTCTGTGGCACTGCTCGACTGACCGTCGTAGAGTAAGGTTGGTTGCGACACCACCTCTCACTGTGCCAACATAAACTCGGTCCGCCATTCAATACGTAGTCGAAGTATTTAACACTTTGACTGCGGCAACTAAGTATTTAGTCCAAAGCCAAAATCAAATTTCAAGTCAAATGTAGTAAACTATTTTGAAAATACCAAACATGAACTGGATCGTGCTTTCACATACCTTTGGTTAAATATTTAGGAAAATTGAGTTTGCGACTACTGGTCGGTCAGCAGCATTATGTAAATTACCTCCGCGTACCACCGGTGGCGCACGTCGCAGTCAAAGTGTCAATAAATCTCTTATAATATGGAATGCTATCAAGTGTTATATAAGGAATAAAGTATCATTTTAGACACATAATTGGTTGTAATTTCTGTACAAAATAAAGCGGAATTACCATACATCCGTGATACGTTCCATTGTCAATTGTTTTTCACTTTTCCATTATAATTGAATGTTTATCAGGTAGGATTTTATGATAAATAATGTGGTCAGAATTTTGAAAATAATGCACCATAGGTTTATAAATTTAAACAGTTTAGCTGAATGTGATGTAACTATCAAAGCCATCAAAAAAATAGAAAAACATTACTACCTGCCGTAAAAGTGACAGGAGAAAGAAGATTGACTCTGTGAAGTCAGGGAACTTAATGTGCATTCATTTTAATTTTCTATCATAAGTAGCGAGTAGACAAATTGGCAATACTTTATTCGACTTTCAATGTTCAAACCATTTAATATATTTTTTAGACTTGAGCCTAACTATATCAATACAGCAAATGAATAAACTTACACTTTGACTGTGACGTGCGCCACCGGTGGTACACTGAGGTAATTTTCATAATGCTGCTGTAGAATAAAACGAGCCATGGGCAAAATGTAAGTTTAATTTTTGTGACACCAATATAAACAAATCTAATTTCAATAGTAAAATTTAAACGCACTATGGAAAGAGTTAACGCTTGTGCTGGGCTTGTCTACCAACAAGCCTAACCCTGACACATTTGCTGTTCTTGATTACCGCTCTTCTTCTTGAGTCACCTGCATATTAAGAACGCAAATGAGTTCTACCGCAAATCATCAGATTCTGCAGAGCTGGAGGCTTTGAGCGCTTCAGGCTTCAGCATCAAGTAGCACAGAGGCTTCAGCACTCGGTCACCAGGAAAGGAGGCGCCATTAGCTCTCCTTGGTTTCGGGACATCATCGTCGTTAACCTGGGACCTAGATGTAAGACATTTTCATACAAGGTTCTATTTTTGTTTATTATTTATGAAGAAAATTGGATGTCAACTATTGTGAAAATACGAACTTCTTCATAAACATGTAAGCTCTTCGTGAAGCTCCAAACCGAAGATTGGAGCCGGGGCAGCTCTGCGCTCTCGTGGCCCGGCGCGGCATGGGGAAGTTCCGGCAGCGACTTCGCGCCATTCTGTCTTCGCCTCACGCAGTGGAGGCGTCGCAGCGGCTCAGCGGCGCTCCTCGGCCGGCGCACGTCTCTTGAGCCCTACTCACGGAGGAACGGCCTTCTAAGCACGTCCTTTATGGTGAGTTGGGAAGCAATTTCAGTGCGGTGTTCTCTTTCCATCTCAGTGCGTCGATTATTTTAATAATTGCCGGTGCGAACGGATATTATAAATTAAATGTTGTCTGAGCCGTTCATAACTCTAAACTTTAGGCTCAAATAAGCTTAAACTCTTTTGTAACCTAGCAACCAGTCTAGCTGGTTAGCTAAATGCCATTGTTTTGGCTAATATTGTTCAGCTGCTGCAGGCTCGAAAATAGAGTAATCTTAAATCTTTCCTAAAGTTTTGTGAGCCGCGCCAGCATGACCATTTAGTTTCCCTGCAAGGTATAAAAATTAAATCTTAAAATTATATTTTCTCTTAAAGGTACGAGTACTGGCTCAGACTTCTTGAAGCGAGCTGGAGGAGTGCGGAGGGTAACCGCGCTGGCCCGTTGCTAAAACTCCGGGCTCCCACCGCTACGTCATCGGGGCGAACCGTGCCAGCCAAGCCATACATTTAATGTTCTATTCATTTTTACTGTTCGTACCTATGCTCAGTAAAATCATGGCTGCCGCATATAGTTTTACTCCTTTGGTGACCCTTCTCCAGGTTTCATTTTCAAGAGCTGCTGACCGACCAGTAGTCGCAAACTCAATTTTCTTGAATGTTTAATCAAAGCTAAATGAAGGTACGATCCAGTTCATGTTTGGTATTTTCAAAATAGTTTACTACAATTGACTTGAAATTTGAGTTTGGCGTTCCACATAGTACTTAGTTGCAGCAGTCAAAGTTTTAATTAAGTAATTTACTGTTTCTTCTGTTCATTTCTGTGCGGTTAAAAACACAAATTATTGTATTGAGATGCGAATATAAGCTGTAAAAAGATATTTAAATTTTATTACAATATTATGATGTTTTTAATAGTACATTTCATGTTGATCCTCACAATTTCAAAAATTTTTTCATAGAATTTAATAATACATCAGAAGGTGTATTATTAACAATGATGTAAGTGCCGTCCGCTTTTGTTCCATTTTCTCGTAATTTGTACCGGCGAACTTGACTTCGGTTGGACTCAGCGCCTGGCTAAGTTAATTCTGTTTCCGGACGGTGTGGAGATTGGTTGAACATTCTACCATGTTCTGCATATTGAAACCTTCTTCGTTCCATGCAATTTATATTTGGATTTGTTTTCGCTTTGTAATTTAATATCTGTTCATTTTTGGTTTCAGCTCTTTATATTATACAAACTATTCGAAACCGTTTATATAATAAAGTGAAAAATCGAAAACGCGTATCGAATAAATGACAACAAATTTCCTTTTTCATAATTGTTATGGCAATTATAATAATTATATTGAATCAATAGTTGTATTACCCTTCAATCTCGTCCATTTTAAGAGAACAAAGACAATAAATAATGCAAGGACATTCAAAAGCGTAAATCAGGATCTAAGTTTTGTATACGATTTTAGTGCGTTTCATTTTATGATGAAATGAAGAACTCACATGCTGCAGTCACTGCGATCTACAACCTAACTCTGCAATTGGCAACGCCACAGCGGCCCCACTGGTTGCCTCGTCTGATAGCGCACCCACAAGTTGCGTCATTTCAGTTGCCGTAGTCGAGGCAAAGTGTTGCCCCGTTTAATAGGGTCTTAAAGAGCTGAAAGAGTGTCTTATGTCGTTTGCTCGGTCGAATATGGTGAAAATCGCGTCTTTTGCCGTTTACAGAATCAACGGAGGTGATAAGTGCATCCTCTGTCATTTGCACGATCGACGGAGCTGAAAAGTGCGTATTTGGCCGTTAGCTCCATCGATCATAACGAAAAGCGCGTCCTTTCCTGTTTGAGCAGTCGACGGAGATGAAAAGGACGTCCAGTGCCGCTTGCGCGGTCGACGGTGCTGAAACGCTCTTTTTGCCGTTTGCCCATTCGACGAAGGTGCTTCTTTAACATATCTGAGATGAGCGTTCTAGACCGCGTTCGCGATCGACGAAGTAAAACAGATCGTCTCGTTCCGGTTGCACGATAAATGGAGCTGAAAAGCGCGTCCTAGGCCGTATGAGCGATTGACGGAGCTGAAAAGCACCTCACTGGCCGTTTTCACTATCGACGGAGCTGAAAAGAGTGTACTGGGCTGTTTTGCATTCGACCGAGCTGGAAAGCGTGCCCTGGGCCGTTTGCGCGATCGACTTAGCCGAGAAGCGGGTCCTGGGCCGTTCTTACGGTCAACGGAGTTGAAAAGCGCATCGTTTTACGGTTTTGCGACTTAACTCCCATAAAAGCGCGTCAGTTTCCAGTTCTGCAACTGATTTCGCTGAAAATCACGTCCTGGGTCGTTTTCGCAACCGTTAGACTTTAAGAACGCATTTTGGACCGTTTCACGATTGACATAGCTGAGAAGCAAGTTTTTGGCGCGATCGACAGAGCTGAGAAGCGCGTCTAGAGCCGTCTGCGCGACCGACTTTTCTGAAGTGAATCCTGGGCCGTTAGTGCAATTGTCCTAGCTCATAAGCGCGTCCTAGGCGTTAACGCGCTCGACGTGCCTGAAAAGCGTGTCTTGGTCCGTTCGCGCGACCGACAAAGCTGATAAGCGCTTCCTGGCTAATTTGCGCCATGAACAAAGTTGGGTAGCGATTCCGAGGCCGTTTACGCAATCGAAAGAACTGAAAACGCCCCCTGGACCGTTTGCGGGATCGATCTAGCTTAAAAGCGTGTCTTGGGCCGTTGCTGCGGTCGATGGAGCTAAAAAGCGTGTCCTGGGCCGTAAGCGCGATCGACCAAGTTGAAAAGCGAGTCCTGGGCCGTTAGCGCAATCGACCTAGCAGAAAATATCGTCTTAAGCCATTTGCACGATAGACGGGGTTGAAAAGCGCGTCCTTTGCCGTTTGAGCGATAGACCTAGCTGGAAAACTCGCACTGGGCCATTTGAGCGATAGACGAAGCTGGAAAAGGCGTCCTGGACCGGTTGCGGGTTTGACCAAGTGGAATTGCGCGTGCTGGGCCGTTTCCGCGTTCGACGGAGCTGAGAAGTAGGTTCTGGGTCGCTTTTGCGATCGACTGAGCAGAAAAGAGCGTCTTGTTCCGGTTGAATGATAGACGGAGCAGCAAAGCTCGTCTTGGGCTGTGTGCCCGATTGACGAAACTGAAATGTGCGTCACGGCAGTTTCTGCGATCGACAGAGCTGAAAAGCTCGTCCTGAGCAATCTGAGCGATCGACTCAGCTTAAAAGCGCGTCCTGGGCCGTTAGCGCGAACGACATAGCTCGAAAGTGAGTCATGGGCTGTTTGTGCGACCGACCGAGAGGAAAACCGATTTCTGCGCTGTTTTCGCGATTGATGCGGCTGAAAAAGCGCTTTTTGGGCGGTTTAGCAGTCAACCTAGCTGAAAATCGCGTCCTGGGCCATTTGAGCGATCGGCAGACTTGAAAAGCACATTTTGGACCAATTCGCGATCGACCTACTGAAAAGTGCGTCCTGGGCCGTTTGCGCGATTCACCTTGTGAAGAGCGTGTGCTGAACGGTTTTCTCGATCAACGGAGCTGAAATGAATGTCCTGGGCCGTTTACGCGATCGATGTAGCTACAAAGCGCGTTCTAGGCCGTTATCGCGATCGACGGGGTTGAAAAGCGAGTCCTTGGCATTTGCGCGATCGAACTCGCTAAAAAGCGCGTCCTGGGGCATTTGCGCGATCGACCTTGCTGAAAGGCGCGACATGGACCGTTTGCGTGATCTACGAAGATGAAAGAACGTGGGGGTCCATTTGCGCTTCCGAACTAGCTGAAAATCGCGTCCTGGGATATTTGCGCAGTTTAGTAGGCTGGAAAGCGCATCTTGAGCTTTTTTGCGTGATAGACCTATGATTTCAAACGATGCTGATGAGGTGGCTCATGAATGGTCGCCTTCCATTTTTCTTCGCTTCAACCTGCGCTATCAACACCTCCCATTACCGAATTCCAGCAGGAAATGATGGTTTTCTTATCCTGAATTGTCCAACGAAGAAAACGTCTTGAAGTAACGAAAGAGTACAAGTGCTCGTTGGTCGTTCAGGATTTGACAGTTTTTCAGGAATGAACGAGGTATCGCGGCCGAGTCTTCTAATGACCCATGATTTACGTGAGTGATTACACCTCAACATTTTTTCCAGATTAGTCTTGATAACTATTACAAGCCTTCGCTCCTGTGAAACAATTCAAGACGATATGGGCCGTGCATTAGTGCATGAATGAACGAACGAGCGTGCTATTGTCAATGTTTGGCAGTTAATTTGCGTAAAGGCCCAAATCTGGATCAATAATTAAGAAACTGAGAAACTGAGAATTAAGAAGCTGAAAAGTGTCCTGGGCCATTTTTGCGATTGACGTTGCTGAAAAAGCGCATCATGGTCCACTTTCACGATCGACGGAGCCAATGAGGGTGTCCTGGGCCCCTTGCGCGATCAAGAGAGCTGAAAAAGGCACCCTAATCCGTTTGCACGATCGACCCAAATGAGAAACGCGTTTTGTGCTGTTTTCGCAATCGATGTAGCTACGCAGAGCGTTCTGGGCCGTTATTGCAATCGACGGAGTTGAAAAGCGTGTTCTGGGCCGTTTCGTTGATCGACCTACCTGGAAAGCGAATTCTGGGCTGTTTGCGCAAACGACGGAGCTGAAAAACGCATTATGGGCCGTTTTTGCGAGTGACGGAGCTGCAAAGCGTGTCGTGGGCCGTTTGCGTGATCGACAAAGCTGAAAAGTGTCTCCTAGGGCGTTTACGTAATCGACCGTACTGAAAATCGCTTCTCGGGCCCTTTCCGCGTTCGACGGAGCTAAAAAGAGCGTCCTTGGCCGTTTGCGCGATCGACAAAGCTAAAATGTGTGTCCTGGACCATTTTCGATATTGACCTACCTGAAAAGCGCGTCTTGGGATATTTGCGCAGTTGACTTACCTGAAAAGCGCATCCTGCGATTTTCGCGTAATAGACCTCGCTGAAAACCGCGTCCTTGGCCGTTTGCGAGATCGATAGAGCTGAAAAGTGTATCCTGGACAATTTGTGCGATCGACAGAACTGAAAATCTCATCCTGGGCCATTTGTGCGATAGTCGAAGCTGAAAACGCGGTACGGGTCGTTTCCGCGAATGACAAATCTGGAACGCGCGACTTGGGCTGTTTGGGCGTTCAACCAAATTGAAAAGAGCGTCCTGGCCCGTTTTCAGCGATCTATGGGCTGAAAAGCGCGTCCAGGGCCGTTTTCGCATTCGACAAAGCTAAAAACGTGTCCTGAGCAATTTGTGCGATCGACAGAACTGAAAAGCTCGTCCTGGGCCATTTGAGCGATCGACGAAGCTGAAAAGCGCGTCTTGGGCCGTTTGTGCGCTTGACCTAGCGGTAAAGCGTTTCCTGGGCCGTTTGCGCAATTGATGCCGCTGAAAGCTCGTTCTGGTTCATTTCGCGATCAACCTTGCAGCGAAACGCGTCAAGGCTATTTATGCAATCGACTGACTTGAAAAGCACATCTTGGACCGTTTTGCCATCGACATTGCTAAAAGGAGATTTTTTGTCGTATGCGCGATCGACGGAGCTGAAAAGCGCGCCCAGGGCCGTTTGCGCGAGCGATTTAGCTGAAAAGCGGGTTCTGGGCCAATTAGCGATCAACTGAACTGAAAAGCACGTCACGATCCTTTTTCGCTTTCGGCAGAACAGAAACGTGTCCGAGATTGTTTGCGCGATCGAGATAGCTGAGAAGCGCCTTATGGTCATTTGCGCGACCGACCAGATGAAAATCCCGTTCTGGGCAGTTTGCTCAATCAAAGGAGTTGAAAAACGCGTCCTGGGCCGGTTGTGCGATCGACGAAGCTAAAAAGCACGTCTTGGGTGGTATGCGTGACCGACCAAGCAGAAAAGCACGTTCCGGGCCTTTTGCGAGATCGACTGAGCTGAAAAGCTCATACTCGGTCGTTTGGCGATCGACGAAGATGAAAAGCGTGTCTTGGGCCGTTTCCCTATTGAAAATTAAGGGAGTAGCATGGTTGATTAAAGGAGACAGCGGTGAATTAAAGGAGTATTAAGCGAACCGAGGCCTCTTCCCTTCTGACACTTCCAGGGCGCGACTCATAAGCGCGATGCGAGCAAGTTCTCCCATGTTGCTACCAGAGGCCACCTGTGCAGATGGCCTCTAGGTGAGACGCCTTCCATCTTTCTCGAGAGAAATGACGGTTGCCATCTTTCGCGTCAGTTTTGAAGTTGGTGTTGTGCGTGACAGATGTATGGATCGTGTCTCTATTATTTAAAACGTTTCAAGTAGTGTCAGGGTGTATATCAGTGCGAGTGTTTATTACGTGAGGGTGCATAGTACGTGAGGGTGTTAGAAGAAACAAGAGATGGAAGAGACGTAGAATGCTGGTCTGTAGAGGCATTATTTCAAGAGCATGAACGGAGCTAGGGCCTAACTGCTAGTTTCACCCCCTCGGTCAATTGATATTTTAGACGATTCATCGTTTTGGTGGGGCTGGTAGTGAAGGCAAAACCTCAATGTGAGCAATGTAAAAACAACAAAATGTGGAAACCAAACCTGAATTTTCCCTCGTCAGTCTTCAGCAACCTTTGAATTGAAGGACATTCTTGAAGGTGATCAACTATGTGTTCAAATACATATTTGTGTGTGTTTGTGTGTGTGTATGGGGGGTGTTGTGTGTGGGTGTGGGGGTAGGTGTGTGGGAGGGGGGGTTTGGGGAGGGTTTGTGTGTGGGGATAGGTGGGGGAATGTGTGTATATGAATAGCCGGTTTAATTAGGCTCGGGCAAGATAAAGTCATTTTATTTTCCTTTCTAAGTTTAGGAATGAAAGATGAAGCGTCTGCTGGACGATTGTTTTTGTTATATATATAGCTACGAGTATATTCGTTCAACGACCATAGGGTATTGTTGCTATAACCTTTTCAAGGTACATTTATATTGTTCCCTGCAGGCTTTCGCCTCCAAGGCTGCGTACAGCTGATTTCCCACTATTGCACATTCAACCGTTGACGCTTCTCAACCAAATATAGCCAGTTGCCCATTAATTACCTTAGTTATTGCGTTGCGAAAACTTCAAGCATAAGTTATGCGTCACAAACATGTCCCATTAATGTCAGCTTAATAATGAACCGGCACCCTTGAAATTTTCTGCACGTTAGTAGGAATGTATTTAATTTACATACTCTGGTACATTTTTATTGTGCTATCAACCGTGTTTGCTTATGATGAATTGATTAATCGCGCAAGAACTAAGGTAATTCAAGGGCAAACTGGTTATAATCGGTTTGAGCAGTCTGACGGTTGGAAAGTGTGACTAATGGGAAATCAGCTGTGCGCAGCCGTTTTTTTTAAATTAAATTAAGAGGTGGCCATCCTGGGCCTCTCATGATTCTCCGATGGTGAATAGGAGAGACTGGTCGCGCCTTGGGAGCGCGACGGTAGTGCTCCATGCTGAGCCAGCGTGGCCACCGGTTGGGACAGAGGTGCAGGGGCGCCTATAAAGTGGACACTTCGAATCCGAATCAAAGGAGAAACATGGATGCAACAACGAAGTAGTAATACGAGCGCTCCCAGGAATCACCGATGCCACTCCTATAATTTTTAATTGGGTTATGCCATCGACGGATCTGAAAAACGGGTCCCGTGATGTTTGCAAGATCAACGTAACTAAAAGCGCGTTCTCGGCCGCTTGCGCGATCGACAGAACTAAAAAGCTTGTCCTGGGCACCTTGCGCGATCGACCCCTTGCGCGAAAAACTGAGTCATGGGCAGTTTGTGCCATCGAAGGAGGTGAAAAGCGATTCCATGGCCATTTTCGCGACTAATGAAGCTGAAAATCGCGTTCTGGTTCATTTCGCGACCGACTTAGCTGGAAAGCACGTTCAGAGCCACTTTCACGGTCGACCTAGCTAAAAAGCGCGTCCCGATCCGTTCATGAGATCGACGCAACTAAAAGCACGTTTTGGGCTGTTCGCGCGATAGATGGAGCTGAAAAGCGCGTCTAGGCCGTTTATGTGACCAACATAGCTGAAAAGCACGTTCATGGCCGTTTTTCCGGTCGACAGAATAGAAGACAGCGTTTTGTTCCGGTTGCGTGATAGACGAAGCTGAAAAGCGCGTCCTTGGCCGTTTCCGTGATCGACCGAGCTGAAAAGCGCGCCACGGTCAATTTTTTGCGATCGACAGAGATGAAAAGCGTTTCTTGGGCCGTTCGGGTGTCCGTCAGTGCTAAAAAGCACGTTCAAGGCCATTTGCGCGATCGATCTCGCTGAGAAGCGCGTTCAGGGCCATTTTTGACATTGACGGATCTGAAAAACCTGTGGCGTGTCCTGTGCCGTTTGCGAGGTCATCGTAGCTAAAAGCGTGTCCTGTGTAAAGCGTGTGTAGCTATAAGCGTGTTTACATTAGCCGTTTGCGCTATCGACGAAGCTGAAAAACGTGTCCTGAGCCGATTGCAGCAATCTGCGGACCTGAAAAGCGCGTCCAGTGCTATTTTCGCGATCGACCTAACTGAAGAGTGCATCCTCGGCCGTTTGCGCGCTCGACCTAGCTGAGAAGTGAGTCATGGGCAGTTTGTGCAACCGTCGAAGCTGAAAAGCAGTTCTTGGGACGTGTGCGCGATTGAGGCCGCTGAAAGCGAGTTCTGGGCCGTTACGCGATCAACCTAGCTGAGAAGCGCGTCCTTCACCATTTACACGTTCGACAGATTGGAAAAGCGCATCTTGGACCGTTTGTACGATCGATCTAGCTGAAAAGCAAGTCTTAGGCCTTTTCCGCAGTCGACGGAACTGGAAAGCGCGTCCTGGCCCACTTGCTCGATCAACCTAGCTGAAAAGCGTATCCTAAGCCGTTTGAACGACCGACTTCTCTAAAAGAAAAGAAAAGAAAGAAAAAAAGAAAGAAAAACATTTTATTTCCAATAAAGTACAAACATGAAATGTCGATACATTGGTTTTTAAAACACCTTAACATTAACATCCTTAAATGATTATAACACATTGGTATCGTAATACCCGTGTAGAATGTTGAAACAAAATGATCGATAGAAAAGTACAACAAAATTGAGTTCCTTTCCTTGCCTAATCTGATTTTGAACTAAGAGAGCACAATCCTCGCGACGCTCATTTGAAAAACACTTTCATTAGTACGCCCAAGTTTTGAAAATGCAAGCGAAAAATGCATTCAAATACCTTAACATAGAAACCCTTAATTGCTATTTATACATGGTTATCGTAACACCCATGTTAAGTGTTGGAACATATGATTTAGATCCTTAATTGCTATTCAAACATGGTTATCGTAATACACATGATAGTTGTCGACACAGGATTTAGGGAGAAGCACAAGTTAATAAAAATAAACAATAATATCTATAAGAGGATCGTTTGCATTTGGAGGGCGGCACTAAGTTTCAGTTTCTGTGTTTCAATTTCTAAGTTTCGATTTCTGAAATTTTTGCTAGGAAGTGAAAATTTATCTTATTGTACGTGCGCTAAGTCATCTTACTTATTCCTGTCGAATAAAATGAGCATCACAACTGTTGGTTCCATGCAGGGGAATGAGGTTGCTTTCCACAATTACTAGTGTTTCATCTGTGGTGCCCAGGAATGGAAATGGAGCCTATTTTTTTCTAATAAATTATCAACTCCAAAATCAAAAAATTCCTTTCGCCCATCCGACAACACTTCACTCCCTCCTCCGGTGATGCACCGCATCCGGTCATGCCTCTACACTTGGTCACGCTTCACATTTGTTTATATCTTACATCCGGTGAAAGCACACATCCGATCTTTCATCCCCATGTAAGGTGTCCCAACGATAATATTTGCTATCACAAAACACAAAATGGTTATGATATTTCTTACTTGAGCTAATAGTACTGGCACAAAGAGTACATCTGGGTTGAAAGACATGAAAAGTATTGTTTTACATCGCTAGCTGTAATATTTTCAACATAGGTGGAACCGTACAAAAGTTAACTATCTAAAATTAGTGTTGTCGTAGTGTATTCACGAGAATAAAAAGGTAAGAAGAGTTTACCACACAAAGCTCATGACAGCAATTTGAGACCAGAATAAGAAGATTTAAATGATGATCTTTAAAGTTATGACATTCGTCAGATCCGAGGCCTTTTTTAAATGTTTCAATGAGACCGAAGTAGAGAAAGTATGTACTAAAATACCCTCACATTTAACATCCTCTCTCCCTTTGCGGTAATTAATATGGGTTTGGAAATGCAAGATGAAAGTGAGTCACTAAGAACACAAAATCCCTGTGACACATAGCTGAAAATAATCTTGTTAGGGTGCGCGTTATTGGATCACGAGTCCGTAATATTTGCTACATAGCTGGAACACAAATGTACACACGAGCGCAGGAAAGCAAAAAATTGCTAATGAAATACGTCGCATGTTCAAAAAGCTTCAATATGAGCGAAAAGTACTTACGAGTATCTTAAAGTTAAGACCATGACTTAAGATTGAATACATGAGGATCTTAATATTTATATTGGTTGATTTGAAACAAATGGTTGGGAGAAAAGTACAAAGAAAATGCATTCCTTCCATTGTGTTGATATCAAATACATGATGATCGTAATATTTCTATCGGTTAAGTTTTGGAACAAATAATTGGGAGAAAAGTACGTAGATAAATGCATTCTCTCCGTTGTGTTGGTCTGATTTTAACACTGGATTTTATTTCAAGGGGTCAAGAAAACATTGCACATGTGATGCGTTGTTAAGAACACTCCAGTTGGTGCACTTCAATATTGAAATTTGAGCTTACGAACGTTGGAACTAGTGAAATGAGGGATTAAAGGTTGAAAGTACAACGGGTAGATCCAAAATTAATTTGCATCTTTGACTGCTAGGTTGATGCTAGAGGCAGTTTTACATTGTTTTGTATCAACTAGTAAGCTAAAATACCTGGTATGGATGAAATGAAGGATTTTACAGTAACGGAAAAATTTAAATTTCGTATACTACCGGCCTTGGCCCAGAAAAATTCACCGGATTCAAAATAGATGAGAGGGACCGATGTACAATGCCAACCGTAACATTATCAAGATTGCTGGGGCAAAACGAGAAAGTCAAAACAACCTCAAATGGTGTGGCCGAAGCATACTGGAAGAGTGTAAAGGTCGACACTGCGTCACAACAGGATCAACATGAGCATCTTAAAGGGGAATATGTTCTAAACATACAGACACGCACATACGTACACCTATATCCATACGCATATACGCACACACGTACTGCATATGCGCACTCTTCCAGCACGTACTGCAGTTCACACTTATTGTGTTGACGCAAGATAGAGAGCCATTTTAGTTTTGAATTCTCTCAGTGTTTGAGGGGTTTTGAAGCTCTGGGGGAGTCTGTTCCACAGTAAGGCGCCTAATACTGACAGAGCTTTCTGCCCGATGCTAGATGAACGGTATTTGATTGAGACATCACGTCTCCTGTTCGTCTTTTGGTTCGTGACGGTAGGGGAGTGGAATTCCACTATTTCAGCACTGCTATGAGGAAGATATAAAGAGGAGAAAACGTATTGGGCTTTGTGCGCCAGAAACCTTTCCCGAATCGGAGCCCAGCCAAGTTTATTCAGGAGAGGTGTTACGTGGTCATGCTTTTTGAATTTACCGTTGCATACAACCTTTGCTGCAAAATTCATGCATTTTTGTAGGTCATTCTGAAGATCTTTCGATATATCTCCCCAGACCAGGCTACAGTAGTCAATACGTGATAAGACCAAAGAATGAACGGCCAACAATCTAGATTCTTCGTCAAGCATATTTTTTATACGATTGAAAAACAATAAGGTCCCGTGAATTGCGTTGCAGGTTTTATCAACGTGGGATTTGAAGGACATGTTTCCATCGAACCAAATACCTAAATTATTTATTTTTTTCTGATGGAAAAGCGCGTCTTTTTTCGTTTGAGCGTTCGACCTAAATGAAAAGCACGTCCTGAGCTGTTTGCGCGATCGACAGAGATTGAAAGCGCGTTCTCGGCCGTTTGAGCGATCGACCTCGCTGGAAAGCGAGTCCTGGGCCAATTGCACGATCGACATAGGTGAAAAGCGAGTCCTTGGCCGTTTGTTCGATCGACTGAACTGAAAAGTGATTCCCGAGCAACTTGTACAATTGACGGAGCTGAGAAACAAGTTTAGGCCATTTGTGCGATCGATTAAGCTATTGCGGAATCGGCCCAGGAATCGCTTTTCAGCTTTCCAGCTGTGTCGTTCGCACGAATGGCACATGACGCGCTTTTAAGGATAGAGTACCCCTTGCAGACTTTTTTTTTGTTATTGGACCTAGAGCAGTGAAATTTGGTATACTGATAGGAAATGTAATTGAGAGTCATTTATCTTCCATGAAAAAGTGCGATTTTCTTGAAAAGAAAATGGGAAATCAAAGAAAACAATATTTTAGGGGGTAGTTCAAAATGCTTCTTGTCCGACATTTTTTGAGCTACAATAAAGATTTTGGTATCATTGGATGCAGAAAAACGTGGAAATTTCAAAAACTTTAATGCTTTTCCCCGAATTTTAAGTTTAATAAAAAAAATTCAAAAAATCGAGAGAAAACTCGGTTTTCGAAAAAATGCGGATTTAGGACGTCATAACTTTTGAACAGAAAATTAATTTTGATAAACAATTGGGGTTTTTGGAAAGCTCTTGTCTTTCCAAATCCAATGATACCAAAATCATTGCTGTAGCTCAAAAACTGTAGGAGGAGATGCATGTTGATACCTCATATTCCGATCCTCCACAAAAGGAAAATTAGGTAAACATAGAGTCTCAATTTTTCATCGTTATTATTTGTGGAGTCAGCTAGGACCCTTGAAATCATTATACAGTAAAAATATTTTTAGAAGATGATATATCAACGTCGCGCCGTGAAGAAATAGCCAAGGTGGAGTTGTAACATGATAAAATACAATTTCCCCCTCCCCTCCCCCCATTCTTCAAACCCATGTAGCGGGAGAATGAGCGAACGTACGAACTTCATTTTTTCACAGGATGTACCTGACCTTTTTCTCCTCCTATCGCAGCTAAAATCTATTTCCCCCCCCCCCAATTTTCCAATTTTTGGGGTGCTTTGTCGGTCGTCGGATCCACTGTAACCATAGCCTTATGCACGATAACGCTCGTTGTCACACTGCCCGTGGCACAACTGAATACCTCGAAGAAGTCGATATCGTTACATTGAACTGGCCAGCGCTCAGCCAAGACTTGAATCCCATTGAGCACGTGTGGGATGAACTGAAGAGGAAGGTTCGTTCCAGAACTCCTGCTCCTTCATGTCTGAATGAGCTGAAATCTGCTTTAATCGAGGAGTGGGAAGGTATGCCACAAGAATCAATTCAGAACTTGATCAGGTCGATGAAAAATCGTCTTCGAGCAGTTATTAGGGCAATGGGAGCGAACACAAAGTATTGACACTTAATTTTAAGGCTAAATAAATTTTTTATTGATTATTTTTTGTTGTTTTATTTATTCCCATATATCCTTGTTTTCCTACCTCCTTGGTTTAATCCGGGATAGCTCCCGAAATACTGGCTTGATTTGAATGAATTTGGTATCAATTTATAGTTAAGAGCTGAACCTTTAAATTGATGTAATGTTTATGGTTATTGAAAAAATATTTAGCGCTCAAAATCGCGCGGAATCAATTTCAAGAAAGTTATTTCAAACTTTTGCTCGCGAGTGTAGTATCGGTTAATACAGATTTGATAGTAGCAGCACTTGGGCGTTAGCGACTTGCTGTAAATCAGGGCTGCCATTCAGATTTTACGATTTTCCCAAGGGTGACCAACCAAATTTCCCAAGATTTCCCAAGATATCAAAAATGTTGAAAAAACGGAAAATTAAACGTCACCTACCCTACTTAAATAATCATTTTCTTCATTGTCCTCTTCGTCTACAGCACAAACACTTATTATATTCTTTTCGTTCTGTTTTTTGAGTTTGGCTTCACACAGTTGGTAAAAAGTTCCGTCTTCAACCTTCTTTATTTACGATTTCTCCGGAACCCAGTTTAGACAATTTAAAGAACTTCTTTTCATGTACTGTTTTGCTAACAATCGATGTCTTACTGTTATTGTTTTTAATGCATTCACTGTTTTTGTTTGTATGCAATTTATCAGAAAAAACCCTCTCAACAGGAGCTGACGAATGTGGCAGAACTGTTAGTGTAGTCATAAAATTCGATAGGAGCGCGTACTTACAATTACCTAAACCATCTCTTAAATCCTCTACTGAATACCAGTATCTTGGGATAATTTCTGTGGCTAGATTCAGGTCGGATGCAGATTCTAAAACTGCACCACTGATCATCTACTCGTTCAAATGTTCTTCACTTACGATTGAAGAGAAATGCAGAGCCAATGAAGCAATCCTTTATGGAGACTTGTTCATGTCACTAGCTACTCTTGGATCCAGCACTCACAATTTTGAAATGGCTCCATCTTCACTAAGAGGAAAAAATTTTTCAATTTGCGAAGTGATTTCAATAAGTACACGTAAGCAATGGTTTCGAAATCCGTTTAGAGCATCGTTTTTGAAGGGGCTTTTATGCAAGCGCGAGATCGCTTTCTCACCAAGATAGAGATCATTGATGTCTTTAAATAGATTTCTATTGCGTACCTCTATTTCAGATAATTTCCAGATAATGGTCATTCACATACTCCTTACTGAATGACTGGTTGTACCGTTTTCTTTTTTCTACTGAGGCTCCAACTTTAAGGTTATTGAAGATTATACTCGACAATGTCCGCTGTAGCTCAGATACAAGGCGGGCGCGCACATCAAACTCGCACTCCGGTTGCTGTAGCCGGCACACGCTTGTTACAAATGAATGTTTAACGAGCTTTGAACAAGTATTTTACGAGATTGATTTTCATCTCTGACTAATTTAGAAATATCCCTATTTGTGAGGAATATTTATTTGAATCTTTTTGTTATTCAGTGAACATTTAATGAAAAATGAGATCGTAACGTCAAATTCCCAAGAATTCGCTAGTTTTCCCTCTGATTTCCCAATATCCCCAGGATGGTCGTGATTTCCCAAGATCTTGGGAAATTTCCCAAGGGATGGCAGCCCTGCTGTAAATAAGTGTCCTCTCGGAAGTAATGTCAGTAGTTCGATATAATTTTAGCTGTTATAAAATCTTTTAGATTATAATGGCTAAGGCCACGTAACGTTGTTTCAGTTAATATGAAAACTAAACCCCCTCCAGACCTTGCATTACCATGTTGCCTCTGGACGTCGGAGTGGCGCTGCAAAAGAACCGCTGATGACCAGACTGGCTTGTGGGAAACAGGGCTGCCACTGATGGGGGATTTCCCCTAGATCTGGGGGAAACACTCGTAGTCTAGGGGAATGGGGGAAACTTTCGCAAAAACCATGAAATTTGGGGGAATTCGGCCAGCAATTATTTCCTATGTAAAAAATGTATACCATCGATAATTTTGAATTACAAGTGGACGTATGCTCATTCGGATGAAGAAATTATGATGCAGAACAGGAAATACCCCCTATTAACTATGAATAAAAGGCGATAAAACGAAGTTTGAACGAGGATCGAACTCATTAGACTAGCAACGAGATTCACATCGGAACAATGAACAGTAACATTACTCTCATTCTCACAGCTCACAGAGCTAAGTCTCGAGAGTTCGCTCTATAAAAGGAATAAAAAGGCAAACAGTGACCGTGACGGTTGCTAGCTTCCTTCCTCTGAGCGAATACTTTTTGATCGACATTCTTTCCATTAACTTAAATTATGTGGTAATTATTCCTATATGTTAATTTGGGAATTCAGACATTTTTATTGTATTTTCTTCGGCAAAAGAGGCGTAAGCAGGAGTTCTTGCAGATTGAATACTTGTGTGGTTCAAAATTAAGAGATGTTGAAAATGTGCGGCACGCCTAGGTTTCAATCAGTAACTTTCAATATTAACGTTTTATTTTTATGTCTTTTCATAACTTATATGCGTTGCAGAGACTAACTCTGTTACATGCTCTTCAGCAATTAGTTCTTCAACTTTGAATATTAACTTAATGTTTTAACGAGCAAAACTTTACAAAGATGACAAATAGGTTCATTTTAGTGATTTACTGATTAATGCTATTTATATAATGATTTCATTATTTTATAATTATCATTCTTGCCTTAGAATGCTGATTGTTTTTTCCAATGGCTTACCGAACCGAATCATGTTCTACGAAACGAAAGTTCTGTACGCAGTCATTTAGAAATGATTGGCTCGGTGCCACCGAATTAAAACTCGTCTGAAATGAAATCGTAATCCCATGCAACTGTAGGTAATGTAAGTGCTGCAATATTTCTTTGAAAAATTAAAACAAAACAATGTTCAGTGCAACATAAGAGAAACAAATGTTGCAAGTACCAACGCTGATATCGTATGAGAGCTATCCAAGAAATCCAGTGGAATTACCATAAGTGAGCTTACTCATGTAGAAAACTTTTACCAACACGACCTTTCCTCAAGTGTGTATAATTTCTTACCTGTGGGTAGAACAATTTACCCCTACAGCTAAATCGCTCACAAGGTGTCAATGAAAGGACGAAATTACATTTGGATTTAATATACATTAAGTAATGTCAGTTTTTATTTAATATATACAATAATACGTTTTTTCCTTAATTTTGGGGGATTTTTGACGAAAATGGGGGAATTTCTACCGCAAATCTGGGGGAAAAGGAAAAACCTCAGTGGCAGCCCTGGTGGGAAAGCCCGCTCTGCAATGGCATTCAGTTGCTCAAGAGCTCTGAGAGGGGAAGGATGCTTGCGAGCTATACGCGGGAGCTACTCACTCCCGCGTATAGCTCAGGGCTGCCAATGAGAATTTTACCAAAACCCCAGCATACGCTAGACCCCAGCATACGCTAGACCCCAGCATACGCTAGACCCCAGCATACGCTAGACCCCAGCATACGCTAGACCCCAGCATACGCTAGACCCCAGCATACGCTAGACCCCAGCATACGCTAGACCCCAGCATACGCTAGACCCCAGCATACGCTAGACCCCAGCATACGCTAGACCCCAGCATACGCTAGACCCCAGCATACGCTACATTTTTTTGATGCTAAAACGAAAAGTTATCCTCAACGTTTTGACACCAGTTCATTGCGAATCTAACAGAAAAAAAAACATTCGTCTCTATCTGCATTATTGGCTGAGGAATATTTTTTTCAACAAAATTTCATATGAGCGAGGGAGTTTTGGGCAAATTCCTAAAACTTTATAGACTATATGTCGAGAATTTGTCCGCGACACAATCTTTTAAGGTGACTTATAGTCAGGTTCAAGTCAAAATTTTATTTAATCTTAACGAATAAGGAATAAAGGTTCTCGATACGAGCAACAAAGAACTACAACGCGAACACACGAACGACAAACAACGCGAACACACGAACGACTAAAACATTAACGAATAAATTTATCTTGACGAACTAGAAGGATTACGCATAACTAGGAATATACATGAAAGTTAAGGAGCAGCATAAGCGACTGCTTCAAATAAATTGACGAACGGTCGCCCGGTTCGAGGAAAGGCAACAACAGACGTCGCCAGGCTCCAGGTAAGGCAACAACAGACGTCGCCAGGCTCCAGGTAAGGCAACAACAGACGTCGCCAGGCTCCAGGTAAGGCAACAACAGACGTCGCCAGGCTCCAGGTAAGGCAACAACAGACGTCGCCAGGCTCCAGGTAAGGCAACAACAGACGTCGCCAGGCTCCAGGTAAGGCAACAACAGACGTCGCCAGGCTCCAGGTAAGGCAACAACAGACGTCGCCAGGCTCCAGGTAAGGCAACAACAGACGTCGCCAGGCTCCAGGTAAGGCAACAACAGACGTCGCCAGGCTCCAGGTAAGGCAACAACAGACGTCGCCAGGCTCCAGGTAAGGCAACAACAGACGTCGCCAGGCTCCAGGTAAGGCAACAACAGACGTCGCCAGGCTCCAGGTAAGGCAACCACAGACGTCGCCAGGCTCCAGGTAAGGCAACAACAGACGTCGCCAGGCTCCAGGTAAGGCAACAACAGACGTCGCCAGGCTCCAGGTAAGGCAACAACAGACGTCGCCAGGCTCCAGGTAAGGCAACAACAGACGTCGCCAGGCTCCAGGTAAGGCAACAACAGACGTCGAAAGGCTCCAGGTAAGGCAACAACAGACGTCGCCAGGCTCCAGGTAAGGCAACAACAGACGTCGCCAGGCTCCAGGTAAGGCAAGAACCGACGTCGCCAGGCTCCAGGTAAGGCAAGAACCGACGTCGCCAGGCTACTGTTCGTGTTAAAAAGAGCGACGTTGAACGATCAAAATGGAAACCAGCTAATAGTTAATATACAAATAAGTATGCGACAAGGTGGCAATGAGGCAATTGTTTCACAGTATTAATAAGTTGACTACAGAGAAATTCATCATTCACCTTCAATAAAAAGACGCCGTTAGACATTGCTTGGAAGAACCGCAGTTACAGACAAGGAAGACAAGAAGGCGCGCGCTGGCTCGGCTAATACTGTAGAGGGGACAAAATATTAAACATGAGCATAATTCTTCACAACGACTGGTGTTAAGTTTTTTCAAGTGGGTATCACAGCAGTAATAAAGCGGCAAAATAGCAAAAAATAGCGCACCTGAACTTATTAGGTCGTCCAGTGTGCTTCTCACTTTAAGGCGCGAAGTTAATTAAGAGAGGCACCGGAAGAACCGGTAAGTGCAAGAAAAGTAAGTGAAAAGGAAGGCTACGTGGGGAGGAATTCAACCCACTAGTAGAAGGCCCCTTTTCCAGGTTAAGTTAGAAGCATGCAATTTTTTTAAGGTTAATTCAAGGTTAATTTAAAGGTTTCAAAGAAAATGGAAAGACCAGCTCAAAGTTTAGTAGAGACTGGTTTAAGAATTCATTAAGCACACACATTCAACCATTCATTCATGAAAATTTAAGATAAGCATAAGGAGAAGAACTTAGGTGAGCTAAGCGCCGAAAAATTGAGCCAGCACGGTTTGTCTCCACGCAAAGACGTCCAGCTCCGCCTCCGTCAAGGGTAGCGTTGACCGGAAACAGCGGCTTACGACCGGTAGCAGAGCGCAATAAAGGACTGCACGGTAGCAAGTCTAAGGCAATTCCGACCTCTCAGCTCCACCGCTCTCGGACTAGCTTGCGAATAGGTCACTATAGGTTGCTACTTAATGTGATTAGCAGACGTGCACCAATTTTGTGAGGAAATCCTCACAACTATACCTGTCTATTCGAATGCTACAAACATGTTCTGAATACCTCAAAGCATATTTAAATCTGGAAGTATATTTTTTTTATATGAACAATTTACCTGTTGGTACACAAGTGGTCCAAGAAGCGTGGAACGTGTTAAGACAACGAAATTCGAGCAAGAAAATTCTTTTCGGAATTTCAGCTAAATCCCCTAGGAGGTAATGATCTTGCAATCAGTTGTCAACTGTCATGAGTCAGAACTGTCTAAAGCGGAAAAATCCTGTGACATTCTACGCCACTGCCAGTGAAACGCACGATCATGATCCGAGTGACTATTTGATGTCAGCGTTATTGGCAACGTTGAACTGAAACTTTTACTCCTGCACTTATGTTAAACCCCAGTTCTCCAGATTGCAATTTGAACGGAGATCTGTGTTTCCGAAGATATGTCAGATGATTCGAATGATACGTTAAGAGCAACAGGAAAGGTAGAGTTGGGCCGCATGGAATGGTTAGCAAGATAACTCCCTTAGTGTCCAATCATAATATTGATTTTTTCATTTCACATTCCTAACAGTCCGCAAAATTAGAAGTTACAGGTTTCATAAACGCAAACGGCACTATTACCCTCATTGATTATGATAACAGTGCAAGAACAACTATTTTGCTATATGTTACGTTTCTACTTTTAAATGAAATACCCTCAAACTGCAGCATATAGGAGTAAAAATCATTTGATAGGTTGAAAAAGAAACAGTTGATAAAAATAAAAATTATTACAACTTGTCTCTGAAAAAAATACATACACTCAACCAGTAGTATCAGATTCAGAAAAGAGCGTTAAAATGAAACGGGAAATTAGAACTAAGACACTCAGCTAGAAGAACATCGACTGTCAATTAAACGATAAAAAATATGTGTTTAAATCATAATTGTCCATCACATTTGAAACATTTCATTAACAGTTACTCTAACAGCCACAATCCGCATGGCCAAGGATATTATTATTGTAGAAAATGAGAAACTAGAGTAAATTAACCAATCTGAAACAAAAACAAAGATAACAAGATGGAAAATGAAAGAACTTAGTGTATTTGATCAACCGATAGCAGAGCAGCTTTCAAAAAGATGTAGGGTGAGCTTCATCAGCGCTTAGTCTAGTAAAAAAGAACTCGAATGCAACCCGCTAAGAACAGATGAAGTCGACCAGAATCGAGTAGTCTACTAATGCATTCTATCAATGACTTTCTCAGCGACACTGTTGTTCTCGACTAGTGACCAATGGTCTAATTCATTTTTTTTCGGAGGGAAAAATGCAAGGAATTGACTTAAGCTTTCGACCCTTCAAATTTCGTGTGTTTTCATCCATTTTCGCAAGTTAGGGCGCATTGTGCGCATTTTCGTCTGTTTTGGCTTTTTCGGACACATTTAGGGAGCTTTCAAGTGTTTTTTTATCTAAATACACATTGTGTTTTCGTCCGTTTTGCTTTTTAGAGCGCGTTTTCTTTTCTTAGGACACTTTATTAGCGTTTTCGTAAATTATCTCCCCTTCGAATTCTTTATGTGCATTTCCGTCCATTTATGTTTCTTAGGAAACGTTTAGCGAGTTTTCATTCGTTTCTTCCTCCAAGGACACATTGTGTTTTCACCCGTTTCCACTTTCTAGAACAAGTTTTGTGCATTTTCGTCAGTTTGTATTTCTTAACACTCTTTTTTAGCGTTTTGGTCCGCTTTCACTTCCTCCGACACATTTCGTCTATTTTCTTCTGTCTGCGCCTCTTCGAATTAGTTTGCACATTTTCGTCTGTTTGAGCTTCTTAGGATACGTTTAGTGAGTTTTTGTTCGTTTCTTCTGCTAGAACACGTTGTGTTTTCGTATGTTTTCGCTTTTTCGTGCGCGTTTTGTGAATTTTCCTCAATTTGCGCTTCATAGGACACGCATCGGAGCGTTTTCCTCAATATACGCATTCTAAGACTCGATTTAGGCGTTTTCGATCGTTTCCTCTTCCTAGGACACATTTCGTCTGTTTCCGCTCGTTTTCGCTTTCAGAGAATGTTTTGTTCTTTTTTGCCAGTGTGCGTTTCTTATGACATGTTTGAAGTGTTTTGGTTCGTTCGTACTTCCTACCCAATTGAAAATCCAAGACGTTTCGATTTACGCGTCGGTTCCTAGGCGTTTTTTAGTTGTATTACGCGCAGTTCAAGGGTCAAATGTCCACTTTTTCGGACACAAAACTAAGCGCAAATCGCCGTTGTTCCACCTTACCTTACGGCCGTTTACCGCCTCAGAACCACGCGTATCCACCCCATTCACCTCTAATCCGACTTCAAACCAAATTCGAATCGCGGCTGGCCGTCCGTGGATTATGGGTAAAAAAATTGCTCCCGGTTGCACGTGGTTCACCTCACGGGGTGTACAATATCGCACTGGAAGTTCTGGATCTTACAATACATTCACACTTAATGCATAGTGAATGTGTTGACCCAATAAACTCAGTACAATATTGTACATCCAATGAGACCAAACCACGTGCAACCGGGAGTTTATAAGCACATGAGTTATATGCAATACATTAAAAAGGATAAGGAATCCCTCTCAGTTAGTAATTTTTAATGCAAAAATTAAACATTCTCTATATACAAATATACGGGAAAATTTGATCACAGCCTTCCCCATCACTGGAACACCAGAATAATACTGGAATTTAAGATGCAATCACAGTCCGACTAGAATACTTCCTGTTACACACAAATATTCACTACATAAAAATAGGCAGGAGAATTAAATTCTCTATCACAGAGCGCTCATAAACATTATATATGTTTACAGTGTGTTGTGTAATTCGATGCACATATTTTAACCATCTACATAGCAAAACGCAAAATAAAACGATTTTCACGAGTACCATAAAACTTAAAAACTCCGTTTTCGAGAAATTGTGACTTGAAATAATTTTAGATTCCCGTGAGAATAGGCTTACCATGCAGAACGAGTAAAATCTAACTTCTTGGGCAGGCTGTTGGAGCGCGTTTTAGGCTATTCCGTTGGGAATCTAAAACTATTTAAGTTTGCTCATGAAAATTTTTTTATTTAGCGTTTTTCGGAGTTGGGTAAAATAAGTGCATCGATTTACCAAACACCCATTACATATGTATTATTCTTGATATATCTATATATCAAGAAATAACAATATGTTATACACCAATAAAATATGGTTCATTTCTTGATATATAGATATACAGAGTTCCGTTTCAACGCTCGTCTACATTACATATATATATTTCATTGGTTTATGGTATAATTTCATTACTTGATATATCTATATATCAAGAAGTAAAAGTAAACCATAAACCAATAAAATAAATCATGTTTTTTTTATTTCTAGACATATAGGTATACCAAGTCAAGTATACGGAGTTCCCTTTTAAAGCACATCTACATTATGTATCTGTATAAATTATTATTGATATATCTATATATCAAGAATAAAAAATAAACCATAAACCAATATATTATGGATTAGTTTTATCTCATGATATACGGATAGATCAAATCAAGTTTACAGAGTTCCCTTTCAACGCTCATTTACATATTATTCTTGTTATCTGTATCCATACTTCAAAAAATAAAAATAAATCATAAACCAATAAAATATAGGTTTTACTTACATTTTTTGGTATACAGATATATCAAGAAAAATAGATTTACAGTTATGCGTAACTGTAAATAATTTCGACTAAAAGTCGTCGAAAGTGAGCATTACTTCAGACATTTAGGGGTACTCTCCAGCCTATGGTACTCCCGGTTTTTGGAGAGTATGGTTTTGGTTTCTGCCGGTTCAGTGGTGTACGCTTCCGATGGCGGTTTCACACGAGTCCCTCTGTGATCCCAGAGACCACCTGCGATCCCAGTCACCTGCACCTGCACCTGCACAGACAAAAAAAAAAAAACAGCTAAAAACCTGACTCCTATTAATGCAGATAGTGGTCTGTCGTCTTTCGCGTCTTCAATACTCTCACCTGCTCGCTCCCTTTATTACCACAACTCATTATTTCAACATATTTTCAAACCATCTTAAACTATTGATATTCCCCGGAAATACAGCGTGCGCGAAAATAGATGATACCCGTCTGCCTAAACGCCGATGCGCGAAAACAGATGATACCCTATCTATTTATTTCTGTATATGTAAATGTAACAAGTATTTTCGTGTTCTTTAGCGATAAATAGCATCGTACGTCTTGCAAGCTAAGATTTTGAAAGAGAATTGAGAAGCATCAGAACTTAGTGCGTTTCGAGCTGACATTGAATGCTCATTTATGCTCCAGTGTTACTTGAAGAATTGCCACATTTTGCATACCTTGTCATTTTTCCATATCATTTTCAAGTTTGTGCATTTTTAAGTTATTGCATTATTAAGTCTGGGAGAGTACTCACAGAAGCAGAAAAGGCTACTGCATTAGCCCTGATAGGTTAAAAAGTGTTCTTTAAAGAAATAGTGGCCCGAATTGGACGAGGAATTGCTACTGCGAAACGTTTGAAAAGCGTTGCCGCCCATCCGCCCTTCAACCGGGTGAGATTCTTACCTACTAGCTTCAAAAAGGTAGGCCAAGATAAACCTCATAAGCTACAGACAATCTTTTAGAGAAGTGTTGAAAACCTTTTGAATGAGTGCCTCTAAACTGAGAAAAACTCATCCTGTGCTTCTTGTAGCTGTCTCAGAGAGGACTATTCAAGAAAAGCTCCAAAATGACTTGAAAATACCCTTGCGTTCTCTAGCCAAAAGGCTATTCTTAACGGCAAAAAACAATGAATTTTGCTTAAGAAAATTCATCAAATGGACACCTGAGATGTGAGAGGATGTTATGTGGAGCAATGAGTCGACATTTAGGTGCATTGCCGAACATGCACAGACTGTGATTGGCCTATAATAATATTTTTACGACAGCCTGAAACTTGCTACAAAAATGTGTAGCTTTCATTCATGTCGAAATATATTGTACATAGTTACAGCCACTCTGCAATGTATTATTTGCAGATTTGAGTGCATTTAATCGAAACAATTTCATGGAAAAATAACAAATGAATGAAGTCATCAACAACAAAAATTTAGGTGAAAACCGAATGAATACACATAACTGTAAGTACAGTGTAGCCGATCTAGTAAACTTATTTGAAGGTTTTTTCGCTAAGAACATGTAATTTATATTTTATGTAAACCACAATTCTGCCACAATAATACGGCATGACGTACAAGCCTCTTAGCAATAAATGAGCAGCCTGCCTAACCAATATCATACTTTCAATCAAACAGAGGGCTGGCAAGTTTTCGAATTTTAACTTCGACTTCTGTCTCTTGAGACCCAAACCCGCCATGCTGAACTGAACAGCAAGGTTTCGGGTCATGAGGTTCCTCAGCATGCTGCTAACCGCCTTTCCGAGCGACGATTGTCTCGAATTCACCAGCATGGATTTCTGGTGAATAAGTTGAATAAATTTTTAACATAGTGTAACTAGAACTCTGTGGAACACGCGTGTTGAAATTAGTCCTAACAATGATGTAGCACGTGAGTTTGAGCTGTAGATGTTTCAAGAAAGTACTGTAAACATATGGCCTTATGGCAGTTTTATTTCATGTGACTGGCTTCACTAAAAATTTGCAAACAAGAATGAATATTTGTTTGTTTTATTGAATCAAACTTGGCACTGTACGTTCTTAGAATTCACCAGCTCTTTGCAGTTACTGAAGAAAATGATTTATAGCTTTTTGTTTTCACTCAAGATCAAGGTATTTTTTCATTTCAACTCTACGTCTACTGATTTATCATTTTTAGATTTTACTACTTTTTACTTCTTTTTACTACCCTCAAATTACTACCTATTTTTACATAATGAATGTTGCCCAAATGTCAACATGTAAGTAACCGGCCTATAATGAGCAGTTTGAGTCAATAATACATGCAATATCAAAGGTTCAAAAAAAGATCCAAGTTTCTTGATACTTAAAATACTTAATACTAAATGCAGCAACCAAAGCATTATTGCAAAAAAGTTGCACGAGTTCCTTAAGTACCCCGTCCTAAATGGACTTTTTACTACTTTATACTACTTTACTTCCTGATAGACACCCGTACGTAGAAAAGACGTTCCTACCAAATTCAGTAAAAAATTTTTGAAGATTTTTTTTGTGGTTTCAAAAAACTCGTTACCTATAGACACCTAAGATGAACATGTTAAAAAATTGATAGGATCATCCCAGGTACGTAGCATAGTAAATTTCATTTTTGGTGTGGCTAGTACCGTATCAGAGACAGATTAGATCAGTAACTAATAATTATAATTATAATTATTAGTTACTGAAGCCTCCCTATCCGCAACAAATGCGATCAAAAGAGAGGAAGGAGGAAGGCACCATTTAGTATGGAGTTAAGGGAACGCGGAACCTATGCAGAAAGGGCGTAGAAACATTAAGTTGAGAAAGAAGGTTATGAAACAAGATAAAAGTTGAAGAAGAAAGTAGAATGTGCTGAAAAATCAAGATTTAGTCAACTTGATTTTTTGCTCGCATTGTGACGTCTCCAGTTGTTGGCCAAACTACCACAATTCCATCATTTGTTGATGACAACCATTTTGTTGGCACTACTTGCCATGAGTCGTTATTAAAGAAAATTACACTAAAATTTTTAGACATTATAGAAATGATTTGCCTGCAGGGAACATGTTGAATTTCATTAATGAACATAACAAAAGAAATTAGTTACAATATTAGTTTTTAATACCCCTACCTCAGCCGGGTGACCCATGAACAAGCACCAACAAAAGGTTTTTGCGCAAAAATAGATCATTCATAAACTACATAGGTAGGCACTTGCCAATTGACTGAATGTTGAGTGAAAAATTGACAAAAATTGACTGAATGAATATGCTTGTTCAATGGCTGGATGGGGAATGGCATTTTATTTTATTACAAGTTCAAACACAGAAAAACATTCCATCAGAGAACAAAATGAAAAATAAAAGCAGACAATTGTACAAAATAACTATGTCTCCATGAATATGGTAATTGGTGATTGGTAATTATGATGGACAAACTTGATTCATATGTTTAGGAGTACATAGATTAGATTATTAGAAGCCTCTCTATCCAAGGTAGGCCCAAAAAAAACGACCCCTCAAAAAAACACTCAAAAAAGCCCCCCCCAAAAAAACACTCAAAAAGCCCATAAATACCCACTCAAAAAAGCAAAAAAAAAACACTAAATAGTAGGTGTTTTTTTTTGCGGGGGTTTCATTATTGCTATTTAAGTTTCACTCGCTTGCAAGCTTGTAGGACCAAAGTAAGCTAAATATGACCAAAGTAAGCTAAAATTTGTTACCTGAATCATGGTAATTATATCGAAATAAGCAACTTTTCATCTATGCACTTTTTGAGGCAAGTGAGTATTTTACGAGTTATAGCGGTATGTTAATTTTCGTCTCTGATGATGAATGCGACGGAATAAACATCTACTAATCGATTTTAGATTTTTTTTGCTTGAATCATGGTAATAACATCGAAATAAACAACTTTTCTTCTATGCACTTTTTGCGGTACATGAGTATTTAACGAGGTATAGCGGTAGGTTTGGTTTCGTCTTTGATGACGAGCGCGCTGGACGCGAGACGGCATTGCAGTGTTGCCATCCGACGCGCTCCTTGAATTACTTGCCGCTTCAAACACTAGAGTTGCGATCAGTAATTTAATGCTATAACTCGTTAAATACTCAATTGCCCCAACAAGTGCATTGATGAAAAGTTGTTCATTTCGATGTACAGGTGAAGCTCCTATAACGGGAGGAATTCGTTCCAGAAAAACACCCGTTGTAGGCGACAAATCCCGTTGTGCAAGCGGCACGTTTACTTTAGTTTACAACACAAACATCTTTTATAATTGCCTTTAATAGAAAATAGTTTATTGAGCTATGACAACAGTCTGAACGTTGTTCAATGACGGTATTAATTTAAAGACATTTTTCATTATTTATATATTTAAATATATTACATGACTAAAATCGTAACAAATAGTCATTCAGTATACTATAAGAACAGTAAAACTAAGAAATAAATATCAAATTAAAATAGACGTTGTAGGAGCAAAACATACCCGTTATAACTACTAATAAACTGCGTCCTACCCGTTGTAGGAGAGTCCCGTTCTAAGATCGACCGTTATAAGAGCTTTACCTGTAATTGATATGTTTTAGGTGACAAAGTTTCAAAAATAGATTAGTTGCTTCACCTTCATATTAACTTAAAATTTATCCCAGTCATGCGCATGACTATGAAGAGAAAAACTGAAAAATAAAAAACCAACCCTATACAAATCAAATTAGAAAAACCTCAATTACAAAAAACTTGGGAGACAAATATATTTCCATGAATTCAATTCCCAAAGAAAAAAACTAAAACTAAGAAACAAATGCAGTTTGACCCAGTCAGAAATTATGGTATGCAGCAACGATGATTATGGTCGAGATCTTCGGTTGTTTATTTTCGAAATATCCTCCATATTCAACTATTTATGGGGTAGGGATATGTCCGCTTTTCTCGACCATGACCAACTATAATACCCTTCCATAAAAAACCAATATCAACCTTTCAGGGTCTGGCTCCACAACCATGTTCAACCATAGTGAACCGTATGAAACACCATTCACAACCATAATTGACTGCGATCATGGTAGCATATAGTTGTATAGTTCTATTAGCTGAAAATAGTTCTTTTTAGTAGTTGTTTAGTTGTGTCGTTAGCTGCTAATGATACAACTATATTCTACCATGATCAACTTTATTTTACTCTTAATATTACCATACACCACTAAAAACAACTATATTCAGCTAATGATTCATTAGATGATTATAGTTGTTCTTAGTGGTATAGCTTCTGAAAAGTATAGTGGTATAGCTTCAGAGCTTCTGAAAACAAATGTCAATGAAAGATTTTTTAATTGCAATATTTATTGTATATATTTGGGGGAACGAGTTGAAGTAAAAATATTTTTTTAGCGAAACTCAGTACGGGTTCGAAATAATTAAAGAAATTGCAAATAACCGCAACGAACGTAGAACTAAGCACATTCCGATGAGGATCATTAATAAGATATAGACTGTATGAGTACATAACATAACAAATCGTTAATATCACAAAAAGAATCGTTATTATCGCATTTAAATCAAAATTAACCAATGAAAGCAAAAAACACTTTCTGCAGAGAAAAACTCAAGTAACGTGAACCAGTTTGTCTAGCATGAAAAAATTACAACGCGATTGAGTGACCAATGAACGAGCTCACAATTCGATTAAAAAATAAAAAAAAGAGGGGCGGGTGTTTTGTAACTTCAAATTCATAAAATGAAAAATCTTAGCATTTATCTTCATTGTCGAGACGAATCTATTGGTATATCATTCGACAATTCTCAGGAATGAAGTCTAAATTAGAAATCTAAAATATATCAAAAAGTAATGATAGGGGGTCCCTAATTCGAATTTCTAAGGTCGGCAACAGTTCATTTATTGACATTGACGAAACCAAGCGAATGATACTACTTTCAACGATATCAACTCGAAACTGTGATCGAAATTAGAAAATATAGGGTTACTGATGGACAGACATAAATAATTAATGTTTAACATATGATACGTCAAGAAATTTGAACCCCACTTCTCTACGACCACTTCTTATGGGTCATTTTCGATTACAACATGGTTCCCTCATGTGAGGGGAACCATAACAAGGTAATCCTTTTCAACATGCACTCGGGGAAAAGCATTAGTAAAGTTCCAGGCAAAGCAAAAAATTAGACGCGCAGTCAAGTGGGACTACAGATGGGTCCTATTTTTAGTGAAACTGGAATAGCTTGTGGCTCTAAAGGAGAACATAAAATTCGTTATTTTTAATACGAAATCCAAAATGAAACTACAGTCACCATGTCTAAAAAACGAGTTTCGCATCAATCTAACCAAAAATAGAGAAATTGGCCGAAACCTAGATGGTTATCCGTAATAATGAATGAATATTAATGAATAGGAACTCTTTGCATAATAATGAATAGGAACTCGTAGAATACATGTAACGAACACTTAAGCAACATAAAAATTTTATTCCTCTTTACCTGTTGGCAGAACTAGAACACTTATAATTATTAGAAGAGGGGAGATGTAGCCGAATTCTCAGACGGGCAGCTTGTTGAAGGTTTCAGTTGAAGGTCCAGCTGATGCTTCTGCTGCGTTCTGCGCGCAGCTCATCATAGTGTCAGTTGAAGGTCCAGCTGATGCTTCTGCTGCGTTCTGCTCATTTCCTGCACTAAAAAAGGTTGCGATTTAGAATCCTAAAATTTTGTGAGTTTTACCATCACTAGAAAATACTTACATACGTTCCGTCTCATTTTGATAAATGGTAAAATCTAGTTTTACTTTCCTTTTGACGTTTTAAAGTCGATTAGTAGTCACGATATTTTCTATTCTAGTCGAGAACATCAAAACTCACGTTATGCAAGCCAATGCAGCGGAGCGTGAGCGGTCACCATCTCAGTCGGGAACCGATTTCAGAACTGTCACCACTGTAGCGCTGAAGTCCTTGAAAGCCAGAGGAGGGTAGCAGAATTTCCAGGCATCTGTTGAAATTAAAATTGCGATTTTGTAAGACTTCGGACAGTCTAAATGAACATAAAAATCATTGCTATATTTCATTCAGCCCGACTACTTTCTCTTGAACTTTTTTCTTGTTTGAACTTCCAAAAAATAGATGTGAAATAGATGGCGAATTTTGAACTTCAATTTTGAACTTCAATATAAATCCAAAATTCAAATTGCAACTACAGTTTCCATATCTGGAATAACAAGAGAAATCATTGATATCTTTATTGATGGAATAGGAGCAAAATTACAAAGTAGATGAACGCAAAACTATTTTTTAATTATGGATGGGTAGGGAGATGAGTTACCATTCAAAATTTAAGAGTAAGGGATGGTCAAAACTAGAAATTCATAAATTGTCACATTTATTTTTAGAAATTGACAGGACAAATTGATTTATACCACTTAAGGCAAAATCAGAGCAAAACTGGGGAATTTTAAATTTTTGGGGGTGGGAATAGGGCTCACCTAAATATGAAAATTGTTTCAGACAGCCAAGACGAGGCAAAATGAATTGATATAATTTTTGATGAAGGTAAATCAAAATTATGGACAGAAAAATCAGCTACAACCACCCTGTCGGAAATGTCGAGACACATCGATTAAAACAACTTTCGATGAGACCAGAGTAAACCTGTGGAGTGAATTAAGAAATTTGACGGGCGGATAAACAGACACTGAAAAAGAGCTAAACCCAAACAGAAGAACCGAAAAAATAAGCCAAAATCTAAATGGTTCATAGCGGGGACCCCTAATAATTTCAAGCATGATTGCCAATGATTATGCAGATAATAATGCAACTAATGTACATTAATATAATCCATGCAAAATATATAGGTAGCTATCTGTTACCTCTTTTCAGACGGCATGGCATTGCAGTGAGGAAGAAGCGGTGACGGTGTGCGTATTCTACTGCGAATCTCCTCTGCAGATGAAGCGCAGTCTGTGCTAGTGTATTCGTCAGTTACTGAAGCTGCATACAGCTTCTTCTCACATCCAGTAAACGTTTCTGTGAAATAAAACGACAGTTATATTTTCTCTGATAAACACAAATGTGTGTACTAAATACTCGAACGTTTAAAGGGGGTCCTCCTAGGCCCCTTGTCTCTCCGATGGTCATTTTTCATGTTTTTGATGCAAAAGGACTCTTAAGTGGTGGACTATTCGGTCCTGAAATTTTATGGCGTTACGGACAATAGATCCCCCCCCATGGATGGGGGGGGGGGAAGAAAGGGACCAAAATCTTTAATTTTTGACCCCATTAGATTATTAGTTCGTTTAAGCCTCCCTATCCGCAACAAAGGCTATCCAAAGAGAGGAAGGAATAAGGCACCATTTAGTATGGAGTTAAGGAAACGCGGAATCTATGCAGAAAGGGCACAGAAACAGAAAGCTAAGAAAGAAGATCATGAAACAAGAAAAAGTTGAAGAAGAAAGTAGTAGGTGGTGGAAAACCGGACAGCAGTGAACCGAAAAAAGATGGTCCGTAACAAAACAAAAACCTATTCTATTTTAACAAAAAGAAAGCCTACCTAATGTTTAGCTCAGGCCCTTACATAGTCCCCTTGGGAGCGCTAATTCCCATAGACACAATAGTTGTATCCCCCTGAGGGGATTTTTGACCCCATTTCGAATCCATATTAGAAGAAAACAAAATGGGAAATTGGAAAATTTGCTACTATCAATTTGTTAGATATGTTCCAAGGATTCTAAAACTGTCCTTGGTTTTGTTCTAGCATAAAAACTTAATGAGTTCTATTTTTTTGAAATATCAATACCAAATGACTAAAAGCCAATATGTAATTTTTTTTCAAAAACTAAGGCCTAAATCAAAAAATGGATGAAAGAAATTGTGTTTCTTTTTGAAAGTTACATATGGTAGTCAAATTTCATAAGAATCAGACTGAAAATAAAAAAATTCATTATTAATGTGAAAAATATATTTTACTTTTTTTCATGGAAATTACAATTTACAGTGTGAATATAAAGTTATGCATATAGATTATCGAAATAAAAATGAAAACAGCATTCAATTACATAAATTTTACATTATATTACACTTCAACAAAAAATTTTGGTTATGGCTTTTACCCAAAAACCTTTAATTTTCAACATTCAAAAAGATAGAAGACGAAATGTTTTTATGCTAGGAAGTAAAAAAACAGTTTTAGAATCCCTGAAACATTTCTAACAAACTGATAGTCCTTTTTTCCAATTTTTGCATTTTTATTTTTTATCATAGTTCAAAACCAAAAATTCGGTATATTTTTAATACTGGTCAAATATCGCATATATTAACAAATAAAATTCAAATACAAAATCAACGGACTATCACTTTTTTACAAATGCTCAAAGGATTCCAAAACTGTATTTGTTTTCTTCCTAGCATAAAAATTTTTTGAATTCTATCTTTTTGAAATATAGGTAAAAATGACTGAAAAAACTAATATTTCGAATTGTTCGGAAAAACTAAGGCTTAAATCAAAAAAGTTCCCGAATGAAATATGTTTTTCTTTCAAAAATACATTACCTGGCCAAATTTCAGACCAATCGGATCAAAATTCAAATTTTCTGGGAAGACCCCCTTAAAGAGCCTGCTCCTGATAGACCTGACGGCCTGTCACAGTTGCCGCTCACCTTCTGACACAACAATATTCTGACAAGATTATGAATAATAGTCGAAATTTTGCGAGGTTTATGGGCAAGATGATTGGTAAGTTTAAAAACTTGGGGCCCCTACAGGTTTTCATGTGAGTGACTTGAGTCACCTCAAGGGCCAATTGCAAAGTTTTTGTCATAGTCCTTGCTACTGTATCCTGTAGTTTACCTACAGGCCTTTTTTTTCTTTCCTTTTTTCTTGCCCTATTGTCTTTCTATCATGGATAATAAATAATATCATTGTGGTATTTCAATAATAATACATTATTTATTATTAGTTTATACATTCAGAATTACGCAAAGTAATTAATTTATTTGATAAACCACAATCCTAATAAAAACAAGTAAAAAAAACAAAAAACTGATGAAAAACATAACAAAAAAACGGATAAAAAACACTTTTTTATTAAAATAGAAAACAAAAACATGAAAAACATGTTTTTTAGAACGTTACTCATAACCCATGGGATAGATACATTATACATAACGTCAGTGGTATTATTTTAAAAAGGGCATTCCATAAATATAAAAATCACTCAGGTCTATGAATGTGCAAAAAAATTTATTGAACACAACTTACTTGAATGTGTCAGTAGTTTACTTGGGACAAGCTCCCAGCTATCATCTGCTGCAAGTCGTCCTTAAGGTCACTTCACAAGTTGCAATCACTCCTACTAGCAAAAAGATTACTACTAGTAGTTTCGCAGATAGTAGGTACTCTACTAGTCTCTAATATAGATATTTTTACACGGCGTCGCTTCTGCCTTTGAGACAAATCCTCGAAGTTCTTTTTTCTACCCATAATGGATCAAACGATCAATTGAAACAACAGTTCAGTGCACAGATGCAGCCACGCCGGCCGTTGAGTCATAACTAACCGTCAACTAGTGCCTGGGTGAGCTGCCAGAGGGTAAAAGTTATTTTTTCTATGAATTAATTTCCTGTGTTCCGAATCATTGTATTGCTATAGACTCTGGTAATTCTCATGTAATTTCTTTTATTCGCTGCGTAGAAGTAATATAGTAAAAAATAGTTTTTCGGACATATTTTATACTTTGCCTAGTTCGTACAAACATAGGCTTCGTTGCATACGAACGAAGTAAAACTGTTATATAGGTTTGATTCGCATTTTGACGTCTTGTAAGTGTAAAGGTACAATTAAAACCTTTGCAGTACATGAGTGTCAAATGTCGCTGCAAAAAAAGTTACTGTACAAATTTGAATCAACATCTGGAGTTAGGTACAATGATCGAACAAGTACTAAACCATGGGTGTACCTTGGAAACGCTGCGTTCGGGTAACAAATTTTGAACGCGTCACATAACTTTTCTAATTTTACGGCACATTTCATTACAGTAATCATTCTCTGGATGGGCTAACAGTGTTCTATCCTGAAGTATGAAGGCAAATTTCAAATGTGATTCGTAACGAAGGAACGAAAATAGACTGGACTGTCTTAAATGTCATTTTATTATTAAAGTATTGCTTTCCAGGTAACTTGAACATATAAAGAGTAACTTCACAGTTCGTTTTCTCTAGGAGTCATTTGACCATCACTCATAGAACATTTAATTGATACACTATAAGAGGACACAACTTGAATTAAGATCATCCCAGTTGGAGAACTTTTTTCGTCCGATTCATTTGAAAATTGGCCAGTATATGTATTTTATGGAAGTAAACTTTTTTACTCGTGTAATTTTTTCGATTTAGGCCTATTTTTTTGTACGAAAAATTAGTTTTTTGGTGTATTTTTATGTATATTTCAAGACGTATCTCCTCATTGAGTTTTGATGCTAGAACAAAGCCAAAGACAGTTTTAGAATCCTTGTAACATTTTTAACAAGCCCACATCGGGCTTTTTTCAAATTCAAATTTTTTCGATTTTTTAAAAAAATTTAAATTTCTGAAATCAACAACAATTTTTTGGGTTTAGAGCTATATATTTTTTCAAAAAATTCGAAATTCAAGAAAAAGCTGAAATGGGCTTGTTAAAAATGTTTCAAGGATTCCACTGTTTTTGATTTTGTTCTAGCATCAAAACTCAATGAGGAGATACGGGTTGAATGTCGAAAGTTTCTTTTTTTGGGTATCAGCCAAATCAAAATTTTTTGTTGAAGTGAAATATAATGAACAATTTATGTAATTGAATGCAGTTTGAATTTTTATTTCGATTATTTCCATACATAACTTCATATTCACACTTTAAATTCTGATTTCCAAAAAAATACACTATTAATTCTATTCGTTTTTTTATTTAGGCCTTGGTTTTTGAAAAAATTTAACATATTGGTTTTTACGTATTGATATTTCACTGATATTGATATTTCAAGACGTATCTCCTCATTGAGTTTTGTTGCTAGAACAAAATCAAAGACAGTTTCAGAATCCTTAAAACATGTCTAACAAACTCACATCGGCTTTTTTTCATTTCCCATTTGTTCTCTTTTTATATGGGGCAAAATCTGGAAAAAATTGAAAATTTTTGGTACTTTTCACTGATATTGATATTTCAGGACGTATCTCCTCATTGAGTTTTAATGCTAGAACAAAAACAAAGACAGTTTCAGAATCCTTGAAACACTTCTAACAAACTCAATTTTTTTCTATTTCCCATTTGCTCTCTTTTGATATGGGGTTGTCCGTAGCGCCATAAAATTTTAGGACCGAATAGTCCACTACCTAAGGGTCCTTTCCCAACAAACACATGAGAAATGACCCCCGGAGCAACAGGGGCCTGGCAGAGGCCTGGGATGATCTCCTTAACAATACTGTAGATGCATAATTGAAGTAAATAGAAATATAGTGCGTGATTCCAATAATTTTTAGCTTATGAAGGTGCTAAATGAAGAAACAAAACATTTTGCATATATAAAGACGATTAAATTTATAATTTGTTATGAACAGCTGTTTTTTATGTACTTAATTTACGGAGCAAAGTTAAAGCTCCATTTATCTATGCTCTACCATATATAGTCTTAAAATATCCATGTAATACCAAACCTTGATCAACCATTGTTGCCTCCACCAATATCGACCTAAATAAACTAAAATCTACGTTACGTTAACAAACCATAAACAACCAATATTACCTCTACCATTATCGACCGATATATACTAAAATCAAAGTTATGTTTTTTATGGTCGATATATCTACCATATTATTTCATCGTCCATAATCGTCTTTAATCTCTTAAACACCACTATATTCTACTATAATCATAACCATTATTTCCTACTGGGGACTCTATGATTATATAGAAACTTTTGAATTCTTCCTATTTTCTAGACTAGACTGCTACTACAGTAGTAGTCACATGTCTTGCGCCTGTCTGCTGCTAAAACATTTTAGTATTAATTGACTTTCAATTATTCGTATATTTATTAATATGTTGGAAATGAAGAAATAAAATATTTGCTCAATTAGTGGTGGAACTCTTGATACAAACTTCGCGAATGTTACCCTAATCGCGAAATCCCTGATCATCGATTATTCACTGCATTGCACCGAAGATTTACGGAAACCGGCAGTTTTAGTGTAAACTGAGTAGACGTTGGTCGCCCTATAAATTATCATCGAGAGCAAGAAGTGTTGGAACATTTCCGCAGAAACCCTCGTACGAGCACCAGTGCCGCAGCAACATCTTTGGGTATTCGTGATCATAGTACAGTGTGGCATGTATTGAACTGGAATAATTATCATCCGTATCACTTCCAGAGAGCCTAGGGTCTCCTTCCCGTTGATTATGGTCCTCGTGAGTGATTCGCGCAGTGGTTTTCAGATCGGGGGGTAGAAGATGCCAATTTTGCAGAGTGTGTGTTGTTAACGGACCAAGCAACCTTCAGCCGAAATGGAATTTTCGATTATCATAACTTTCACTCATGGCAGCAGAACAACCCTCATGTCATCCATGAACGTCATCACCAACATGGCTACACTGTCTATGTTTGGGCAGGTATCGTGCACAATCAACTCATTGGTGTGAGGACCAGGGTTAGGGAAACGCTGGAGAACTGCGACGTTTACTGGTAGCGAAGTTGTTACAGGACGGGATGCGGACCAAATGCGCGGGCCCTAATGAGCTCACCGCTTATATGACCTCTGAGGTGCTTAGGGTAGGGGGCGAGAGTATGCGCGCGTGCACATTACCTCCCCCCTCCAACAGTTTTAGGTACTCATATTACAAATACAAAAAAAAAATAATTTACAGGCGTGAGCAAAAAAAATAATTTAACCTAAAACAAGATTACTAAAATCGATTTCGTCTCCGCCTTTCATGCGTGTCAAACTCGAAGATAACACCATTAGTCCAAACAATTAAATTTGATCAAACTCAGTAAAAGATACCTCGCCCAAGAACTATTTATAACACTCTGCAACACAAGCAAGAAGTACAAGGGCGCTGAAGCGATATAACATAATGCCCTTATCCTCAACATTGAAAAGAAAAAAAAAATGTAGCTGCTACAAAAACCAACAGCACAACTAATGGACTTACCAATAACGTCAACAAGACATGGCAAAGGAAAGAAAAAGAAACGCCAGATAATCCTATAAAAAACAATGGTCAAAAAGAATAATTTCGACAAATAATTTTTCTTCTTGCGCAGTTACAAGTTATCACTCGTTGCAACCATTTTATAAATGACAAACAATTTAGACAGTAGGTAATCGCATGAATATTTTCGGAATCGTAACCACAGTAAACACTCCCACAGAAAACATCACCAAATTGTTTGAACCTCGTTTCTTGACGATTGTATACAATTAAAACAATTTTAAACAGTTTATTTATCACAGGTGATACAGAGATAAAATGCTTCTTAAGTCTAGTACAATGGTCAAATTTGAGTATAGCTACCTGTGGGCCCGAATAAGTTCAGTGACTTCTAGGGCATCCTACCATCAAGGTTAGTCTTAGGAGTACAGTAATGTTTAACCTAATTCACTTAAACTAGAGACGCATTAGACTGATCAATGAGATAATTAACTCGAAATTAGATACTTCATTTCACAATATAGTTCATATGGACTAGATTTAACAGTATATTCGACACACGATTCAAGAACAGACTGATGATCGGCGAAATTAACTAAGGCAAATTACATTATTAGGACCAGTTATGTAGGGGACAAGGTTTGACTCTGTGATCTTACACGACTAGTAATCTGATAGGAAGTGAGACTCAATATTTTTTTTGAATACCTTATAAGAATTACTTTCACGGATCTCCGCAGGTATTGAGTTCCAAGTTTTAGTTCCAACGAAGAGGATACTGTGTTGTGACCGAGCCTTTGAGTAATAAGGAAGCATGAATTTACTTCTATTTCGGGTTAAATGGTCGTGATGACCAGTTTGCGCAGTTAATAGTTGTTTTAGGCTATTGTCGCCATCATTTGTTAATGTTTTGTAAATGAAATTGCAAATGGAGATTTTGTAGAGATCCGAGAGCTTAAGTATTCGTAAATTTTTGAATGATTCATTTGTGTGAGCATTATATTCTAGATTCTTTACCGCTCTTATGGCTCTTTTTTGCAGGGTAAAAATTTTGTTGGTTTTATTTTATCAGTTCCGTGCCATGCTTCTATTCCGTATTGCAAGTATGGTGAAATGAGCGTTCGGTAGAGCATTTGTAAGGCTGTTTCAGGCAGGAAATTTTTAACTTTATTTAGGATTCCGATAGATTTTGATAATAATAACGCATAATAATAACGCATAAACACAAGTATTACTACTCACATAAAAATAAACTACTGATTACAGGGATTATCGAGCAAAACACGAGTTTTGCTCGAGCAAAACACTAGTTCTTCGGCAAGGCAATATCGGAAAATTTTATAATGAACAACTCTATTACCTCGTAGGTAACGAAAAATAATTTAGAAAAGAAGATGAAATTAGATGGAGAATCATTAAAGTAAAGTTTTAAATTAAAGAATCATTAAAGTTTTCACAAAAAATAAAATATTGACGTTAGATAATGATTACAAATCGTCGTATGCGTTTCCGTAGACTTCAGAATAAACGTTAGTTAAAGTTATTGTTATCATACGCGTATGTTATTGTTATTGATTGTTATGATGTTAATGCCAAACATCGCACCAATTAGAACAGAACTTTTCCACTATTGGTTAAAACAATAATCGGAACAAACAGAGTGCCGTAGACTCGTAAGACTCAATTCTATCGGTAACATAATGATATAGAACGTGGAGTAAGATATAAGAAAATACGTAACAAAATCGAACATACGCTAGTTTAGAACATCAAGTATGAATATGAAAATCGGGTTTCGCACCCTGCAAACACAAAGGGGAACAATCACTAATCCGTTTTCAAATATTCGTTATCCAATCGTAACGAAAAGTAAACAAAGCTCTTAGTTCTGAACGAGCCTGACTTTATAATTACCACATTTCACGGTACTAAATTTATTTAGTACCGTAGTATTTATTTCACGGTAAAGTAACACTGTAAAAGATAAACACTCTTTTTCAAGTTAACACCAAATTAAATATCTAAAGTCAGTTATTTTTTGAGTTCATCAATGGTTCACCGCTGTTCTCCTTCCCTTTCACGAAGGTGATTTACCTCTAATTAGTATGGATTAACTGCGCGCGTAGCTTGATTTCTGTTAAGTTGTTGACTGCGCGCGGTGGCTTAACTGCCGTCAAGGCCGCCTATGTTTGTTGACAGGTGCTCTGGCGCCAGGCTGTGCTTTCGTACACCCGCGCGAGGCCATGTACATGTACCATGTTACCGTGTTACAAGATTTTGTGTTACCGCTCGCACCTGTGCGAACTGAAATTTGAGAAAATCCTAAGGTTAGCATGGCTAAAGCGCAAAATTTAGTACATGAATGCTTGAATAAAGTAAAATGAGAAACACCTTTAATGTCAGAGTGATCCATTACCGAATCTTACTATTTAGTTAATGACGAGTAAACATCCTTAAAACTTTGAGTGAATGATTTAAATGTCCAAAAAAACATGTCTCTCATTATCATTTAAGTTTTCTCAAAAAAAGAATGCTGACTCAATAAAGATCAGCTGAATTCCGAATAGGCATTTAATATCTTGAAATATCGAAAACACTCAGTCTCCTCGTTAAAATCTCGGCATCAGCAACCGGATGTCGCTAGAATTTTCGAACCTGTATTTAAAGTGTGAATTCAGCATTTTAATTCTCATCGAGACATGAGAGTACGCACTTGAAACGTTCCCAGACAATGCACGGCAAAAAAAAAGATTTAAATATGTGCAAAGTCGTCAATTCTTGCAAAACATGCCAACAATCACGTGCGTCTTTTACACACGAACATAAGAACTTAAGAACATTGTTATTCTGCTCTTGTTATACTTTCATACTGTAAACGGTTACTTTACATTTCACATATCGCGTTACGTTAATGCCTTAATCAAAAACTTAAATACTAAAGCATATGCGAGGTTAACATGAAGCATAAACAAATACAACAAAAGGACACAATTGAATACATATGAACATACTTTTTACGGTAAAAACACGATTTGTTGTCAAGGTAAAAATCAATATTGACGTAAAATACTTTATATTTTAATCGTTCAATCAGTTGTAAATTGTCCCGTGGAAACTTTGGGAGACTTGACGATAAATTTTACATTCCTTTACGTTTGATTAATTTCAAATTACACAACATAAAACTTTACTGATTATGAAATTCGAGTAGGCTTGCAAAATGACTGTATGACGCACTAGATCGTAAACGTGCTCAAAAAACATTAAAAACAGCCACTCTCGTTTAACAGATAACTAAAAAATAAATTAAATTTTGCTCTTACTTTTAATCAGTTCGCACTAGTCAATTATTCGTCAATTATCCAAAAAACATCTTACTCATGACTATTCACCAGTCATATTCATAGCCACGCCGTCGTATATCAGCTGTCAACTGTTGCCAGCCAGAGCCACCGGGAATACGGCGCTCACGGCCTTAGTCAAGTTCAATGCCTGCATGGTACAGCATGAGCTACTTGCGGCCTTGAGCCAATGCAAAAAATAAGCTGCAAAAACTACTCACTCGTACTGCACATGAAATTATGCGTGCTGCTCTGCATACTCTACCTTTCTGTTACTCGTTACTCTTAACTTATTACCGGACCATCACGGGTGGGTAATTAATGGGCGTCTATCGCCTCTCATTATTACTCTCGAATGGTACTTCTGTTCGCCAGCACAATGACAACCGCAATCTACATTGCTAACCTCTGACCGTCATGGTATCAATGGTATTACTTCCATCACATGAAGTTATGAACTAAAGTCAGACTCCCATCGAAAATCAACGGTAACAGCTTCTCTTAAAGCTTATTCACTTGTCTGCGCGCATTACTTAAATACTATTCCTCAACAGTATTACTCGACCTCGCTGGTAAATTTACCTGGTAACCTTCAACCATTTACCAGATATATCCACAGCCTTGTCGGTATCATTTACCTCTCAGGGTTTACCATTTACGCACACTAGAAGAGTCTTTCTCTTTTTTATTTTATTATCTCACAGACACTAACTCTGCCGCGGTCTCTGCTCTCTTTTTATTATCTCACGGACACTAACTCTGCCGCGGTATCTGCTCTCTTTGCTCTCTATTTTTCTCACATATTTCTTCTTTCATACTCAGAGCAATGACATCAGGTATCATAATAACATCCACAATTATTCACTTCACTCGGAAGAGTATCTTTCCTTCTTCCTACTATTATTTATCCTCAACTCTCGAAGTCACAACGCACTTCTCAGCACGTTAAAAGCCACAGCATATTTCATCATTTCACTGCATTGTACTACTTGTACATCATCTTTCAATCAATTCCTGCCTCTTAATACAGCGAATTGTTCTCTCAATAATGGATCCCTTGATCCGTAGTACTCTCTCGAACTCTACTTATACTCTAACGCTAGAATGTTGAGTTTTACAAAGGTCTTCAGCATTACCTTTGGGCAAATTGGAATGCACTTCCCCCCTGCAATGTCCTACCACACGCAACCAGCAAAAAAACTCATATATGATTTTTTAAAAATGATTCAATAAATGTCCAAAATATAGCCACCCCAAAAATGTCCTTCCTACCCACAAGCAAGTAGGGATTACTTGTAAAGAGCATGGTTTGCAACTGACCTCTTCGCTCAAATTACAGGTAGCATTACATGACCTACATGTTGCACAGGCTACAGAAGGCATTTAAGGATACTTATGTCTCTTTCGCCAATATATCCAGGGCAGAAAAATAACCTTGGTAGTCATTGTACTCGTTCTAGGCACGCTGGTTACTGAAATTTCAGGCATATTTACGTTACTAGTTCGTTGTCTAGGTATTACACATATTATATGACTGCTCAACACAGTTTAAACAGTAGCTCAAACACAAATTTATACAGCAGTGACTAAAACTCCAATATGAATTCAAGAAAATAACGCCACTTACTTTAAAAAGACAACTCTCCTAAACTCTTAAAAAAAATCGTGTCTAAGGGTTATTGAACACTTGCTCTCACTGCAAGTGCAGCCTTTGTTTGACCTTGACGGCTGCACGCACTCGCTAATGCAAAAAAATGCCTGACAAAAACTCTATCACTGCACGCTGTCTGCCTCACGCACAACGAATATCTAGGCTGCAACAGAACTGTAACAATTATAACAATTGATAATTGCTGCATTACTTATCTTAAATTTTAGTTTTAGTTGTCGCACGATATCGTGATCTCTGCAGCCGTTGTAGGCGATGCACCGTTACTGCTTCGTCCGTAGCACGAAGATAACGCAGCTGTAGTCGGCTGACGCTACGTAGATGTAGTTCTTAGGTCTGTTGTCGCCCTTTCCGTAGATCTCTGAAGCCCTCTGTCTGTAGATGCTGTCCTTATAATCGATTTCTCGCTGCTCTGACTATCTCTGCAGATCCTCTTTTTAGACGTTACAATAATTCTCGTCTCCAGACGATCGTCACGGTAGTTCTCTTGATTTCTCTGTAGTTATCTCCGCCGTGTTGATTTGCTGAAGTCACTGGATCTTCTTCTCAAACTTCTGTAGGTTTCTCGTCGAATACTATATCTTCTTGACTTCTCAATTATATCTTCTTCACTTCGTGGGTCCTTCAACTCACTGGCCACCAATGTGAGGACCAGGGTTAGGGAAACGCTGGAGAACTGCGACTTTTACTGGTAGCGATGTTGTTACAGGACGGGATACGGACCAAATGCGCGGGCCCTAATGAGCTCACCGCTTATATGACCTCTGAGGTGCTTAGGGTAGGGGGCGAGAGTATGCGCGAGTGCACATTGGTACATACATTCTGCCAGAGCGTCCTACTGGAGATGTATACAAAATATTTCTTGAAGAAGTCCTTCCTGGTTTATTGTAAAATGTGCTATTAGGTATTGGTAGACGACTTTGGTTTCACCACGAGGAGCTCCGGCACATTATGCTCCAAATGTGCGACGGTTTCTTGACCAAAAATTTACAAATCGATGGATTGGTCGTGGTGGTGCTGTGTCCTGGCTACCGAGATCACCTGATTTGACTCCGTTAGATTTTTTCTTATGGGGGCACTTGAAATCTCTGATTTATGCGACACCTGTGGAGTCGGAAGAAGACCTTGTCGCTCGAATTGCAGTCGCTGCTGGCGTTATGGCTGACAACCCAGGAATGTCTGGCAACGTACGCAACTCGCTTCGACGAAGGTGTCGTGCGTGTATCGATGTTAATGGTCAAAATTTTGAGCACCTACTTTGATGCGTTACTTTCTATTATTTATTAAAGTACCTCATGTTATTTAACGTTTTTCATTACCCTCGTGTGTTATTATTGAACATTAGTGCATGTGGTTCACTAGGATCGCCGTGAGTTCTTGAAGCGCTGAATTAAAAACTGCTAAGCCTAATAATTAAAAAAACTAAGCGTTTTTCGATATTTTTCACTGATGAAAAAGTGTTTAAATTTGTATTTTCTAATAGTAGCCGAAGTTTGTACCAAGAGTTCCACCAACACCTTGTATTTAGGCCTCCATGTTAAAACAATTCAACGTTTCTTGAATGATTCTTCCAATCGAAAGGAACGGTCTGATAAAGGCCAATTAAAAGCTCTAAACACGCGAGATATCAGAAAAATCAAGCGTGAAGTCTTCAAGACGCCAGAAAGCACCAGCAAAGCAATTTTTGAAAACTCTGGTCTGAATGAAGTCCCAAAAACTACCCCGCAACAGAATCTTGAGGACTAACGCAAAGGTGGAACCTCTAGAGAAAAAACCTCCATTGACACAAAGGCACATGCTCCTGAGAGTTGAGTGGGCTAGGTCGTATTTGAAACAGGATATAAAATGTGTTCTATTCACGGATGACACCAGAGCGACCCTCGATGGCCCAGACGGATGGTATAAAGGATGGGTTGGATTTGAGGGTAAGCTCCACCATCGTTTTCGCCGCCATCAAGGCGGTGGTGGTGTTATGGTGTGGGCTGGGATAGTGAATAATGGATTTGTAGGCCCATTAATGATCCGTGAAGGAGGTAAAATTAATTCTGCAAATTATGAATGTCTTGTTCCTTGGCTTCACGACCAGACTTTGGATCGTCGCAAAAAGTTAGTTTCCATGCATGACTATGCACCATCGCACTCATCCAAATCTACGAAAGAATATCTTGCTTCTCTTGAGTTCAAAAAACCAGAATTTGATGGTGTGGCCACCCAATTCTTCAGATTTGAACCCAATTGAGAATATGTGGTCTATCATCAAGCGCAACGTTTATTCAGATGGCAAACAGTTTTCTTCCAAAGCAGAATTGTGGGAGGCCATACAAGTCACCGTGAGATCCATTGATGATACTACTATTGAAAATTTGACCCTTTCGGTTATGGAGGGCATCTCCCCAGAAATTGGAAAATTTGGGGGAAAATTGATTTTAACTCTTATAAGAGGTGAAAAAGGTCAGGTACATCCCGTGAAAAAGTGAGGTTCGTACGTTCGCTCTTTCGATTACGGGGATTTGAAGTATGGGAGGGAAGGGAGGGGAGAGGTGGTTTTTCATCATGTTACATCCCACCAATGCTGTTTCTTCACGGCGTGACGTTGCTGTCATCTTCTATGTGTATTTATTGCTGTATTATGATTTCAAGGGTCCAAGCTGACCCTATGAATAATAAGAAAAATTGAGATTGTTTATGTTTACCTAATATGCCTTTTTTTGGAGGTTCGGAATGTGGGATTTCAAAATGCATCTCCTCCTACAGTTTTTACAGTGATGGTTTTGGTATAATTGGATGCGTAAAAATGAGGGCTTTCCAAAAATTTAAACTGTTTTTCAAAAGTAATTTTTGTTCAAAAGTTTTGACGTCATAAATCAGTTTTTTTTTGAAAAAAAGTTTTATCTCGACTTTTTTCATCTTTTATTTAAAACTGGTAATTTGGGGAAAAGCATTCGTGTTTTACTAATGTTCACGTCTTTCCGCATCCATTGATACCAAAATCATCACTGTAGCTCGAAAACTGTTGGAGAAGAAGCATTTTGAACCCCCCATAAAATTTCGTTTTATGATTTCCCAATTTCCTCTAAAGAAAATAGTATTTTTTCTCCAAAGACAAACGATTTTAAATTGCATTTCCTATCGGTATACCAAATTTTGTTGCTCTAGGTCCAATGACAAAAAATAGGTTCGCATTTTTAAGGTAACAAAATGTAATGGCCGTTACATAAAAATTAACTCATTTTTCCTGTTTTTTGCCTTGTTCACAGTTGCAATACGTTAAAAGTATATTTGAAGTATTTTTTACTAATTATCATACTACTAATATATAACTAATTTATTTTTTATTCATCATATTCAACTAATTTCCATACCTAGAATTATTATCTTGGCTCAGAAAATAGAGGGTGGATTTGATAAAAGGGAGTTTCTAATGGTAACAAGCAAACAATTTCTAAAATAATAGGATTATGAACATTGTACTTGATGACTGTACGACGTATTATAAAAATATCAAGGTATGTTAACAGGAAATGATAGTTTCGAAGAAAAATCAAATTGGACTAATACGGTGAGTCGCACTGTAGTTAGAAGAACTGTTTTTTCGAATCCTAGTCGTAAATAAATCAAAGTATCGAGCTTACAATTTTTTGAGCATCTATTACTTCATATGGAATATTACTTTTCATTTTGATTGGTGCCAACTTTCAGAATGTTTTAACATTTATAATGAAAAAACTCAGAATTTTTTTAAATACATTGGGAAAAATGTGTATAAAAAATGGAACCATTAATGTATCTGATCTACCTAATACTAAGAATACAAAAAGATATAATAGTTTTAAGAAAATTTCAGTAAAGAATACTTCATGTTACATTTTTTGTTTTATTTGTAATAATTACATCATAAATTAAGGAAGACGTGAGAAAAGTATGGAACACAATAAAAACGTTAGTAAACTATTAATCGCGGATTTAAGTTTTGATATAAATAAAGATTTTTGTATGATATGTAACATAAATGACACTAATATAAAAACACACACAAAATCTATATGGCATATTAGAAACACAAACAAAAGATTAATTCCGATTCATATTTCAAGAAAAAGATGTGAAAGATATGTAAAGTAGAAGTAAAAAATCAACAACAACATATAAAATCTAAAAAGCATTTCAGAAACGTTTGTGGCTGTAAATTCAAAGGAAAGAAATGTGCTATCAATGAAAAATGATTGGAATATATGTTCTCTGATATATCAGTTATAGAATAGATCCAAAAGTTTTTATGAGGAATATGACACTGATTGAGAGATCAATTCTGAGAAAGCAAAAGTTTCATAATATGAAAACCTAATTAGCAATTTTAGTGAAATTTTACATACGAGGCCTGTCGAAAAAGTATCCGACCTTTGGCCAGAAAAAATACTTCAACAACCTGACGGGGTTGGGACCCTAATCCCCTTCAAAGTAGGCTCCTTGTGCTTCCACACACTTAGCCCACCGATCCTTCCACTGCCGGAAACACCTCTGGAAGTCTTCTTTTGGAATGGTGTTCAGCTCTGTCGTCGCGTTCCGCATTATCTCTTCTCTACTCTCAAAACGGGATCCTTTCAGTGGTGTCTTCAATTTTGGAAACAACCAGAAGTCGCAAGGAGCCAGGTCTGGAGAGTAGGGAGGTTGGCGAACGGTCGTAATTCCATGTTTGGCCAAGAAATTGCGGATCAAATGGGATGAATGTGCGGGCGCGTTGTCGTGATGCAAGTGCCAGTTGTTCGCAGTCCACATGTCTGGTCTTTTGCGCCGAACTGCATCACGAAGTCGCCGGAGAACATCCTGATAGTACTCCTTTGTCACTGTTTGTCCTTCCGGTGCGTATTCGTGATGCACAATTCCACGGACATCAAAGAAAACAGTCAGCATCACCTTGATTTTGCTTCGCACCTGCCGCGCTTTCTTCGGCCTTGGAGACTCGGGATGCTTCCATTGGGATGACTGTCTTTTTGTTTCTGGGTCGTACCCGTACACCCATGACTCATCTCCAGTTATCACGGTGTTCAGAAACCCAGGATCAGTGTTGGCGGTGTCCAGAAGGTCCTGTGCAACGTCACGACGGAGGTCTTTTTGTTCCGGCGACAACAACTTGGGCACGAATTTCGCAGCCACTCGGTTCATGTTCAAATCGTCACGCAAAATGGCATGTGCAGAATCTTTACTCACTCCAACCTCTTGGGCAATCTCCCGCACGGTCAAACGACGATCTGCCATCACCAAATTTCGCACCCTCTCAACAACAGCTGCACTCCGAGAAGTTTTGGGCCTGCCACAACGCTGCTCACTCTCCGCTGATGTGCGAATTGTTTCAATTTGAGAATTGTTTCAATTTGAGAATCACCAAGCTTTTGACAAAATTTGATGCAGTGTCTTTGCTCAATTCGTTCAGTCATCTTGCAAGAAAACTAAATCCGACAAACACTTAGAACAGCACCTTACTTGGCGACCACCAGCCAGTGACTGGCCCAAGTGAATGCGGTGAAAAAAGTCAAGCATGCGCATTAAGATTCCTCCTTCCACCGTGCACAGTGGCGCCGCCTTAGAATCACTACTTTGCGCGGGAAAAATTAAGGTCGGATACTTTTTCGACAGGCCTCGTACACAAAGAAAAATGAAAACGATTATTCTACTGCATGAATCGATACAGGAAAATTTATTGGCATATCAAAAGTCTTTACAAATGTTGAGGATCTGTATAAAGAAGCTATTAGAAAGATTGAAGAAAATACAAAAACTCTTTTGGGCGGATAACAGATAAATTATTAGATTTCATTATAAAAATTACTTGATACACACCAATCAGAGGTTCTAGTTACATGGAATTACCTGAAAAGTTTCAAAAGTCAACTAAATAGTAATCAATTTCGAAAATACCGAAAACAAATGCTTTATGTGAAGTGTTGCGAGATATTAATGCCGAAATGAGAAAAACGGCAATACGAGTATAATTTCAAAAAGATTAAAAATTGATGCTGAAAAGTTAAATTTCAGAGATTTAACATTCCCGGTAAAACTTAAAGATATCGATATATTTGAGAGAAACTGTAATGTGTCAATAAATGTCTACAATTTTAATTACTTGAAAGAATTATGTCCTCTGAGAATAACAAAGGGAAAAAATAAAATGTTAAATCACTTTTATTGGTGATAGATGAAAGGATAAAACTTTATGTTTTAATGAAGTCATTAAGTCCATTAATACGAGTAAAAGACGGACATAAAACATGTCAGTCCATATTGTTTATGGTCATTCACAAAAGAATGTTTATTAAAAACCTCATTAATCACTCCTCAGTTCACACTCCAACAAAGTATGTTTTTGAAGGAGGTAAATTAAAATTTAAACACTTCCAAAGAACAATTAGGCATCTTTTTGCAATTTATGCTGATTTTGAATCAACGTTGACAAAAATAGACACGTGTCAACCAAATCAAAAGTCAAGTTACATCATGAACATTCAGATGCACAATCCTAATTCATTCTGTTGCTATATAAAATCTGAAGCAGATGAATTCTCCCATTTATGTATAATGGTAAAGATGCTGCCCAAAAGTTTGTAGAATATTTAGAAAAAAAATCAAGAGAATTTATGGTCTGGTGAAAATAAATTAGAAAATGTATTTTCCATCAGATAAATTCAAAAAATATTGAGCAGCAACAAGATGTTATGTATGTTGCGAAGAATTTAGGAACGATAATTATAAAGTTCGAGACCACAATCATTTGACAGGCCATTACAGAGGCCCAGCTCATTTAAAATGTAATTTAAAAATTAGGAATCCTAATTGTATACCGGTGTTTTTGCATAATCTGTCTCATTACGATGCTCATTTGTTCGTGAAATACTTGGGAAATATATCCGAAAACTTGAATGTTATTCCACAAGCGGATGAAGAATACTTCAGTTTTACAAAAACAATAAAACTCTATTCATATGTATGTAAACATACAGGAAAAGTAAAAGACATCACCAGAGACTTATGGTTTCTAGACAGCTACAGGTTTTTACCTTCGTCTTTAGATAAACTTTCAAAAAAATTATCCGAGTTCAAAGAATTGACGAAGTTCGTTCACAATGAACAGCAATTAGAATTAATCAACAAAAAAGGTATTTATTCCGAAGAATATGTAAATAGTTATGAAAAAATGAACTGTAATAGTTTACCAGCTAAAAGTGAGTTTTACAGTAGATTAAATAATATATTTCAGAGGATAAATATCAGCATGCACTCAAAATATGGAGAACTTTCAATTGTACAACATTCAAAGATTACCATAATTTATTTCTAAAAGTCAATACATTATAATTATCATTCGCAGAAGTATTTGAACACTTAAGACTAACATGCATCAAAACTTATTCTCTAGATCCAGCCTATTATTTTACAGCTTCGGGATTGTCTTTCGATGCTTTACTATAACATACAAAAATAGAATTGGCCTTGTTTAAAGATCCTGATGTGCTCCTATTCATCGAAAAAGGAATAAGAGGTGGGATTTCTACAATATCAACACGATTTACAAAAACAAACAATCCATACATTCCAGAAACATTCGATGGAGGAAAATCAAATAATTTTATCACATATATATAGATGCAAATAGTTATTAGGCTGGGCTATTGTCCGAGCATTACCAATAGGAAACTTAAAACGGAAAGATCCAAAGTCGAAACTTCAGGCAGATGATGGTTAAATTTTACAAGTTGATTTAACTCATCCGAAAGACTTTCATGCTCTACAAAATGATTTACCATTAACTCCAAAATACATGGGAGTAAACGATGTAAATAAATTCGTTCCCCATCTTGGAAAACAAGAAAAATATCTTGTATTTCAAAAATTTCTGACACAATATCTAGATCTAGGGTTGAAGTTAGAGAAAATTCACAGAATATTAGAGTTTGATGACAGTCCGTGGATGAAATCATGTATTGATGTCAATACAAAAATGTGTCAGCAAGATAAATCAGATTTTGAGAAAGACTTCTACAAGTTTATGAACAATTCAGTATTTAGCAAAACAATGGAAAATATTAGAAATAGAGTAGATATGTGTTTTAGTAAAGTCACAGAAAGAATTCATTAAATTAGCAAATAAACCAAACTTTCATAGTTTTAAAATATTCTCGGAAAATTTGATAGCATGTCATATGCAAAAAACAAAGACTAAAATTTGATAAACCAATCTACGTAGGGTCATCTGTATTAGATATAAGTAAACCATTAATGTATGATTTCCATTATAATCATACTAAGAAGATATATGGCTATAGGGTAAAGTTGTTGTTTACAGGTACAGATTCATGATGTTATGATATCGAAACAAAAAATTTGAACAAAGATATGAAAAGAAATGAAAACTTGTATGGTACATTAAACTATTCTAAAGATCCTTTCCTATATTCAACTAAAAGTATGAAAGTAATTGGGAAAATATGAGAAAAACTTGTGGAATACGAATTGAAGAAATCGTCGGTCTCAGAGCAAAACTTTATTGTTACAAAACGAAAATATCCGTAACCAGAAAGCAAAAGTTGTAAGTAAGAATATAACCGAAAAGAATATCACAATGGATGAATATAAAAGACAATGAATAATGAAACAATATACAAATCGATGTACAATATCCTTCGTGTTAACCACGAATTATTTACCAAAGAAATATATAAGATTGCGTTAAATGGTAATGATGACAAAAGACATCTAGCAACAGATGGTATCAACACACTAGCATTAAATCATTATAAAAAATGTTCGATAAATAAGAATAAAAAATGGCTGTCTACAATAAAAATGACTTCTATAGTCAAAATTTATTATCTGTTGAAAACGAACTGTTTTTGAGTGATTTAAAATCATTATGCAATGAAGAAAAAACTAGGAAAGTCTTTGTAAATACATTGCTTAGAAAACTTCCATTACCTGAAATGCATTTGAAATTACCATCTAATATTCAATTTGAACAAGTCCCGAACGGTTCATTCAACATCAAACATACCTACTCATTTTGCAGTCAAGGAACTAAGGTGCAGAAGCGAATTCAAGAACGTTATCAAGGAGTTAACTCACTTGATCAGGTTGGTAAGAATCATGACATATTTTATTCATAACATCCAAAAACGAAAAACAGAAATTATGCTGATGATATTCTAGCGAAAAGAGCTGCTGAAATTGCAACTGATCCAAATGAATCAGAATACGTTCGACAAGATGCTAAATTACTTAACGCAGTTATGGCAGGAAGGAGTTGGGCAGGTATGAGGATTTCGAAAAACGTCTAAACACGCTCACAGAGGTGGGCGACAATATCTTGAATGACATATTATAATCCTAAGACTGGTTATACTGGAATGAATCAACTTGTTAAAAAATTCGGCTAATTTTCAACTCATGTACGAAATTGGTAAGAAACTAAAAAAAACTCACTCTCTACATAAATCAATTAATTATAATTTTCAAATAAGAAGGGTGAAGGTATCAAGGATTTACAATTAATGGCAAGCTGATTTGGTTTACGTGCAAAACTATAAAGATCAAGGAAAAAACTACATTTTAACAGTAATTGACATTTTCAGTAAATATGCATGGGCGATTCCATTAAGTAAGAAGACTTGGGTAGAAATTAAAGCTTATTTTTAAAAACTGTTTAAAACACGAATTCCTTCTAAAGCTCAGACAGATAAAGGCTTAGAATTTACAAATAAATCCACTCAAGAACTATTTAGGAAACATAACATTCAGTGGTTTAGTTCAGAAAATAAAAAAAACGTTAAAAACGTGCACAAAACCAAAACGCTTCATTGTTAAAAACTAAAATGTGGAAGTATTTCACACACATATGAAAACTAAAAATGAGCGAATATTTAACAAGATTCAATTCAAAATTACAATAATAGCTATCATAGTTCAATAAAAATGACACCCAACCAAGCATCATTGGAAAAGAACAGTAAAAAGGCTTACGATAACTTATTTCCTCCAACCGAACACCACTTTCGCATCACTGAAACTGAAAATTGGGGATAGGGTAAGGATGAGGAAAAAGCGAAAAAACTTTTGGAAGGGTTGTTTGTCAAATTTCACTAATGAGTTATTCATTATATCCGAAATACTGTCTACTGAGCCAAGTACTTATAGATTAAAAGACATGGATGGTGAAGAAATAAAAGGAAATTTTTATGAACAAGAACTTTCAAAATAAAGTAGTGATGTTTACGCAATTGTGGAAATTCTTAAGAAGAGCAAACGAAAGGTTCTGGTCAAGTGGAAAGGTTATGATGTACCTTTATTGATCTCAGCAACTTAACTTAATATCAGTTCAGAGTTAACTTATGTTAATTTAAAGTCTTTTTGAGTTTTTCTCTTTAAAAAATGGCGTTGATTGATATCAAAACTAAATCAGATTTACTTAACTTAACAAAGAGTATGAAAAAGCAATTCACAGATGATAAAATAATCGAACAAGGGTTATACCATGATGTCAAAAAAGTTTATAAGCCATTGGTAGAACCTCTATCTAAAATTCTTGTCGGAACTAAACAAACCAGGTTGGCAATAAAAGATACACCTCATAAAAAACTTGAATCTATCGAAGGAAGACTTGTTAAGAAACTAGCTTTACCCTCTACTGAATCCACCACTGTAGTTGGACCTATCGCATTGAATTTCTTACGTTTTGCATGGAAACCTGAAAATAAGTATGACAAAGCTTATGGCATTCGATGGGATAGAAGTAAAGTTATGCTAGGAAATAAAAAGGTAGGTTTCCTGGGTAATGATTTGAAAATCGGAGATAAAGTATACGAAGGCACAACTGGATTATGGGAACTATTACCAAAGCAAAATTCTACTGATTTAAAGGACGAAGATAAAAGAAATAATTATGAGATGTTGAATTCAAATGATGCCTATTTGAAGGATGACGGTACCATCAAAGCAAATAGAAGTGAAAAATATTATAAATTTATTAAACCCTTTTATCAGAAAGTTCAACAAGCAAAAGCTTGATTTGCAGTTGAAAAAATAGATCAGCAAATCCATCAAGTCGTGAAACCAGTCGTGAATCAATTCCTGAACCCAGTCCTTCAAAAAATCGAAGAGGAGTAGAATCCTCAAGTTCGAGTTGACACCTAGTCCTTGACCTAGGTCATATTTCGACTCTTCACGAAGGTCTACTTTTAGACCAACTCCTACTCCTAGATCTTATCCTACATCTTCACCTATACCTCCTCGACATCCTCCCGTAGAGGATTCAGACGTCTCAAGATCAGGCATTATCGTATTATCTTCTAACATCAATGACCCAGTAAAAGGACACCAGTTAATGTTCGGTTCGTGTAACGTTGGAAATACAGGAGTTTTTAATGAACTGCAAATCCTTACACATGAACTTTTAAAGCGAAGTTTATTAATTACTGCTGAAGTTAAGATGTTTGATGACTTATTGTTGAAAAAATGGAATCCCAAACAATTGTAATTAGTGAAAGAAAAAGTGACATTAGTATAAATTTTAGTCCAACAATAGAATTAAATGAAAATAAATTCCATGAAATGGCAGTGGTTGGGTTAGACATGTATCATTCTATTCCTAACATTGATAAAAATAATAATAAATCTTATTATGAATTAAATAGTGTTGAAAATGTAATTACGTTTCCAACAGGTTGTTATGAAATAGAAAGTATAAACGAATTCATTCAAAAAACTTTAGCAGGTTTTGTTAAAATCATGGCAGATACTAATACTTTGAAATGCGTCATAGTTCTCCATTCATCTGCGTTAAAAGTATTTTTCAATAAATAAAAATCTTCAAATTCAATATTAGGATTTGGAGAAATTGTCTTAGAAGGTGTAAGAGAACATGAGAGTATAAATATAGTGAACATAATGTCTGTTAACGCAACACTCGTTCACTGTAGCGCAATTAACGGCTCATACCTCAACGGTTCTTTGCATAATATCTTATATTCCTTTTCCCAAACGTCCTACTAGGATAAAAAATTGTAGAAAATCCAAATAAACCAATTTATCTACCGATATATCAACCTTTGCTGTACGAGTATCATTTGAGAATTTGGCTTACTGATAAAAATGGACAAACTTTGAATACTAGAGGTGAAGAAGTAACTGTTCGATTACACCTAAGATCTAGAAATTATGATAATTTGAGAAAATTATCTTTAAAAATGGATTCTTTGAGATAGATTGAAGACATTCAAGTTGAGGAATCAATAGCAAAATTGAAACGCATAACTATGAACCACAAATAGGTACTGACATGAATCGTGTACATAACAATATCAAGATCATTATCCAGAATCAAGATCAGTTTGTATTACCAAGTAAAAGTTTTATTCAAATAGAAGGAGCTTTGAATAAAGAAGATAAAAGTGATTATAATTTTAAAGACAAAAAATTACAATAATCAACAATGGATTAATACATTTATTTGATAGAGTCTCTCACAGAATGGGAGATAAAGAAATTGAAGGTTATAGTTACCCTGGCATTACAACAACTCAAAAAGGATTAGTTGGCTATCCGCGAAATTCAAACGAAAACATGATATTTTTCTGAAGCGTCGATAGTAAGATGAATGAAAAATCAAACGAAGGATTTAGTGATCGAAATGACTACTTAAGTTCAGCTAATGGGAAATTCAGCGCTGCTTTCCCGCTCGAACATGTGTTTGGATTTTGTGAAAGTTATAGGAAGGTAATTTATGGAGTGAAATATGCTCCGACTTTGAGAAGATGTGATAATTCTAATGCTATATTCAAATCAGATGAGAAAGATGCAAACCAGCAAGATAAAGTAGTTGAGGGTAAAATTACTATTGCAAAACAAATTTGAAAAATGCCAGCTTATAAAAAGTCTCATGAATATAAAATCAAGCTATTTCGTCAAATTAAGGATAAAATAATATCACCCATATCATATTTAAATAGACAATTAGAACAAACAATTGTAAACTCTCAATAGAAATTCTTAGATTGGACTTCAACTCTAAATGCAAGGTCTCAAAGACCTCGATATATAATTTTATCATTCCAAACTAAGAAAGCTAATCCACAAGTTGTAAACAATGGACTTTTCGATCATTGTAACTTGATGAATGCATGTATTTCAGCTGAATAATGAACGATACACTGATCACAATTTACAGATTGATTTCGATTCTAACAATTATGCTACTGCTCTAAGATTTTATTAGATCATGTATCTTATGAAAATTGTGCTGTCGAATACAGACACTTAAAATATTTGTATCCCATCTATGTGTTTGATATCAGCAGAGAAAATGAACGTATCAAAGAAACTACAATTGATATAAAATTAAAGTATATGCACTGATTCTATCTGATAGAGTAATTCGATTACAATCTGACGGTGATAAAATGAATTTAAACTGCTAAAAATTAAACATATTCACATAATAATGTTTAAAAAATGTACTGTGTGAAGTGTAAGAAGAAAACGTGAAACTAATAATCCTTAATATTTAATTACAAAGAACAACAAGAGACTGGTCAAAGGTACATGTATGATTTGTAAAAAGACAAAGACTTCTTTTGTTTCTAAAGACACTGCGAAAAAAGAGGTATTATACACTCGTGATCAAAAGTTTAAGACACTTGAAAATTTGGAAAAATGCCAACTTTTCAGTGATAAATAATTAAATGCATTCAACTAGGGATCGGTAATTTTTAAAGGTAAAAGGTGAGAAATACAAAAAATAACAATTATTGGAACAATTTGTTAAGAAATCAACACTTTGTATGAATAAAGACTTTTTCAATTGATCATAATTATAAGAGTATCGTAAAAAGTTTAGTTTAAGGGTAATTTCCCGCATTTCAGGTTAGTTACAGGTTGGCATTGATAGCGTAAAGGTTTCACCATGCCCAAAGCAAGCAAACTTTCCGAATTTAAACGTGGTCGGATTGTCGAACTGCATAAGCAAGGCTTGTCGCAACGCGAAATCGCAGCAAAGATTCACCGCAGTAAAACTGTAATTTACAACTTCCTAAAGGACCCAGAGAATTATGGAACAGCTAAATCTAGGGGTTGACCGAATAAATTTCACCTGCATTTGGTAGGAGAATAAAACGGGCGGTTTCTCAGGACAGAGGACGGTCATCCAAGCAAATTAAGGCCCTCACAAATGCTGATTGCAGTGCAGTAACGATCAGGAGGCACTTACGACAAAACGGCATGAAAAACAAAAAGCGTCTACAAGTTCTTCGGTTGCTGCAACGTCACAAAGTGGCCCGTTTACAGTTTGCTCGTGAGCACCAAACATGGGACATTGAGAAGTGGTCTCAAGTTTTGTTTTCTGATGAGAAAATTCAATGTGGATGGCCCTGATGGCTTCCAACGGTACTGGCATGACAAAGAAATCCCTCCTGAAGTTTTTTCCACGCGCCGTTGTGGTGGAGGCTCCGTTGTGGTATGGGGTGCATTTTCCTACAGAGGAACCATGGAGCTTCAGGAGGTGCAGGGTCGTCAAACAGCTGTTGGTTAAGTCGGAATGCTGCAAAGATCATCTTTGTCAGCAGACGGTCCTCATCTATGTGGCTATGGATGGATTTTTCAGCAGGATAATGCAGCAGTCCACACCGCCCGCCAGACTACGACTTTCTTTCAAGAAAATGGGGTCACTGCTATACGTCACCTAGCATGTTCGCCGGACTCAAACCCAATAGAAAATGTTTGGGGGTGGATGGCGAGAGATATTTACGGAAACGGTAAACAATTTGCGTCAGTAAACGAACTTCGTGCTGCCATCTTCAGGAGCTGGGACAACATTCCTAGAGCCCTCATGGAAACCCTCGTTTCTAGTATGCCAATAAGAGTTTTTGAGGTTATTAACAAGAATGGAGGCAGTACTCATTACTAAGTTCAATGTTTGCTCACCTCAACGTCGTTGAAGAAAAATTTCCTATGATTTTTGTATGTGGGCTTATCATTTTGATCAACTGAGAAAGTCATTATTCATTAAATGTGTTGATTTCTTAATAAATTGTTACAATTGTTATTTTTGTCTTTTTCATCTTTCACCTCTAGTAATTACCGATCCCTAGTTGAATGCATTTAATTATTCATCTCTGAAAAGTTGGCATTTTTCTAAATTTTCAAGTGGTCTTAAACTTTTGATCAGCAGTGTATTTACAATTCCAACTTTATTAGCAGGTCTTGGGGCTGCTGGCTCATTGGCTGGAAGTATTGCTGCAATAGCATCCACAGTTAATTAGAAAACAGCTGATGATAAACTTTTTTAAAACTAAAAGACATAATGAAGCTTTGGAAAGTAAAAAAGGTTCAGGTGTAAGGTTAACTCTGTTAAAAAAAACTTGTGGGAAGGGTCTCTACTTGAAACCACCAAAAAAGTAATACCTATCAAACCGTTAATACCCATCTAAAGTAATACATATCAAACCATTTTTGAACATGATTTGGAATACTACATAAATACATTGAAAATTCCGAATGTTCGAGGTATTTACATGAGAGATACTTTACCTTAACACCCTTTAGAAACTGATTGCGGAATCCTAAATTTAGACGCTGAAAAAGGATTAGGAACGCTTTGGACTTGTTGGTATAAGAAATAAAATATATGCTATTACTTTGACAGTTATGTTTTAATTGATCCAATTGAATTTAAAGACTGTTTAACAGATTGTTTTGATACTGTTTTCTCTACTTACAAGGTACAGAAATTTGGTGATGTCATTTGTGAACATTTACGTCTAGAAATTTTTAAGCGTTTAGAAAACAAAAGCTTCCATACAGTTCTTTTAGATCTTGATAAAAGTTCAACTGATTTTTAGAAAATAAATCACAGTGAATTTTTTTCTTTAAAAAATATATGGTAGAAATATTTAAGCAGCAAAGTTGGTATTTTTACCTCCCTCTTAAGAAAATCATGAACATGAAAATGATGAAAACAATTCTGAAGGACTTTTACAAAATATAGAGCAAATAAAAGCTTAATTGAAGATTGTAATCTAGAGTCATTAAAAGATACAATTGAAGCTCTCAAAAATGAAAGAACTGAATTGGAATCAATTATAAAAGAGTATGATGAGAAATATGTGACTTTGAAAACTGATTTACAACTTAAAATTTCTGATGTAGACTCAATTGTAAGATTCTTTGAGTCGTTAATTTATAAATCTTCTGAAAAGTTCGGTGCTCTTGAACCAAAAATCGTTTCAAATGATGAACGACTATCCAGTATAGACTCAACTCTGATGTAGAAAATCGATGAAATTGATGCTAAATTTGAAAACATTAATTTAAACATTATCAACCTCGCAGACGTATATATTCCTGAGATTGGTGACAAATTGAAGAGTCTAGAGTCAGGTATTGAAACTAGAATTGATGAAAAGCTGTTAATTAAAGAATCAGCATTCACCGATCAGATTAAAGGAGTTGAAGCTTAATTTAAAGTTATGAACTCAAACATAACAATTTGATTGATGATAAAATTCCTGAGATTCAAGAAAATTTCATGAATCAAGAGTCAGTTATAGAGTTAGGCCTAATTTTAACCTCGCTTGTATTTTCTAATCTCGTTTAAGGTTTTCTGTATACTATTACGTGTTAAAGTCATGTGAGGTAGAATAACCATTCCATAAAATAACATGTGCTGTTCTCGTGTTTAAAGCAGTGAGTGTGGTATGCGATGCAAGTTGCACGTGTCACGATTACGCATCTTTTTTGTCCTCGTTTCTAAAAAAATGTTAACTCTGTATTGACAGTTTAAAGTGTAACTGAATTTTCATCTCGTAAAATCAGGTTGCTGACGCAGAGATTTATATTGCGGGGGATGAATTCTGGTAACTCAGCAGATACCGTATCCGCTCTGATCTGGATAGTATTCATGTCGACAGTATTCTCCTTTTTGATCCATGTTAATCAGGTTGTTTTCGTTCCGATTTCAGAGCAAAATAAACGAGAGCGTGAGGGCACGGGTCATCGATCATGGTTCGGGTCACGGGTCAGCACGCTCAGCATTCTTGGCCAAGCGCTAAGTACAGCCAACACCCAATATGGGAAATAAAGTAATGAGTGTGACCGTGGACCAGTTGACTACAGCTGTGGTGCAACACCAGGGAACGCATATTCGAGGATTAGATTAGGGCGAATGTGCAAGTGGATCTCCTCCCAGACCGGGTCGCAGATGTGGCGTTTATGATGGCGCTCGTGATAATCTTCGTTAAAGGTTGTGATGTATTACGTGCGGAGTGAGTTGAGCTCACTCAGCGAGAGGGTGAGGTCAGAGGACTTCGTGTTGCGATGTCAATTTATGCGCCCCGTTAACAGTGAACAGTGAAGGTCAGAAAAATGCACGTGCATTAACTGCGGTTGCGTTAACAGTGGGTGCCTAGTGCTATATGGCGGAAATGTGATCGTGAAAGTGCCGAGGCGGCCACGGTGACCGAGACCCATGGTGCATTTGGCGACCGATTTCTAGAATTAATTTGCTTATACTCGTATACATAGATCTTTACGAATTTATCTTTACCATCTTATTTTAACCTTTATTTCTGTGCTTTTCGTGTACAAGTATTTTTTTTGTTCGTGTAACCATGGTTGTAAGTTGGAGTAAGCGGACGAGTTGAAGCTTAAAATGTGTTTTTAATAAAAAAAATTGCCATCTCGTGCGTATGAGTTGAGTCAATAAGATTTTCGATGTGTTGCGAATTTTTTTTAAATGTGTCATTTATTAATTGATTTCTTCTATTTTTATATATGAACTAATTCCGATGTAAAAAATGTAGTGTCTGACGTGTTCTCATTTTCATGCATTTAGTATTGTTTCAATTTATTTTTATAGCTGCAAATGTGGTTCTATAGTTATTTCTAACTGCGGGATTGATTTACGTTTTTATTCCCGAATCGACTTTTATCGATTTTCCTATACTGGTGTCCCATGTTCAGCGTAAGATGATATACTTAGTATTATTTTGCGTTTTCTTGAAATTAAAATAAGTTTTTGAAATTTTCGGTTTCGGTAAAAGTCTCTTGAGATGGGATGACTTTATTTCCGTGTTATTTTTTCATGATTAAAAACTTGAGCATTATTTATTTTGGAGGTGTTAAATATTCATTATGCAGTATCTATTTTACGTTTTCAAATTATGTAACGTGAGTTGTGCAGTAATGTAATGTTTTAAATTTTAGTTTTGAAGAAGAAGGTTATTTATCTATTATTTGCTTACGCTGTTCTTCTCCCTTTAGCCTGACTGCGTTATCTACCTATACGCATTCACTATTTTTAGCGTTAGTGTAAACGATTATTCTTTTTATTTTCTTTGATTGTTGGCGGACTGTGCTATTCATGGTTTTCAACATATGATGGTTTGTTTACGTGTGCGTTAGCAAACTGAGTTGTTGCAGTTTATGTGTTTTGATTGGATTTTTGTTTCGAATCTTTTGAATCTTGAAACTTGATCTTTATTTCTATTTTTTTCACACACAATAATTATGCGTTAGTTTTGTTCGGAGGGGGGAGGTATGTCAGCGCCTTTGTGCTCCTTGACCCACTTTCCTCAGCTATAAATTACTCAGTAGCACTCTTAGTGGCGCATTCCATCTGTCAATCAATCCCATTCTACATCAGTACCAGTCGCAGTTCCCCAGCGTATCACCATCCCATGGTCCGCATAGCCGTTTGCGAAGTCGATGGAGGATACAAGCGCAATCTGGGTCGTGTGCGCGGTCGTCGAAGCTGAAAAGCGGGTCTTGGCTCGTTTCCTCGGTCGGATATTCTGAAAATCGCATCCTTTGCCGTTCGCGCAGTCACCTTAGGTTAAAAGCGCATTCTTGGCCATTTGCGCGGTCTACGGAGCTGAAAAGCGCATCCTGGGCTGTTTGCAAGGTTGACAGTGTTGAAAAGCGCGTCTTTGCCGTTTGTAAAGTCGTCGCAGGTGAAGAGTGCATGCATTCTGGGCTATTTGCGCGGTCGACGGAGCTAAAATGCGCGTCTTGGGTCGTTAAATTGGTCGAATGTGGTAAAAAATAGCATCCTTGGTCGTTTGCGCAGTCGCCTGAGATGAAAAGCGCATCCTGGGGCGTTTGCGCGTTCAGAGGGGCTGAAAAGCGAGCCTTTGCCGTCTTCCAAGACATCGGAGGTGAAACCTGCGTACTGGGTAGTTTGTGCGGTCTACCGAATTGAAAAGCACGTCTTGAGTCGTTTGTTTACTTGAATGTGGTGAAAAGCCTGACCTGGGCCTTTTTAGAGGGTCTATGGAGCTAAACAGCTTGTCTTAAGCCGTTTGCTTGATCGAATCCCGTGAAAAACGCGCCTGTGCAGTTTACCCAGTTGTCAGAGGTGGAAAGTGCATCCTGGACCGTTCGCACGGTCGACGAAGCTGAAAAGTGTGTCGTGGTCCGTTTGCTTGGTCGAATGTGGCGAAAAGTGCGTCCTTGGCAACGTGCACAAACGATGGAGGGGAAAAGCGCATTCATAGTCGTTGGCAACGTCTACGGAGCTAAAAGCGCGTCTTGGGTCGTTTGCTCGGTCGAATGTTGTGAAAAGCGCCTCCTCAGCCATTTGCGTAGTCGACGGAGGTGAAAAGTACATCCTTGGCCGTTTGCGCGGTCGACAGAGCTAAAAAAACGTTTTGGAGCGTTTGTTCGGTCGAACGTGGTAAAAATCGCGTCTTTTGCCGTTTTCGCAGTTGCCTGAGGTGCAAAGCACATTAGGAGGAGTTCGCACGATCATATGAGGTGATAGGCGCGCCCTTGGCCGTTTGCGCGGTCGACGGTGCTGAAAAGGTCATCTTTGTTGTTTACACAGTCAACAAAGGTGAAAAGTCCAACGTGGTGAATTTGCGCGGTCGACGGAGCTAAAAAGCACGTCAAATGCCGTTTGCGCTGTCGAATTAGGTAAAAAGTTCGTACATGACCGTTTTAGCAATCGATGGAGCTAAAAAGCGTGTCCCAGGCTGTTTGCTCTGTCGAATGTGGTGAATGTGTTTTTATCCGTTTGTGGAGTCGACGGAGTATAAAAGCACATTATGGGTCGTTGAAACAGTTGACAGAGCTGCAAAGCGCGTCTTTGCTGTTTTCTCAGTCGACGGAGATTGAAAGTACACCCTGGGCCGTTTCGGTCGACGGATCTGAAATGCTCGTCTTGGTCCGTTTGCTTGGTCGTAAAAGATGAAAATCTCTTCTCGGCTATTTGCACGGCCAAGTGAGGTAAAAAGCTTGTCCTGGACCGTTCTTGCAGTCGACGTAAGTGAAAAGCGCATTCTGACCCGTTTCCGCGGTCGACGGAGATGAAAAGTGCATCCTAAGCCGTTTGCGCGGTCGACGGAACTGAAATGTACATCTTGGACCTTTTGCTTGGTCGAATGTCGTGAAAAGCGCATTCTTTGCCGTTTGCGCAGTCGCCCGAGATGAGAAACGTATTTTCACCTGTTTGCAAGGTCAAATGTGGTGAAAATCACGTCCTTTGTCATTTGCGCAGTTCCCTGAGGTGAAATCGCATCCTGGGCCGTTTGAGCGGTCGATGGAGCTGAAAAGCGTGTCCTGGGCCGTTTGCGTGGTCGACGAAGCTGAAAAGCGCTTCTTCGCCGTTTGCTCCGACAAAGGAGATGAAAAGCGCGTTCTGGGCCGTTTGTGCGGTCAACGGAGCTCAAAAGTGTGTCTTTGTCGTTTACCCAGTCGATGGAGGTGAAGAGTACATCCTGGGTGGTTTTCGCGGTAGATAGAGCTGAAAAGCGCGTCTTGGACCGTTTCCTCGGTGGGATGTGGTGAAAATTTTGTTCTTTAATGTTTGAACAGTCGCCTGAGATGTAAATCGCATCCTGCATCGATTGCAAGGTTAACGGTGCTGAAAAGTGCGTCTTGGTCGTTTGCTCTGTCGACGGAGGTGAAAAATGTATCCTAGGCTGTTTGCGCGGTCGAATGAGGTAAAAAGCTCGTCATTAGCTGTTTTTGCGGAAGATGAAGCTGAGAAGCGCGTGCTGGGTCGTTTGCGCTGACGAAGGAGCTGAAATGTGTGTCTTGAGCCGTTTGCTCGTTCGAATGTTGTGAAAAGCGTCTTTTGGCGTCTGCGCGGTCGAATGAGAGTAAAAACGCATTCTGAACCATTTGTGCATTCGACGGAACTGAAATACGCATCTTTTGCAATTTGTGCGGTCGAATGAGGTAAAATGCATGTCCTGGGCCGTTTTAGCGGTCGAAAAATTTAAAATACGCCTATTATTATGTTTGCGTTGTCGTTTGCGCAGTCGACGGAGGTTAAAAGTACATCCTGGGTCGTTTTCCCTGTCGAATATGTGTTTGAGCAGTAGTAGCAGCAGTTTGAGCAGTGGTCACACCACAGAGTCGTAAATTCGCATTTTGGGCTGTTTGCGTGGTCGTCCGTGATGAAAAGCGCCTTTTCACCGTTTAAATTCTACGGAAGTGAAAAGTGCATCTTGGGCAGTTTGCGCGGTCGACAGAGCTGAAAAGCGCGTCTTGTGCCTGTAACGTCGTCAGATTTGGTGAAAAACGCATCCTGGGCCATTTGTGCGTCCGACGGAATTGAAAACCAAATCTTGGGCTGTTTGCTCGTCGAATGTGGTGAAAATCGCATCCTTTACCGTTTGTGCAGTCGCCTGAAGTGAGAAGCGAATTTTGGGTCGTTTGCACGGTCGACGGAGCTGAAAAGCGCGTCTTGGGTAGTTTGCGCGTTCGAATGTGGTGAAACGTGCGTTTTGCCGTTTACTCAGTCGTAGGAATTGAAAAGTGCATCCTGTGACCTTTGCACAGTTGACGGATCTGTAAAGCGCGTCTTGGGTCGTTTGCTCGGTCGAATGTGGTGGGAAGCGCGTTCCTGCTGTTTGTGTGGTCGACGGAGGTGAAAAGTGCATTCTGGCCGTTTGCGCGGTCGAAGAAGCTGAACAGCGCGTTTTTTATGTATGCCCAGTCAACGGAACTGGAAAGCGCATTCTGAGCCGTTTGCTCCGTCGACAGAGCTGAAAAGCAGGTCTTGTACCGTTTGCTTGGTCGAAAAAAATGAACTAGACCAGTGAACTCTAGTCAAGTACGACAGTGGCACAGCGAAATTCATTGATGAAATGCATTAGTAGACTACTGAACTCTGTTCAGCTTCAACTGTTCTGAGTGAGTTGCGTTATAGTTCTTCTTTAATAAACTACACGTTAGTGTCTCTCTACAACCTTCTTAGAGGTGCTGTATGCAAGGATCAAGTACATGACGCTCCTCTCATTTTCCCCTTTGTTATCTTTGTTTTTTGGGTACGATTGATAATTTCGCTGCAGTTTCTCATTAATATTTCGTTTTCAGCAATGATGAGGTTTTTTGCTTCTGCAAATTGTAGCTGTTTATTATAGAGATTACTCGCATGTGATGGAGAATTTTGCTACAAACACAAATGTATTTTTTTGCGTCTAAAGGAGAAGCGTATCGTTCCAGCTGTTTGTGTGTCTGTGCTTCTAATTTTCAATTCATTTTAACTCTCATTCCTGAATCTGACACTACCGGTTGAGGTAAAATAGTAGAGTATGTATTCTCGTCAGAATCACGTTGGAATAATTCTTCTTTTTATCAACTGGCTCTTTTTCACCCATCAAAAGATTTTTACTATCTCAAGCTGCAGCTTAAGAATATTTCATTCAAAATTTCGAAACATTTCAAATAGCAAACATAGTTGTGTTTGCACTGAGATTACAATCAATGTAGGTAATCGTGCCGTTTGCGTTTATGCTATGTGCCATTAATAACTCTTCCGACAGTTAGGAATATGAAATGAAGAAACCAATTTAATGATTAATTACTAAGCGAATGTTTCTCATCATTTCATGCAGCCCAACAATAACTTTTCTTTTATTCACTAATCGTGCTTGCTCGTAACATATCATTCGAATTATTTGACACATCTTTGGTAACACATGTCTTTGTTCAAATTGCATTCTGGAGAACTGGGGTTTAATATAAGTAGAAGATTACAAGTTTCAGTATAACGTCCCCCGAAAACCTTTATATTAGATGGTCACGTGGATCTTATTCGTGCGTTTGTCTTGCAATGGTCTACCACGTTGCAAGATCTTTCGCTTGATCAGTTCTGACTCATAAGAGTTGAAAACTGATTTTGGAATAATTTTTTCTGAACAGATGATTTCTCTTCAGCGAATTTTCACGCTTGTATTTCATTGTGTTTTAAGATTTTCGCTTGAAAATTTACCCAACATTAGTTTTCGCTCGGTGTAGCCTCCCGCTCTCAGTATCTATATTAAACTACAGCAATGATGAGGGTGACAGTCTGCATAAATTTTTTGTTTACTTTCTATGTGATTATAATTATCGAGAAAGTATTGGAAAGATTATCCTGTTGAGGAATTTAGACATTTTTACTTTAGCCTCGATGTTTAAATGATATATTTTCATCGCTTGTTGGTGAAATCATTTGCAGCCTTTAGAATGCACAAGCCAGCTGGTAGGAGTAATAAAACGCTAATCCATAATTTTTCAGTGAATTTGAAAGACACTAAAATTGTTGTGAATAAATGAATGCGAAGGTTATAAATAATTAAATTATTCAAATCGACCCCCTAAATATACACGATTACATTGAGATTAATAAGTCCTTGCTATTCAATTGCTAACTTTACTCATCATATTTAATTGACCCAAATAACTTCTGGTTATTCAATAACTATTACAATTTTCACTTTTGAATTAATTAAGAAGTACTGTAATAAATTGAAATATTCAACTTATTTTCGTCCACTTTTACGTTTTCCTCACTTCCTTCCACAATTCGATTTTACCGCGACAATTTCAAAATTCTTAAGCAACATTAAAACATTTGTTCCACTCGGAAATAACCATTCAAATTAATATTCCCGAACTTTAAAAATTTGAATAGAAAATTCCGAGAGCCATTGTACGCATTAGACTTCATAGAAAGTGACGATCTCAGTAATAAAAGTTAGGCAGTAAATTCCTACTAACCTTATTCACACGTGTACGGAATATTTTCAAACATAACTACAATAAGCCCGAGATGAATTAGTTGGTTATTAATCATGCGTTCATCTAATTCAATCAAAGCTAGAAATTCTGTTGTGGTGCATAGGCGAATAAAAATAGACTCAGAAATATTTCAATCAACGTGAGTATACGCAAGGGCTCCATTGCCGACTTACGATGAACAAACTCGTAAAAATTATTTAAGCAGAATTAACATTTACTATTAGGAAATGAAAAGAACACATTCGTATGTTTGGTCACACCACATTAAAAAATTACAGTCGTTAAGATACAGGTTATATGTCATAGAATGAATTTCTCAGACTAAAATGTTCAAGAAACATCATTGATCAAAGTTTCATCAACAATATAAGATAAATACATATAAGTTTTAACGAAAATAAAAGTTATTTTTGCCTCTAATGTGAAAATATCCATGAAGAATTGTATTAAATTTGGTCGTGTTCGTCATGCAGAAACAGAAAGTAAGTGAAGTCAATGCAGATTCATTCCGAAGTCACGGTAATTCCGATTCACAGAAATCGACTTCCCTATTAGGTGTCTCACACTTTATTTACGAGATTTTTAGAATAATAATTGCTTAAAAAAAGTGTTCATCGTTTTTCAACGAATGAGAAATAAACCAAAAATAGATTGTTTTCAACTGGGATCACAAGCACGAGTTAATTACTGTGTATCCCGTTATCATCAAAAATATATTTTACTACAAGTGTTCCCAAATAGAACAAATGTAGAGAACATATCGCATAGAACGTTTAGTCCCTCGCTGCCAGTTTGAGCCAACGGATAGACACTAAAAATGTTAATTGCATATTCTACGGGGTTCAAGTCTTAAATAAACATCGTTCTGAGAAAAGTTACTCAAAAATACCTGCATTACTTGAGTATCAATCAATAAACAATGACATATACACGACCTCTGCAGTCTATTGGAATAGAGGGGAAAATAACTCACGAAATATATTCGTTCGACCAATAAGCATGAAGAAGAAACTTAGCATGTAAATTTCAGCATTCTAGGTCTCTGAACATAGAATTTGTAATCTACTTCGGGGACAAAATGAAACAATAAAATTTAGTCCTGGATTTTCTCCTAGCTTATTTTAACTGACCGAATGATGCGCTGTCCTATGTGCTTCTAGTAGTAATCGCACACTTTAGTCTTCTGCAGCTATTATTTTGATATTCAGAGTCACAAGTTTTACAAGTGTCAGCTTTAGGCGAATAAATTAGCACAATGTACTCCTTGAATGCTCGAAGGACAATTTTTTGCTCACATACCTGCTAAGTGTCGCCTTTTCACAGTACATTTCGTACAATTTTGTGGAAGTTAAGTCAGGGTGGAAGTACCTTCTGTCCCTTCGCGAGTAGTGTGACTGAAGTTTGGAGTGAGAGTCAAGGAACTTTTTCAATCCTTCAGGCTCTCACTCAGGCGTTTTATTGGGAGCTCTTTCACGCCCCCTTTATCTGATGAGGTACAGCCGTTTTTGCTTTTTGTGTTCACTTATGAGATGCCTTATGTTTTCATGTAAACCAACATGCACACTTGCTAGTCACCCAGGAAGTACCTTCTGCTGTGCTTTACTCGTGATTCTTTTACAGAAGTTCTTTCCCTTGGTGTTGCTTCCCTGGCACGTTGTGGGAACATGATGATAGGTAAAGAACCAGTGGGCCTGGAATTTTCTTCGACGAGTCCCAATCCTCTAATGGACGAGAACGGTAGGACTGGTAGAGTCTTGTTAGTTTCGGCACAAGTTTCGGCACCTTTAAAACGTTAGCATGTGTTAGTCCTGCCAATAAAAATCGTTCCACACACGCTGGCACTAGATAATTTGTAAACTGAAACACATATGTTGATCAGAAAGTACATACATACATATACATATACCGGGCTTATCCTCCCTATGGGAGGGTAGCCGTCAGCAGGCCACAATCACCACACTTATCACTAGGAGGCGAGAGAGGCAGCACTGGCCGCACCTGAACTGCCAGGATCAGCAGCAGCCCAGCACAACCACCTTCCACAGTCAGGCCCGACAGCCACAGCTGGTTTACCCCGACCGATTCATTGAGTGCAGCCCCTCGCCCCCGCACATGACAGGTCAACCCCATCACACGCGGGCAGCTTCCAGTAACGCGTCATAAATAAAATTACCTCCTTATACACTGCCCCCACTCACTTCTGTCCGCAGCCATCCCTCTCGCCACGTCCACAGTCAGACCCCTCTCATACAAAGCACGTCGCACCCCATCCATCCAACTCATTCGTGGTCTACCTCGCGCTCGAAGACCACTCACTTCCGACATATATATCTTTTTCACCAGCCGCTCAACATTCATTCTTTCAACATGCCCAAACCATCCAAGCACTCTTTCATCCACTCGCCTGCTCAACTTTTTGATAAGACCCGTCTGCTCCCTAACCAACTAATTCCTGATCCTATCTCTTCTAGTTACTCCATACATGCTCCTCAAACGCTTCATCTCAAACACATCCAACTTCCTCCTCTCAGCTGCTCTCAACCCCCAGGACTCTGCTCCATACAACAAAACTGGCACAATCAAGCTTTCATACAGTCTCCTCTAAACGTTCATACTCAAACTCCTGCATTCAAAAACTTTCCTCATTGCACCCAATGTCTTACAACCTTCACTCACTCGATGCTTCACTTCTACTTCCATACTATCCTTAACAGTCACATCCGACCCGAGGTACCTAAAATGCTCTACCTCCGATCAGAAAGTGGCAAAGAGAAAAGGTTTCAACTGTTTGCAATTTGCATCCATGACAAGTGAGACTACAAAAAACAGCGTTATGGGTCAAATTAATTTCAGCAGGACTAATATTCCTTTTCCTTTTTCTCCTTATTTTTAATCTCATGTTTGTCACATTCATGATGCGCATTGACGTGAAATATTCGATATGAATGGATGGTCAATGCATACGATAAAAAATGGCAGACCCTCGGTATCGCTCTACATAAAATGGATACAATTTTAGATCAAAACCATTACCAGAAGCCAGACGACTTCTCATTTTTATATCAAGCCTATGTCTAGAGTGCCATTAGAAATGATTAAATCTTTCTCTCACTATTTACATGAAAACAATGTATAATTTTTTCAGTTCAGGTTGCACATGTTCACTTTTGACATTCAAATGCCCCAGTTAACTACAGGCTGGAGAGGATTTATAGTGGAACCATCAAAACTAGAGAAGTAAACAAGGAATCAATGCACATGAGCGTTCATATCCATGAGCAGTAAGTTCGGGAAAAGTTCGTGAAGAAAGGCTTAAGTAGTAGGCGCCGAGAAAAGGAAAACAGTGAACAAAGACGATTGTTTTATGCAACAAGAAATGACTAGTGAACAAAATGAACGTTCACCTAAACTTCAGTTCGGGTCTGTCCTGACTTTATCTCCTAGGAGCACTACTTTACATGCAAACAATAGTTGTATTTTCTTAACAAGTTTAAAACCCCGCTTTACGAATATCATGTATAAAAGACGTGTTGGATCACCCATGAGAATCTCACCCTTGATAATCATTAAGAGTGGATCTCAATTCAAATAGTTGGGAGTTAGTTGGCTTGGTAATCGTATTGTCTAATCGCATAAAATAATTCCGCCCAACTACAGGTGTAGTGGGAATTTATTAATAAATTTTCAGAGCTATCCTATTTATTTTTGTTCATGTTTATCATTTTCTAATTCAATTATTCTTATATTGAAACGAGCTTCAAAGTTTGAGAGTAACATTTGAAGAAAATTTTAATAACATGCATGGGTTATTCTTCAATGCTTGACCGTTAGTTACGTAAACAATTTAAAAATTTAAGCTGTGAAAAAACTCAGGCCTCGTTAATGCGATTTGTGAACAGGGAAGCCACATTTTAAAATTTGCAATTGTTTAATCATGGCTGCAGCGAAGAAGCACGTGCCTTAAAGATATTTTTAAATGATTCTAGAAAAACGGTTTCTGAGAAGTAAAATCGATCTAGAAATTAAGGGGGTCATCCGTGGCCCCTGTCGGCCCGATGGACCGTTTTTTTTCTTGAAAAGGACCCTAAGGAGATGGATTATTGTGCCCTTAAATTTTATGGGGCTACGAGTATTAGATACCTCATGGAGGGGTGTAAGGGGATCAAAAATCATGAATTTTTGACTCCATTGAAGAATAAACACAACGGAAAATGAGAATTATGGAACTGTCAGTTTGTTTGCAATGTAACGAGACTTTAAAACTGTCTTTAAATTTGTTCTAGCATAAAACTCAATGACTTCTATTCATATAAAATATCCATACAAATGAACCAATAACTAATATTTAATTTTTTTTCAAAAAACTAAGTCCTAAATCGAAAAAATGAATGCAACAAAATATGTTTCGTTTCAAAAAGTACAAAAATGGTCAAATTTCAGAACATTCAGACCACTAATAAAAATGCAACATTCTTCATGAAATGAATAGGTTTTCTTTTTTATATTTATTTTTTACTCGTAATTTACAATTTACAGTGTAAATATGAAAATATGCGTGGAGATTATGAAAAACAAGAAAACAGCATTCAAGTATAAAATTTTTCCATTATATTGCACTTCAATAAAAAATTTTTTTCAGGCTTATACCCAAAACCCCTCATTTTCAACACTCAAAAGAATAGAAGTGAGTGAATTTTCGTGCTAGGGAAAAACATGGACAGTTGTAGAGTTTTTTGAACATGTCTAACAAACTGACCTTCTTTGATTTTTCAATTTGTACATTAGATTTGTTTTATCATAGTTCAAAACGAAACATTTGGTATTTATTAGTTAGTGATGAAATATCGCATTTAAAAAGATAACGGAAAGTTTCGAATAGAAAATTCTGGAAAGTTTCTTCGCAATGTTACGAGGATTTCAAAACTGTCTTTGACCTTGCCCTAGCATGGAAACTCATAACTTCTATTCTTTTGGAAAAAACTAAAAATGAACCAAAAAACAAATATTTCCAATTGTTTAAAAAAAGAAAGCCTAAATTGAAAAAGTTATTGGAGAAACGTATGTTTTATTTTCAACCATACCTACTGTATACTGGCCAAATTTCAAACGAATCGGATCAAAATTTAAAAATCGCCGTATAACCCCTTAAGCTGAAATGTCGTGAATAAACGATTGGATACCCATTTTACTGTTATGAAGCTTTGAAAGTCAACCGAGGTAAACACACCTTTAACTCATTCTCTTATTATCTATGTCAATCGGAATTGCCTCACATATAATAGAATTTTGGCTTCCAATTCAGTTTAAAAAGTTTTCCAATAAAGTGCTTGTAGATTTATTTCATTCATAATTTTGCCGCCATAATTAACAGGCAGCAATCAAAATAATAACATCACCGATATAAATAATTGTAAATTAAATATAGTTCCCTACAACAAAAAATCCTGATCGAAATTCTACCGTGATCATTCAAACAAGAGAACTGTACACTAATCTGTGGACTAATCACAGCCGATTTCTCAAGTTCCTTTGGCAGACCACGGTAGTCCACTTCTCCGTTCCGCAACGCTGTCGTTCGAAGGAGGAAAGAACGGGACTACTGTATGAAGTCGCCTTCAGATCGACGCATGAACCACAAGAGAGTACTAGGAAAAGGAATTTAGAGTCCAGTAGGCGATTATTGCGGTCCCGACCCCTGATTTTTGAAAACGTGTTGAGTAGTCCACTAAAGCTTTCTACCCTTCAAATGTGGTAAAACTCGCGTCCTTTAAAGTTTGCGCAGTCTCCTCTTGTGAAAATAGCATTTAGGACCGTTTGCGTTGTCAAAGGAGCTTAAAAGATGGTCTTGGGCTGTTTCCTAGGTCGAATGTGATGAAAAACACGTCAGTTGTCGTTTGCGCAGTCGCTTGGAAGTGGAAAGCGCATTCGAGGTCGTTTGCGCGGTCGTCTGAGCTGAAAAGCGCGTCATGGGCTATTTGCGCGGTCGACGGTGCAGAAAAGCGCGTAATTGTCGTTTGCTCAGTCGACGGGGGAGAAAAATGCATCCTGGGTCGTTAGTGCGGTTGGAGGTGCTGAAAAGCGCGTCTCATGACGTTTGCGGGAGGAATGAGATGGAAAGCACGTCCTGGGCCGTTTTCGCGGTCGATAGAGCTGAGAAGCGCGTCCTGGGGCGGTCGACCAGGTTGTAAAGCCCGTCTTTACCGTTTGCCCAGTCGACTGAGGTGAAAAGTGCGTCCTAGACGCTTTGCGCGGTTGATGGAGCTGAAAAGCGGGTCTTATACCGTTTGCGCGGTCGAATGAGGTGAAAAGCTCGTCCAGAGTCGTTTGCGCGATTGATGAAACTGAAACGCATTGTCTGAGCCATTTGTGCGGTCGAATGATGTGAAAAGCGCACCCTGGGCTGTTTGCGCGGTCGACAGAGCTGGAAAGCTTTTTTTATGCCGTTTGCGCTGTCGCATGAGGTGAAAAGCTCGTCCTAGGCCGTTTTTGCTGTCGATGAAATGAGAAGTGCGTTCTGGGCCGTTAGCGCCGTCGACAGAGCTGAAAATCGCGTTTTGGGTCGTTTGTTCGGTCGATTGAGGTTAAATTCGCATCTTTTGTCGGTTGTGCAGTCGCTTGAGGCGATAAGTGCATTCTGAGCCGTATGCGCGAAGAATGTAACTGATAAACGCGTCTTTACAGTTTACCCAGTCGATAGAAGGGGAAAGTGCATCCAGGGCCCCTTGCGCGTTTGACGGAGGTGGAAAGCATACTTTGATCCGTTTGCTCTTTCGAATGTGGTGAAAAGCGCATATTTTGCTCTTTACGCAGTTGCCTGAGGTGAAAAGCACGTTCTGAGCCGTTCGCCTGGTCAACGGAGCTCAAAAGCACGTCTTGGTCTGTTTGCTCAGTCGAATGTTGTGAAAAGCGCGTCCTTCGCTGTTTGCGCAGTCGACGAAGGTGAAAACTGCATCCTGGGCTGTTTGGGCGGTCGACGGAATTGAAAAGCGCGTTTTGAGCCGTGTACGCGGTCGAATGACGTGAAAAACGCATTCTGGGCCGTTTGCGAGTAGTCGGCTGAAGTCTGCTTGGAGGAATAGAGAAACGCTTCTTCTCGGCTTACGTTTACTGGTACAAGCGGAGTCAACCAGGTGATAGTAATACGGAGAGCGCGGATCGATTAGCCCCTATGCCTGAATGGCCGGCACTTAAATAGGTAAAGAGGCACATTGGGGTGAAGGGGGCATATGTGCATGCACATATACTTTCCCTACTCAAAATGGACTGGTAAGCTACCCATAGTTCTACGAATTCGAAAAAAATAAAAAAATATACTTCTGAGAATCAAGAGCAGAAAACCAATGCAAAACTAATTGATTAGAAAAAGGATTCCAAATTTTTTAAATTCAATCACAACGGACAAAGTCCAATTGACAACCCATTTAAGGCACAGCACATGTAGTTGGCTAACACTCTAAGTTACTTTTAAAAACATATTAAAAATAATTTGATAATACAAACAACTTAGATAGCACTGGCCGCCATAGTCCAGAGAACTTAAGCACGTCACTACAGAGCTGGGTAAAAATAATAAAATAACGCAAAGCAAAAATGAATTACCTACTTCAACGCAAAGCGAAAATGGGTTAAATACGACAAGGCAAAACAAAAAAGAAAAGGGTAGCTGAAGAGATAATTCATAAAATCGCATTCTCTTCAAAAAATTAAAATTAAACAATTCGTTACAACACTATTACACGATACATGGTTCGCACTAGACAAACAACGCAAGTAGACACAAGGTTATAAAAACGCTTGATATAACTCATAAAGAAATTAATTACTGATTTTACCACGGAAATAGAAACAAGAATTAATTCCGAGTAGTAATAGTTAACGCTAAAAAATGATTAAAACACCAGTTATAACCATATAGAAACATATACGGAAAAAAATTTGCCACAAAAAATAATAATAATAAGAATACGCCAATTTTCACTAACACATTAATGACCTGGATTCTCTAATAAATTCATTCTGTTGCATCGAATCTATTACGGAAAGTAAACGAAAATGAATGAAAAAATTATTAAAAAATACCGAAAAATTTGCATAGAAAAATTTGAAAACAGCAAAATATTTGAGAACCTGCGAAATTTTACTACACATCATACAAAGTCATGAATAGCGAAGAAAAAGAAAACACATTTCAATTTTTACTCTACCGGTATCAACAACTTTCAACCATGGTTGGAGAAACAAAAGTATTGTAGACAAAAAAATACTCGATATTAGTAGAAACGAACGACGGAATGAAATCAACTTATGAATTACCATAAATAAACGCATGATTTCAAAATCAAAAGGCACGTTAATGATATACCTACTGTAAAAATACGGTTATAAAACGTCTATAAACGGGTCAAATACACCCGCAAGGAACAAAGGAAAATCGGTAACAGTTGTGTAATGCCGAGAAAAAACACAAGAATCAAGGAAAACTACAACATCGTTGTTGATCACAAATTATTTTAGTTCCGTGGGAAGACAAGATCGGAAATTTATTCGCACTAACAAACCAATGGAATTAATGAAATTTGGATATCGAAAATTGATAAAAATGATTACCTGAAACCTCGTTTCATACACAATAAAAAAAATCGTAATGAAATCTTAATAAAGTCCATAAAGCTTGAAAGAGTCTAAATCGACAATTGCCCTACTTTTTAGCAACAGACAACTGAAAAAGTATAGGCATTTCCTTATATTGAAATTTTGGACTCTGAAAAAGAGAAAATAAAAAAATTTAAAAATCGGTGCCTGGCGTGTAGATGGTTGTCTGACCCAGGGTGGGAATTGAACAGCTAGACCACCTAGACTGTCTGGGCCACCTCGTATAAGGACGACAGTTGATCGTTACATTGCCGAATCCCATTATACCTCTCTTGTGGACGCTAACTGGTTGTTTAACTTTGGGAGCGGCTTTAATATTTGTCATCGGAGGATAGAATCCCCCGACCGGACACGCTCGACCAGCAACTCTATCTGCTTTTTCAAGTAATACGCTACGTCTACCAAGCCCATGCGTGATGGTCACTATCATCAAATTACATCCGTCACTGTGTCCGGCATGAGATCTATATATGGGCGTTCGAAGCAACCCAGTCCTGGGTCAACTTCCCTTGCGACTCAACTAGGGCTGCGGTGAGCGTATCTACGCTCACCGACGACACGGTGTTTCTCATCTTACAGGCCCAACAACGTAATCCTATTACGTTACCCGGCGTGTTTTAGTTGAAGCTTTGAAGAACAACACGGAACAACTTGCGTCTGCTTAAGCACCCACGCCGACCTGCAATTTAGACAATACATTAGCTAATGTATTTAGACAATACATTAGATTAGCACGGCCAGAATAAAAATACTAATGTATAAATAAGTGCTCGCTTGTAAACACAAGCAAAAACACATTTGTTAGGTTAATCATACTTCTAATTTTATTTTTACCAATAAAGTGCAAGCTCCTTTCGAAACGATCATTTGTATTTCCAAACAAGAGTTGCTTTCGTCAGCACCAACATTCGAGCAAACGTTAACCTCATCTGGCATGAGTCAAGGAAAAAAAATGCAAGCCTGATATTTCTGCTATCGTCAGAACACGTGGCCACATAGATCTCAACAATTCCTGTAAATGCACTTATCTATTTTTAAAATTTGAAACTTTAATTACAAAAATTGAAGCTTAGCACCATCACACGTCCAATAATCACGGTGGTGGTTAGATAATGTAACGCGATTGAAAATAATATTATAATTTGTTATACCGAATAAGCGGATAAGTGCGCTTATATTATGCTAAAACTCAACTAAACTGTAAGCACAAGCGTATACGAGGTTTTTATGAGGCATAAGCAAGTAATATAATGAACATACTTAACACACAATACATGACATTATTAGAGTAATTCAGTCATACATATCAATCAAGTCGTTACACGTCGTAAGTCGTTAACGATGTAAGTTGTAACCGTGTTCATGTCGTTTTACGCAGAGGCAGTACATGATTCATATTACTTTTGTGAATTTTTTCTAATGTTTTAAGTTCAACGTAGTGTCCTTTAATCCTAGTAATAATTACGGGGCCTAGCCATGAGAGATCTAGTTTATTTATTATTTAATTATTTTTCAGCATCACTCGATCGCTTAGAACGAAATTTTTATCCCTACGTCTCAAGTTATGACACATTGTGCACCCTGCTGAACTATTTATAATTAGTGTCCTAACGCTTTTGACAATCCTAACTTCTTCCTTAGCGCGAAATTTTACTGGGTATACGTTGGAGTCGTAGCTGTATGAAACGTCAAAATTTCAAGCCGGAATATAGGGGCTCGTACCTCTGCCAAAAATAGTATAAATAGGAGTATCTCCTAGTACAGAATTTAATGAATTATTAATGGCGTTCTCCACCATTTCTAAGGAATGAGCCCATTCCGTGTGAGTCAGGGAATTTACTTACAATTTCAGGAGGTTTGTAATTTTCTTGTTATTGCGTTCAACAATAGCAGTCGAATGTGGACTTGATTGAGTGAATCTTGGTAAATTTTTTTACTGCCACTTATTTAAACTTGAGAGCGTGGCCACTGATTAATATTTTCGGGCAACCAAACGCTTCGAAACTATATGGCGAAAAATGAGGGTTGCACAAGAGTTAGGTCGCCATGAAGGGATCAGGTGCAAAAAGAGGATTAGGCAATTAATTTTATTGAAGAAAACCCAAGCACGCTTTTTTCAGCGCTTTTTTAAACCAATGTTGAAATGACCAAGGCGAAATATGGCGATCTTGGCCTCTAAATCAGAACATAAACTTCAAGTTAATACAGTAACACTTAGATTACGTTAAGGTTCTCTTTGTTCAAGAGCTCTAAGACGCCACACCTTTAATTAAAGGTTAATGCACAATGACGGTACGCCGGAGGTACACGGTGGGCCCCGTTACACCTCGGGTCGACTGCGCTGTCCGTTTAAACCCTAATAAAGAATATTCAGAAACAGGTCGCTTGCCAACGGCCTTAAACACTTGCAGCTCGAACGCCCGCCACCCGACGTAGCACTTGTGGCCTCTCTCCAGGTCCGCACCGAAAAGACAGCCACTGACGGTCAGCGGCTAGCTGACTGGAAGACAGTTGACCTCTTCTCGTCTTACGACGAACGGACAGACAGTAACGAACGGACGGACAGTAACGAACGGACGGACAGTGACGAACGGTCGTCGTTTAGCCGATTGGAAGACGGGTTGGCACACTTTCACTCAGTCGGTTAAAGGGAGGCACCGCTCGAGAACAACTGGGCGATCGCTAGATTAGCTGGAAAAAATATGAAGGTTAGAAAAGATCGTAATGATAGTAATCGTGAAGAATTCAAGTAATGGTTGGACAAGAAATAAGAAAAGTTCAAAGATCAGATATTAGTACCTTGTAACCAGAGGCTGTTGCAACCGTAGACCCAGTCGACCAGCAGAGACTCTCCAAACGTATACTATGTGTGGAAAGAGAAAGTAAAGATAAGGATATTGAAAACAGACAAGGTCAATTAAATAAGTGCAGCAGTTATATTCAGTTCTTAAGTTATGTTTACGTAAATTATTCTATACCCACCTAAGGAAATGGTTCCCTCAGTGTGTTAACTTGCAGAACAAAGTGATGGATGATGATACAAAGCAGTCAAGAGGTCAAGATGTTAAGTAGAGTCAAATAATTTAAGATCAAGTGTCCCAAGGTTGAGGACAGTCAAGTCGTCCCCCAGCAAAACCAAGTGCAAACAACACTCTTAAACAAGAGAGCTGGGAGAACGAATATTGAAACGAGCTCAAGTAACGTAAACCTAATTCACAACTGAATACCCCAATTACCAAATATATACCAACTTTAATAAAAATGACAATATAAAAAAAAAACTCCAGCGACTCTACAATCAAAGCCACAGCGAAGGACCACTCGGTATGAGGACGAGTAACCACCAGCGCCACATCCTACCGCCCGTATAGGGAGAAGGTCTGACAAACAAGGTAGTACGACCAGAGTCTAGGAAGCGTCCGTTCTCGTCGAAGGCAAGCGAACAAGTGCCAAAACAGGCAAACACCTCTCCGATGAAACCAGTACTGGGACAAATAATTAATGACGGAATAAAATTCATTTTTCTAAAAAGGGGCATTCAAACTAGCGCTAGTTTCGATACTTCATTATCAATGAATGCTCTGAAAATAAGATCAACAATATATAAAAATTGATATTTCAATAATTGCTAAATATATATACAGCCTATATAATATACAATTGGCAGGCACTTTGATCACAGTTAAGAACGGGTTTCTGCTTAAAAATGTACATTGATTCGAATCAATGTACATTTTTAAGCAGAATTGATAATGAAGTATCGAAACTAGCGCTAGTCTGAATGCCCCTTTTTAGAAAAATGAATTTTATTCCGTTGTCTGTGGTGTTATTCCTGGTGAAACTTAGATTTCCAATACACGTACCAATATCAGAAATAATTAATGATTTTATTTAAAAGGTTAACCTCACGTACATCCTGTGGGGATTATTCTCACAACTATTTCCCAGTCTTGACATTTTAGTATCTCAATATAGGCCTCGCAGCCGGATGTCCTTATCACATTTGGTTTGGGATATCGCGGCACCGGCGGAAACGTCTTAACCGCAGGGCCAAGCCGACGGAAGCGCTTGTTGCGCATTGCCCTATGTCCTTATCGTACTTGGGTTCGGATGGGTCGGAAGCGCCCCGACCGCAGGCGCCGGAACCGTGCCTTGGAGCGCATCGCATTGGTATGCACCGGAAGAGCATTGTTTAACTTCCGAGCGCTATAGCTTATAAGCAGAGTCGGTGTATGGATGACTCAGTACAAGAATAGGAACCTAGCTAGGAGTTTCCTTTTCCTACTCCTGAAGTTAAGGCTTCAGATACGGTAGTTAAAGCTACCGATACTGTAGTTTGCAGCTACAATTACTAATCCTCGTATCGTGATGAAAAACCACGATATTTCAATTGACGACGAGGCTTCGAACTTGAGAAGTGAATTTGAACTTTAAAAGTGCTCTGAAATTAAGATGGCGCATTCTACAGTTGCTGTCCTCTATTCGACGTTGAAGTGGAAACAGTGAGTGATATCTACAACGATTCAAGTACAGTGTGCAGACGTTCTTCAGAAGGGGGGAAACAATGGTGGTACCAAAGCTAGTATTATAGTTGAAGCTTCGCCTGTAAACATCATTACTGATCTACAACGAAGAATTTAACCTACGTTACTCACTGATGCTACATATGAGGAACTTGAAGGAAAGTTAATACAACAATTTAAAATCAAGAAATCCACTGTTGGCGCATCTGTTACATTTCTAAACAGAGAGCAAAGTGTTAATGAATCCATACAAAGTTATGCTAAAACGTTAAATGACTTAGCATCTTCGTGCAACTACGAAAATTGCGGTCGCGGTCGTCTCTTGAGAAATGCTCTTGTGGCTGGGCTACATTCAGCGCAAATTCTCAGCGCGGTTCTACAGAAGTGTGACAGCAAGTCCTTCAACGAATGCGTTGAACATGCAAAACTCATTAAACAGTAAAGCTTAGACGCTCCAGATATTATTCGTGAGGATTCATCTTCATCGTTTTTCACTACAGAAAAACTACAGCCACATTACATATGTATTCGCTGCGGAACTAGGCAGAAGCACCTTACAAAGAATTGCTATGCCCTAAAATTAAATTAATAAAATGCAAAAAATGTGGAAAAATAGGCCACATTTCTAAAGTTTGCAAATCTACGACTGCAGCACGACCTCCTCCTGTTAAGCCTACACGAACGGCACCTACACGAGAAAAATTTGACGCAGCTCGCACTTACATAGTGAAGCCGGAAAGGAGCGGTTGTCAGTGCTACGTCGGAAGAGAAGATGTGTCAATGAAGAGTTCAAGTGAGCCTCTACAGCGGAAGAACGAAGTTATTCTACAAAAGCCTTGGAACGATACTTGTGTCGGTAACTATGTTCATAATTTCTCTGATGTACAATCTAATTACGCGTTATTTCAGTTACATAGTATTCCTCAAAGTGTCAAAAAACTTGCTCCCCCTGTTGCGCTTAACAATCGTAAAATTGTTACTTCCAGAGATAGAGTTAATCCTAAATATTCTTTGTCCAGGGCTAAGCCTATGTATGTAACTCAATTCTATGATGATCTGTTTAATGATTCTTACTTGTCATCTGATTCACAGTCTAACGTTAAAGATACCGTTCATCTTGATGTGTTGCCTGATGCAATTACTGTATTTTGTAAAGCACGCCCGGTTCCAGTGAGACTTAATGACTCCTGCTTTACAACCAGTTAGCAGTTCACCTGTACAAAATGAACCTCGTAAATCAAGTAGAATAACTAAACCTGTAATGCGAATAGGTTGCTGAGTCTTCCTTCCCTGTGTCATATTCATCTAAAGGGAGGGAAATTGTAGTATCTCAATATAGGCCTCGCAGCCGGATGTCCTTATCACATTTGGTTTGGGATATCGCGGCACCGGTGGAAACGTCTTAACCGCAGGGCGAAGCGACGGAAGCGCTTGTTGCGCATTGCCCTATGTCCTTATCGTACTTGGGTTCGGATGGGTTGGAAGCACCCCGACCGCAGGCGCCGGAACCGTGCCTTGGGGCGCATCGCATTGGTATGCACCGGAAGAGCATTGTTTAACTTCCGAGCGCTATAGCTTATAAGCAGAGTCGGTGTATGGATGACTCAGTACAAGAATAGGAACCTAGCTAAGAGTTTCCTTTTCCTACTCCTGAAGTTAAGGCTTCAGATACGGTAGTTAAAGCTACCGATACTGTAGTTTGCAGCTACAATTACTAATCCTCGTATCGTGATGAAAAACCACGATATTACAGACATGACCTATTTGTTCGCCGGTTAGTGGTAGAATACAATTTATAGTTGCACGAGAATAAGTCAATCACTACGAGTATGCTTTTGTTCTGATTACCAGTGACTGAGACTGGACCCAAATAGTCCATTGATACAACTTCGAGAGGCTCGTTCGCTATTGGTGCAGATAAAATCTTAATAGGCACGAACCTTTTGACGCCTCTTTTTGCGTTGTATTGATAATTTTAATTCTTCAACCGTGACCCTAAAGCTTGAACCATAAAATTTAGCTTGCGCTTGAGTGCAGTCATTTGTTTGCACCTGCAATTGGAGGTGTCACAGGAGGTTCTTGCGCAGGCTGCGAGAGATTGATTTTGAGAGCCCTTTGGGTAGCACATTGAGTTCCTTTTCGTTGAGTTTTTCCTTTTCTGCTTTAACTCTTAGTTTGTGTGAATGTGATTTCGTTCTATTGAGTTTTAATTTTGCATGTTTGCGCTTCTTTTGTTCCACTCAGTAACAAGTTTATTAGTTTGGCTTAATGTCGTTTCAATCGTTCAAATTAAACTCGTGTAAATGAGTTAAAATAAAAGTAGAGGAGTTGAATGTGACCCTCTGCTTGTCCGTTTGGCAGATTACCTTTACGGCTGCGATACGCAGAATTAAAAGTTTAAAATTAACCTACTATATTCGCTGCTTGAAAGAAGAGTTAACTTAACTGAGGCGATGCCCTTAATTTAAATAATTAAAATTAAACAATGCTTATTTTGCATGATTCCCAACCAATTAACTTTCAACTTGGTATAATACAGTGTGACTATCTCTTACTCTATTTTCCTTTTTCTAAAAGCTTCTCAGAGGCTCTTGTTTATGGTCCCTTTTGAAGACGACAAATAGGTGCGTAAAACTAGGCTATTGTTATGAAACTATGTTGTTCATACTGCTATACCTTTCTTGAATTGAAAGAATGCATAATTCTAATGTGTTCTAGTAGAAGGTAAGAGTAACCCTGAACATTCTTCAGATAAGAATACGCGGCGCATCTCTGCTTCTTGGGTGGCGCTTGGTAAAATTTCCTTGCGGGGGTAATGGAGGCCCAGCGTCGGCAAGTCGACTGGTTATACGTTTAAGCCTTCTTTATCTTTTGGGTGAGCAGAGGGAGACTCCTGTTCTTGAAAAAAGCAACTTGCCTATAACTGAAACATAGTTCATTTCGATTAACTTGGTTGATTTGTACTTAGTTTTTCTCGTCTTTTTATTCCAGGGTGCGTAGATCCTTCCACTGAACGAGTAAATTAAACAGTGGCTAAATGGAAACACCTTGAATTGAACTACGATGTCGTAGTGAAACTTCAATACGTCTGTTGTTGGTTGTTTGCATTTCATTTCCTCCTAAAAATTACCAGAGTTGTACCTACGCATGTAGGTACGATACAGTCTGATTTTGTCTCCTGAAGCTTTACTGCTCTGAGCGAAGTGCTCTTCCCTGCAAACATAGCAGGGACCAACTGGTCGACAGGGTTTGCTCAGATCCCCTTGTCGTGACCTGCGGTTGGCATCAACCTGACCTGAACCATGACATAAACTACAGAAGGAGACCCTCTCGTTTTAGCTCCTAAGTTATTAGGAGACTGACTCGAGCTTTCCGCTCGCACTGTATGGCATTCTAGAGATCCTATGGCCTTGTCCTCCATTTATCCACTTGATCAAGGATATATAGAGTTCCTGAACCAAGGTCGGGGATACGACTTGCGCCCAGGGAAACGGCAGCTACGGTAATTCGAGCCGTAATACACCTCCATACTATCCTGGCACGTCATCGTCATCTTCTGTTCCGTTTTGATCTCCACCAAAAAGGTCTCTTCGATAGAATACTGAGTCGTAGCTACAATAGATTTACTTTCCCGATGATTTCGGATGGCTGCAACTATTCGAGCCAACAACTCCTTTGAGGTGTTGAACGACGCGGCTAAATTTTTTGGGGGGAAATTTTCATGAAGTTAAGGTGCCAGCACATTAATGGCTAAATTTAAGGAGATCGTCCCACTTTTTCAACTTTTTTCGTCCGATTCGTTTGAAAATTGGCCAGTATATGTATTTTGTGAAAGTAAACCTTTTCTACTCATGCCACTTTTTCGATTTAGGCCTTAGTTTTTTACGATAAATTAGTTTTTTGGTATATTTTTATGGATATTTCAAAACGTGACTCGTCATCGAGTTTTGATGTTAGAACAAAACCAAAAACAGTTTTAGAATCCTTGGAACATTTTTAACAAACTCAAATAGGCTTTTTTCAAATTCAATTTTTCAAATTTTTTTACATATCTAAACCCAACATAATTATTTGCGCTTAGAGCTGTACATTTTTTCTAAAAATTTGAATTTGAGAAAAAGCCTATTTGAGTTTGTTAAAAATGTTTCAAGTATTCTAAAACTGTTTTTGGTTTTGTTCTAGCATCAAAACTCGATGACTAGTCACGTTTTGCATGTTGAAAGTTATTTGTTATGGGTATAGGCCTAAGCCATAACAAAATTTTTCGTTGAAGTGTAATATAATGAACAATTAATGCAATTGAATGCAGTTTTAATTTTTATTTCGACAATTTCCATACATAACTTCATATTCACACTGTGAATTGTGATTTCAAAACCCCCAAAAAGAAAAAATTATTCTTTTTTCAAAAATATGAAATTTTTTATTTTCAGTCTGATTCTTATGAAATTTGACTATGATATGTAACCTTTGAAAAGGAACACAATTCATTCCATTCTTTTTTTTTATTTAGGCCTTTGTTTTCGAAAAAAATTGACTTATTGGTTTTTGGGTGTTGATAATTAACTGGTATTGAAATTTCAAGATGTATCTCTTCATTCAGTTTTGATGTTAGAACAAAATCAAAGACAGTTTTAGAATCCTTGAAACATTTCTAACAAAATCAAATAGCCAAATTTTCCATTTCCCATTTTGTTGTGTTGTTATATGGGGTTGAAATGGGCTCGAAAATAAAAGATTTTGGTCCCCTTACCCCCCCTGAGAGGGGGGAGATCAACTGTCCGTAGCGCCATAAAACTTTCGGGCTGAGTAGTCCACCTAAGGGTTTTTTCCAACAAAAATATGAAAAAAGCTCACCGGACCGACAGGGGCCTGGGACGACCTCCTTAAATCAATTGAACCATCTACAAATCATTTTAATTTATTCTGATTTGCACTAGCCCTGAAAAAGGGGTGCTTTTTCCACGCTATTCTTGCCGAATTTAACAGGTATTCAGACAGCTTGCGTCTCTTGGCCAATGCAGTAATTAACTGAGCGGCAAGACTTTCATTCCTTATGAAACGCAACTGATTCAAATCACATGCTTAGGCGTGTAAAAAATTTCTCGCCTCTGGCCATGTACACGTCATCCAGTATTTGTATAACATCCTCAAAAGAATACTGCAGATTCGAGTTCATCAACTTGGTAACTATTGAATTGAAATCTCCACCTGCTTGTGGGCCGAGCGCACCAGTAATTCCTTCTTAGCACTATCCGAGTTAACGTCAGGTACAAGCGTCATATACGCTTTTAAGTTTGTGACGTGTGTCTTGAACGATTTATTTTTGCAAAATTCTGGGTCTTCCCTACGCCTGCGCTCCCTAGAGAGCAGAGGTTCAGCGTTAGAATGAATGATCCCCGCCCTAGGTATTGCGGCTGCTACTTCTCGGGCAAAAGCAGCGCTGCTGGTGGTGGTCGTCATAGTATTTGGTCCAGCCGCACCGGTAATCGCAGGTTCAGTCAGCGTCGATGTCGTGTTACTATCAGCACGGAATCGGGGTACCGAGGTTCGACCTCTCGCTATCTCTGTCGTGGCTGAACTAATGTATTCCCCCGAGTCTGAGTCTGATATGTAGGACTACTACTCTTGAACCAATTTTAAACAAACCTAAACACCACAAATTTACGCAGTGGCCATTAAAATAAAAATGAAAGGAATTGTAAGCACCAAAGAAAAAGGGACTTTCACTTCCAAATGCTATAGCTTTTCTCATACCGCTCATGCTCACGACTGCCACGACTTCGCTTTCAGTCGACGAAGCTGAAAAGCTGGTCTTGGGCCGGTAGCTCTGTCGAAAGTGGTGAAAATTGCGTCCATTGCCGTTTACACAGTTGAGGTGGAAAGCTCATCCTGGGCCGTTTACGCAGTCTGCTGAGGTGGAAAGCGCATCCTGGGCCGTTTTCGTGGCCGATGGTGCTGAAATGCGCGCTTTTGCCGTTTACCAGGTCGTCGGAGGTAAAAAGCAGGTCTCTGGCGGTTTGCTCGATCGAATGTAGCGAAAAGCGCGTCCTTTGTCGTTTCCACGGTCGACTGAGGTGAAAAGCGTATTCTGGTCAGTTTGCAAGGTCAACGGGGCTGAAAAGAGCGTCCAGGGCCGCTTGATAGGTCGAAGAAGGTGAAAAGCGCACCTTGCCCCGTTTGCACTTTCGACGGTGCTGAATCTCTAGCCTTTGCCGTTTACCCAGTCGAAAAAAGGGAAAAGCGCAATTTGAGCCGTTTCCTAGGTCGACAGCGCTGAAAAGCGCGTCTTGGGCCCTTTGCTCAATCGAATGTAGCGAAAAGCGCGTCCTATGTCGTTTACGCAGTCGACTGAGGTGAAAAGCAAATTCTGGGCCGTTTGCACTGTCGACGTAGCTGAAAACCTCGTTCAGGGCCGTTTGAGCGGTCGAACGAGGCGAGAAGCTGATTTTAGGTCGTTTGCGCGGTCGAATGAGCTGTAAAACGGGTCTTGGGCCGCTTGCTGGGTGAAATGTGGTGAAAATCACGTTCTTTGCTGTTTCGCAGCCGATGGGGGTGAAAAGCGCATTCTGAGCAGCTTGCTTTGACTATTAAGCAAAAAAGCAAGTCTTGGGCCGTTTTTTCGTTAGATTGTAGTTAAAAGCGCGTCCTTTGCCGTTTGCTGAGACGCCTGAGGTGGAAAGCGTATTCGGGGCCGTTTACGCAATCGACGGAGGTGAAAAACGCATTCTAAGCCGTTTTCGCGATCGACGAAGCTGATAAAAGCGTTTTGGGCCGCTTGCTTTGTAGAATGTAGCGAAAAGTGCGTCGTTTGTCGTTTACGCAGTCGATGGAGGTGAAAAGCGGATTCTGGGCGTTTGCACGGTCGACGGAGATGAAAAGCTGGTCTTGGCTTGAATGCTTGATCAAATGTGGTGAGCATCTCATCCCTTACCGTTGCGTAGTCGACTGCGGTGAAAGGCGAACTCGAGGCCGTTTGCATGGTCGACGGAGGTGAAAAGCGCATTTTGGGACGTTTGTGCAGTCGACGGAGGTTGAAAGCACATCTTTGGCCGGTTGCGCGGTTGAATACAAAGAATGACTGACTTGAAGCTCACTGACTCTGGTGACCCCTATTCCTTCTAAGTTTCGTTGACCGCACCAACAGCCCAGAGTGCAGTTTCACCTAAGTCGACTGCGTTAGCTGCAGTGGACTTGTTTTTAACCACATTCGACGGAGCAAATGGCCCACGACGACCTATTTAAGCAATTTAAACAATTTGTTTACCACATGTGATACAGCAATAGATTGTATCTTAAGTCTAGTACAATGGACACATTTGGGTAAAGCTACATGTGGGCACGAATAAGTTCAGCGACTTTAAGGACATCCTTTCATCAAGCTATTTTCAAGTGTACAGTTATGTTTAACCTAATTTACTTAACCTAGGAGCATACAAGACTGGTCATGTTTTGATACTTAAATTTTTAACAAAGAAAGAAATAGTTAAGATGAGCTAGATGGGAACATTATATACAGTAAAATGATTAAGAGCATAAGATCTATATTATTATCATGGAAGATTACCTTATCAAGATAAGGCATACTAAAAGAAAAAAGAAATTGACTTGAACTACTTTAGGAAGAAGGATTCAAGATTTGTTTTGAAAGCTTTGTAAGACTTTTTTTCACGGATCTCAGCAGGGATTGCATTCCAATTCTTAGTTCCAATGGAGAGGAGACTCCGTTGTGACCGAGATTTTGAATAATGAGGAAATGAGATGTTGCCTTTGTTCCGTGTTAAGGAGGGCGTTCTCCATATGGACTTTTTTTATTATTGAACCTAGAGCAATGAAATTTGGTATACTGATAGGAAATGCATTTTGGAATCGTTCATCTCTCAGGAAAAAATGCGATCTTCTCTAAAGAAAACGAGATATTCATAGAAAACGGAGTTCTTTTTGGGTTAGGGGATTACAAAATGCATCTCCTCCCACAGTTTTTACGCATCAGTGATGATTTTTGTGTCATTGGATGCAGAATATCGTGTAAATTATAGGAAGTAAATAGAAAATCTTTAAAATTATAGTTAAAATTTTAATAAAATATTTTCGAGGGGCCATCTTTTTTTGTGCAAAAATTTTCATAGTAACGTCACAACTTTTGATTGTGAGAAATGTAAAAAAAAACCTTTACTTCCCAAAATTTACTCGCTTTTCGCATCCAATGATATCAAAATCATCACTGTAGCTTAAAAACTGTAGGAGGAGATGCATCTTGAAACCCCACATTCCGAACCTCTAAAAATAGGCAAAACAGGTAAACATAAACAATCCCAATTTTTCTTCGTTATTATTTGTGGGGTCAGCTAGGACCCTAGAAATCATTATACAATGATAAATAGACATAGAAGATGACACAGCAACGTCGCGCCGTAAAGTAAGTGCCAAGGAGAAGATGTAACATGATAAAATACCACTTACCCCTCCCTTCCCCCCAATCTTCAAGCCCCCTAGCGGGCGAACGAGTGAACGTACGAGTCTCATTTTTTCACAGGATGTACTTGACATCCTACACTTTCTATATCAGCAAAAATCCCTTATCTCCAAACCATGGAACCCTATGGGGAACGCTCCCCTTAAATGATCATGATGACCAGTTTGAGCAGCGAATATTTTTTTGGTGAAATGATGGAGAAATGATCGGTCGATAAAGTATTTTCAAGGTTTCTTCAGGTAGTATATTTTTTACTTTATGAACGATACCATCGGATTTTGATAATTTAGAACTGATATGTGCAATAAGCTTTTTGAATGTCAGATGTTTATCTAATATAATGCCCAGAAATTTACAGGAGTTAATTTCTTAAATTTCACCATCACTAATTTTAATGTGTGGAAGAGACATATTTGTCTTGTATGAGAATATAATGTATTTGGTCTTATCGATATTGAAGCATATTTTATTAGCTGTAAGCCACATTGAAACATTTTGAGCTAATTAATTACACTCTCTGCAATTAAAATTGGATTTTCATTTGGAAGAGCCGCAGAGAGCGTGCTGTCGTCGGCAAAATGTATGAATTTGAAGAATTAAGGAGATTTAACAATATCGTTAATAAAGATCAAAAAGAGAAGAGGCCCAACCCAGGTAGCAAGAAATTATCAGGCCAATATTGGGTTGATAATTATTTAGTGACCTGATATTAGAATCTTGGATTACAATAATAGACTTATAACAAGAAAATATCGTAAAAAGATATATTTATTTATGAAATCAACTTGTTATTGGGACAATGTAGTAAATAGTTTTATTTCTAATATTAATCTAACAGTGTATGTAAATGTACGATATGCATATAAGTGGAAACTATCTCATAATAATTAAAAATCTCGCACTTTAATAAAATTTGTTAAAATATAAATTATTATTGCCCAAACATTGGGTTGATATCGTACGCCAATAATACGGAGTAATTTATATAAAATCTACCAATTAAGTTGATGAATAGTTATTTCAGACTTTAATGAGTGCAGATATATTTCACAGATATCAAGAAATGTGAATACGTTACAATAATATGCATTTTCTGAATTACTGTAATCACAGGTTCACAGCTCTTGTTTTTTCAGTTGTCCAATGAGTTTCGAAGGTCTAGTTTAATTAAAAAAATATGCTAATATCGTTTGTCATATGTTACTATAGCAATAAATGCCTATATATTGAACAATTACGCAAACTTGACGCAAAACCACTCGTATCGAAAAGTGTAAAAGCATTTTTCAGCTGTTTCATGCTCAATAAAACCCGTTTGAAACGAGTAATGATCGACTGCCTGTTCGTTGAACGGCCGCGCGATAACGACGAAGCTTATGCTCTATGGATATAGTTGTTGGCTTGACTTCGGCGTGTATAGTGGAGTTCAAGTTTTACTGTTAAACGTTATTTATTGATGAAAACTGTAATTGAGGCTAGAAATCATTTTTGTACTTTTTAAGTGACGTAGCTACAAAAATGCCTCGGAAAAACTAATATCTATTGAAAAAGTCTCATGCCAAATTTCTGGAGACCATTGGCAGTGTTGAAAGTGGAAGTGGTCATAGTAGTTATGAAACAATCAACGTTGTCGGTTCTAATGAAAATTGTGAATTGAATGATAATTTCGTGGAAAAAAAGTGATGACTTCGGTGAGAGTGAAAATTTGGATTTAACAAATAGACTAGAATCTGGACAATACAAGTATATAAACTCACAAATGTTTAGGACATATTTTGTCCAAACGAACAAATGTTGCATCAAATTCATGCTATGCTCAATAAAATGCACCTCATGCTCATTTTTATCTTAAAATCCCATGCGTAATTTGAACGTCACTGACATCCCAGCTCAAATTAACGCATACATGCACACGTATCAGCTTCGGTGAAAACGTGGAAATGCTGCTTAGAGTCGCTGTCGGTTCAACCGAACTCAAATAACCCTCGGATCCACGTTGAATATTGGTGGGCGCCTAGCACGCGTTGAGTTGTCGTTCTGAGTTGTCTTAGCTTCCAGCAGCAATCGAATCTCAATTGTGATTTGTTACCGAGAAAACCACTGTGTTCAACTTGTTGAAGCCCATAGAATAAATCTCAATTAATGTAAGATATTGTACATGGGGAAAAAGAATCGAAAGGCTTCACACTCAGCGATTGTATTTAGTAATTTGAGACATCCACTATTGATGTACAAAGTATTGCATTTGTGATAAGTGGAGCTTACTGTTGCAAAGCGAGAGTGCCCAAGTACTTACTTCCCTTTGTTGAACTATATTTTTTAATTTACGCACTATCATCTTTTTTCCGTTCACTTTTATCTTTTTCTTTAGTGCCGAATGTTTTCTTCTTCAACTTTTGCAGTGCTTGAAATTCTTCATGACTTGCTGTTCCAATGCCCGGGGTGTTTTGCGTTGGAAGACGCTCGTGTTACTACGCAAGGCTGTCCAGTGTGGAAACACACTCTGTGTGTAGATTCCCTATGTACGTGTCCATAATGGATGGTTCCTTCCTCTCGCTTAGCGTAAACAACTCTTATTGGAACGAAGCTATGAATGAAATTCCACTATAATGGTAAGAATGTTGTGATACACTTGAAAGTCAATACTCTATTAGAAAGTTGAAATACTGTTTTGAAGTTGGTTCATTCCTGGGTAAACTCAACTTTTGAGTTATCACTAAATGAATACATTATTAATAATACTGTGAGTTGCCCTATTTTAATTTCCAGAACGTTCGAAAACTGTTTTGATATCGTTTTGAGTCATACTGAAACAAAGTGAGCTGTTATGAAAATTCAATGGACTGGTTATGAATTTACAGCTATTGCAGAACAAAGGCCCAAATTTAGTTCGATTGACAAATTTATTTTAATTTCTCGAAGGGGCAAGTACCGTTTTCTTGCGTTTTCTTATCAAGAACAATGGCGGAGTTTGAGACTAGGCTGTGTAACCCCGGCGAGACTAAAAACGTTGTCATTTCATTAAATTTGTTAGGTGGTCTGAAAAATAATAAGAGATGACGTGCACTACTGATTGAACACAACCCCGACGCGATATTAGCTTGGAAAATTATTTCACATACCAGAAATTATTGGGGATGAAAACTTGTGACATATGTTTTTCAACTAAAATTATTGCGCAAAACTTGACATCAATATTTTGTTTAAGATGTTGAAATTTTGACCAGCGGTTGTAAATTTCTGGAACACCGATGGCATGTAGCTAAAAATACCTATTGGGCTAGTTGTTTATTTTCCTTTCGAAGCCTTGCGAGCTGCAAACGTGTATTGACCATGGAGGTAAGTTCAGATGTTTGTGCACTACTCAGATACATTGACTGAGGTAATTTCCACATGAACCATCTATTGTCTGGTGTAGTTCTAACATTATTTCTGATCAATATTCTATTTGATTTAATGCGAGTGGTTCACTTAAAAATTAAAGTAGAGTTCCATCAGCCTGGTGACGTATTTGATATTGTTAGGCATGTACGGCTTCCTGAATATGTCATCAATTTTTTGGCGTAGTGTTCAACAGTGGAAACGCTTTTAAAAGTATTCTGGTGTAAGGTTTAACACAAACGGTCAAACTTCAGTTTGTTCACACAAGTAGTATGATTCTGACTTTGTTGCTGTGTAAAGAGAAAAAATACACAAGAAGCTGTTTGAAATAAAAACAAATATCTGGCAATGAAAAACTTTTTCTAAGAATGAAGGTATGTTTTAACTTGGCATTCACTGAATTTTTTTAATGTGTATTGTTACCACATGGTGTATGATTCAGAGAATGGTGTTTTATTGATAACGCTCATGGTGTTCTAGCGTGCTGAGTTAGATATTTTTATATCAACTGTGTAGATTTGCCTAATCCGCCAAAATATTGTTTTCTTTGCCTATTTGTTCATAAACTACAGTTCTACGTGCCGGATCCATCCGTTAATCCCATATCGCAGTAGCTTGTAAGCTGATATAGTTTATGCGTTGCCATGAAATTATTGTGTTGAACATACTGTATGTCCAATTACCATGAAGCGAATTCTATTTCAGCGAGTTTTTTAAATTTTTGTGGCATTGAATTATATTAAAGCTACAAAAAATTTCAAAAAATCGCTGAAATTATATTCGCTTGAAGACTTAAACACCATGCAATTGGTAATTTAACATACAGTATATTCAACAAAATGATTTAATGGCAACAACTTAACATAAACAGATTACAAGCTACACCTTTTCTCATTTTCTAATCACATTCTTTCCAAATGTACTGACGAACTGCAAATTTAACAACGACGAACCATTAAATATACCAGGGAATAGAAATATAGAGACAGTGTCGCAAAAAAATAGCAACAATGATACATTATAGCGACACCCAGCAAAATGAATGGCAGTGAAGCTACACATCAAAACAAAGCAATGGTGTGTAGTGACAGAGTCGGTTTATTGTAACAACGTTCAAAAAGGAGAACAATTATATAAAAAATAATAACGTGCGTTTATATCATTGTAACAAATTGACAATTTCTGACCCTACGAGTGTAAACGACAATACAATGCATTAAGGTATTTTATTTTAACCGCATAGATTTTCATTTATTCAGTGAAAAATCAGTCAGGCAAAAGGAAAATTTTTCTTGCCTAATTATTTTGCACCTTACTTGACCAATATCTATTGGACATTAGAGACTGCAATCAAAATTGAGTATTTGGGCTGCAAAAAATAATATTAAGAGGAAAAAACGCCAACTAAGCTTACCACGTGTTTCGTTTTAACGTCGCTAATTTTGTTGGTATTTTCACCAATTTTGAAACATATTTTCGTTTAATACTCTTGGATTCTTTGGCCAACGAAAAAAGCTACAGAGAATTCCTTTCAAAATTGACTCACAGTGTAGCGATCCGAACATCATTTCCGTCTCCTCACGTAGTGTTTAAATTCCGTGCCTGCGCCTGCCATTGTAATTATAAGCCTAGTAAACTGCACGGAACGATACCAAGCGCATATGAGAAGCTGAGATTGTCGCAAACGTCCTATCTAGGCAGCTACCAGAACTTTCTGGCCAATTCACTACTTAACGACACCTTCTTCTCTACGTATGCATGATCAACTTTTTTCACTCACTGTGACGTTATCACACAGTCATCAGATATGCAAAATATTAATTAAATCTTCCTGAACCATGGGGAAAAAGATGAACTGCTCCCAGAAAGGGGATTACATTATTTAATAATGAGCTTTATTCACAAATAAAAAACTGTGAAGAATTGTCATCCACTGCAACATGACGAGTGGGCCTCAGCAGCAGATGCGTCAACCACGGCAGCACAGTAAGCAGTGAAGCGGCAGGCGACGTCTCATAGGCTGCAAGAAAAAACCGAGCTAAGCACACTTCCGTATTATGGAGCTGATGCCCTTCCAGTATAGGTAAATACGAGCCAAGCCCAGAAGATAGTTACAGACTAATAGTTGAGCGCGAGGCCACGAGATTACAAATTAAAGATTAAAGCTTACAGATGACAGATTCTTACACAAGGCGCGAAGCCATGAGATTACAGATTAAAGATTAAAGATTACTAAGTTGGGCGCGAGGCCACGAGATTACACAGATTATACAGACTCCTAAGTTGGGCGCGAGGCCACAAGATTACATAGATTACACAGACTCCTAAGCTGGGCGCGAGGCCACAAGATTACATAGATTACACAGACTCCTAAGCTGGGCACGAGGCCACAAAATTACATAGAATACACATACTCTAAAGCTGGGCGCGAGGCTACAAGATTACATAGATTACACAGACCCTAAAGCTGGGCGCGAGGCCACAAGATTACATAGATTACACAGACTCTAAAGCTGGGCGCGAGGCCACAAGATTACATAGATTACACAGACTCCTAAGTTGGGCGCGAGGCCACAAGATTAAAGATAAAGAACACGATAACAAGAATTGAATTAGGTTTCAGGGTTCATCGGTACAGATTGAGCAGCGAGCCACATATCGAAACGATACTAAACCTAAGCTAAGGACAGTCGGCAAAAATTGGAGAGTCCATCTCACCTTAGGCCAGGCTCATTGAGCTCGACGACGTGAAGCGAGGGGCGCAGCCATCGAAGTGGGGCGCAGCCATCGAAGTGGGGCGCAGCCATCGAAGTGGGGCGCAGCCATCGAAGTGGGGCGCAGCCATCGAAGTGGGGCGCAGCCATCGAAGTGGGGCGCAGCCATCGAAGTGGGGCGCAGCCATCGAAGTGGGGCGCAGCCATCGAAGTGGGGCGCAGCCATCGAAGTGGGGCGTAGCCATCGAAGTGGGGCGCAGCCATCGAAGTGGGGCGCAGCCATCAAGGCATCCCTCCGCTCAACGGACGCAAGCCGGCCAGAGTGTCGCAAGTTGCCGCCACCTAACTCTTCACACTATCATCTTAAGTTGATGATGAACTAATGAAGAAGCGATAAATAAATAGATGAATAATCGTCCACTTGATGAGATATATTCCACTGTAGAGTGGTCGACTCAGCTAATACTAGCGAGTTCAAGAAATAGTGACGGAGACACTGCTCGCTTGCGCGGCGCAGCGTGAAAAGAGCCGTGCAGAAAAAGGGGCGAGTCAGGCTTACTTAAACTTGATCGCATCTAAGAAATGTGGATGGAGCTCTCAATGCTTGCCGACAACTATTCTATTACAAACTTGACAAAGATCACAGCAAACTAATTTCGAACAAAGATAATTTAATACATTTAGGAACACTTAATACAGCTAAAGAAAATTCAACACTGGGAAAGAACATTAAGCACAGGCAAAACCAAATACATGGGAACACGAAAAGCATGCATTTTGTACATCAGAATAGAGAAGAAACATCTACGGACGAGTGAACTTTTAATAAAACATATTGGGCGTAAATTCGACTGGCAGTACATTTAAAAAAGAAATCAATTAAACCCCATCAAGTTAGTTCGCTTAGATCTGCAGATCATCGTAGCTGTAAAGAACCATGGACAACTGCGACAGTTTTCGAACATTAGATCATTCGCCTGAGAAAAAGTTGTCAGCAAAGAGCTCTTCTACGCATCATGAATAATTAACTTTTAAAATTCGATGCTTGATTCTTGCCATTTCCACGGGCAAATTGACAAAGTAAAGATACTTTTTTACCCTTAATAATCCCTCTTATTTTTATTTTGCCGCAAAAAAACTCAGCTGTAAGCATCGAGGAATATTGGAAATATTGATGAAATAATACAGAGAATTCTTTTGAACGAGGTGCGTTTGCATGCGGACATTTGACTTGAAATATTTTTTGCTGAATATGAATGACTTCCGTATAGAAGTTATTATCGAATTTACTGATAAATAACTTTCATAAATTTGAATACATAACCCGCTCTCCAGTTCACAAATACAGTTAATTCATTTATCTGTATTAATTCCTTTGGGATGCCATTTTCATGTTATTTCCATAAATAAAGTTACCGTGCGACAGTTGTAAAAACATTTGAACTCAATATCGTACAATATAGAACACTCTCCAAGTTTTCGTCCCATGGGTAATTTGAAATAAAACTAGCTCAAAGGTAACGTTGTTTTGTTACAAATATTATTAGTGTCTCTTGCAGTATGTGTTTATGAAAAGCATACACATCCTCTTTTGAAACGCAATCTTGATTTCATGCCCGAGACACTTGAAAATATGTTACAGTTGTTTCCTGCTTGTTAAAATACTATTTAAACAATTTAAACAATTTATTTTATTTTATTTATATATATATATTTATATTTTTATATTATATGAAGTAAATGTGTATAGCGGACCAATTACAAGCGAAAAAACAACGCTTTTAAATCACCTCACGTGCGCATACATGCATCCAGTGATTAATATCATAGGGAACGCTCCCTGTCTTCGCTCAATCCAGATAGCTGGAGGCAGCATGTTCGTACGAAATTTGAAAATGTAGAATATAACCAAAGGGTCGAAATAGATAATCTTATTTGATGTAGGCTTTATGGCATATCACCGCGAACAATTTCAGGAGCTTAAATCACACGTTGCGCGCCAGTCATCAGGAAATATTCATTACTGAGGGCTTTTTTGGAAGGGAATTAAGTTAGCAATACGAATTTGATTTTACACAAATACCTAATAACGCTTCGTTCAAAATAATTCATGGATAGATTGTTTTCACCAAGTGCTTTGTGCAGGTGATACCCACCAATGCCAATGAAGAACAGAGGTGTTCTAACTTCATTCATGTTCACTAAAACGCAAAAAAATTTCAAAGTGTATTTAAGTTTTCAGCTGATGAATATAATAACTAACATGTGCATGATTTATGTGAGCATGAATTATTTTCTCATTGTACAACTTGGCTACTCTTGAAAGACATTAGCCAACTTTTAACCTATAACCTAACCACTTATTGTACGCTATACTTCTTTCACCGCAATTAAGCATGAAATAGAAACACTGAAATAAACAATTTAATTATTTATCATGCATTAAATTAAGAATAATCTAGTGTATGAAAATCAAAACTATTTCAAGTATATACTATTTTACACCATTCTAGATCCTGTGATGAAAACTACAGGTAACCCTGACGCGGCATCAGAGCGAATCTCTCAGAAGCGAGAAAACTTGGGAGAGGTGGCCGTGTTCATAGAACGCTCGAATCAAATGAGGTTGCGTTAACATGTTTACGAGTACCATTGCGTGACACAGTCATTAAGTTAGTCATCGCCATCATTGATGATCCGATCAAAAAAGCCCTCTACATAATTCGTGACGTGTGGAACGGTTTATCAAGCTACATTCATGCGAGTTATATGTTTTGATATCTTTCCGGTTTCCACCAATCACATAGCTTCTTATTATTGCTTGGCTCGGAACGACTCGCTGCAGTGCAAATTCACTTAAATCTCTTCTTCCGGCGTCAGTTGAAGTTGAGTCGTGCAAGGCTTAGGCGGAAGCATGTGTTGTTTGTAGAAAATGACGTCAATAATCTCGGAAAATATTTAGAATATTATGAAATTTCGAACACAATGCCATGTATTCAAGAAGACAGCTCTTGATTAATCTTGCTAAACGCTTGAATGGAAAACAAATTTCTGGTTATGAAGGTATGTTCTAACTTAGCATTAACTGATTATTTTTCTTTGTTTATTGTAACCACATGGTGTATGATTTAGAGCATGGTATTTTATTGATGAAGCTCATGATGTCCAGCATGTTAAGTAAGATATTTTTATGTCAACTGTGCAGATTTACCCAATCCGCACGAATATTATGTATTTTTTGCCTATTTGTTCAGTAGCTACTGCTGTCCGTGACGGAACCATCCGTTACTACCATATTGCAGGTCACCTTTTCTCGTTTTATAACCACACATCAACACAATATAGCGACAGTTTGCACAATCATATAACACCGAATAAAAACTTATAACAGCTGCTCAAAATATAAAAAAACATCCAGCAAAAATCCAATGACGATGCTGTAAAATTGATAACAGATGTAAAATGTGATGACAGAGACAAATAAACATAACGTTGCTTCAAATTGTATAACACTCTTAAGGCCCCCTCACACGTGCAGATATATCTGCAGATATATCTGAACTCGTGCTGAATTCGTGAGTTTGTACGCTCATTTCAGGTTGGCAAAGACTGCATGAGGCACATGAACTCTGCTTGATAATTTTGGAGCGACCGGCTACAAACCACAGACCATATACTAGAAGATCCGAAACTTAGCACTAAGCGAGTTTGAGCTCCGGTCGCGATGACGCATGTGCCAATTGGCCAATGAGGAGCTAAGAAATTGTGATGTGACGTAAAATCGGCAAGAGACTCTGTTTGAATCTGAAAGCAGCTGTGACAGAGGTGTAACGAAGATTGCTGCAGAAATGGCCCCGTACGTACGCTTTAAAAAGTGATTGATGGAAAATTGTGGAAATGATAACCGTCAATGTCATGATTTGTCGTTTTTCCTATTTCCAAAAGGGAATTACGACGAGTGGATGGCAGCATGTGGAAATGTAACAGTAAAGATGGATTAGAGATCCAAAAGGCTGGAGAGGGCTTATGTATGTGCCCAACACTTCTTTCGTTCAGACTATAACTTCATTTTGTCTCCATTCAGAAATGCGAGAAATTATTGAAATCTTCAGCAGTTCAAAAAAGAGCTGTGCAAGACCAAGGTAATGTAAAACTTTTAGTTGTTTCGTTTATTCCAAGTTAACGCAGTAAATCAAAGTTTCACTAATCATGATTTTCCTCATACCCTAGATTTTGAATAATGAATGGCTGTTGGTTTGACGTATAATAACAGTGTGTTAATCAAGAGTAGAAATTTTATGGGCTTAAAATTTTTATCAAAAATATAGTAAGAAATATTATTGGTAGCTTTAGCTGAAATAAATAATGCAGTAGGTAACCCAAAAATTTAATTTACATTAAGAATAATGAATGCTATGCTTTTCGGTCAATGTGAAGTTTAATGCAATCACAGAAAATAATAATTGCGGTCCCAGGATTCACCAAAGGAACCCATTTAAGAACGTTTTACACGAATGACATTCTGCTCGCTGAGCGTTATTTTCGAATAATTGAGCTTTGAAGTGGGCCTTTGCGCCAAAGGAAGCGAGCGCGTGAAACGGAATTTAATTAATAACGGAAGCTATTACAAACGTAAAGAGGTTGGGTCGTGAGGGGGAGGCACAGTTCTTCTAGTGAAAATTATAAATAAAGCTTCTATCCCACCCATTAGGGTGACGACCGCAATCTTGTTGACATCGGCTCTAAGATGGCAGCGCCCATGGTGGTCGCCATCTTAGAGCCGATGTAAACAAGATTGCGGTCGTCACCTTAATGGGTGGGTTAGAAGCTTTATTTATAATTTTCGCTAGAAGAACTGTGCCTACCCCTCACGACCCAACCTCTTTACGTTTGTAATAGGGGGTTAGCTTCCGTTTTTAATTAAATTACGCTCGCTTCCTTTGGCGCGGGAAGGCCAACTTCAAAGTTCAATAATTCGAAAATAAAGCATCAGCGAGCAGAATGTCGCTCGTGTAAAACGTTCTTAAATGGGTTCCTTTAGTGATTGTTTGTAATATAACTATTAATTTCCGTGATTGCATTAAACTTCACATTGACCTGCTTTTCATGCAAGATTTAGTTGCAAATGCTATTCTAAAAGGGATGTTCAATAGATAAATAAATGCTGATTTATATTGTCTCAAATTGGCTATAATTTTGTATTGCCAGTAAGGCAGTAACTGCTTGTATTGTATTAAAATTTAAGGTAAATGTTGATTATTATTCGGGAATCGATATTTAATTTTTCGGTGCCGAAACATAGTTAATTAGATCGAAATAAGCAAGTTTTCTTCTATACACTTTCCGTCGTAAATAAGTATTTTGCGAGTTATAGCGGTGAATTAGTAACCGCAACTCAAGTGTTTGAAGCGGGAAGTAATTAATTTGACCCGGCGAATGACAACGCTGCAATGGCGTCTCGCTTCCAGTTTTCTCGTTATCAAAGACGAAACTAAACCTACCGCGCTAACTCGTAAAATATTCATTTGACGAAAAAAGTGTATAGGGGAAAAGTAGTTTATTTCGATGTTATTACCATGATTCAAGCAACACAAATTCAAAAACTCAATGAGTAGCTGTTTATTTGAGCGCATTCGTCATCAAAGAGAAACTAAACCTACCGCTATAATTCGTAAAATAATCATTTACGACGGAAAGTGCGTAATAGAAAACTTGTTTATTTCGATCTAATTTACTATGTTTTGCATTCGAAAAGTGGATAATCGATTTCCGAATTATCCTCAGCATTTACCAAATTTAACAGTCAAAATCTCTCATTAGTATTTTTGTTGAATAGATGATGATTAAACACTTTGAATCATCCTATGCTTTGATCCAAGTTCTTTCAATTTGCTTGCACCTTATAACATACTCTAAAATAATTTATTTATTGCTATTGGTTGAAGTAATCATTGTGATATCTTGATTGCACTCAATGAGCATGAATGATTCATTTCAAATAATTTGGTTTGCTTTTTAAATTTTACAGTTATGTTCTAACCGCTCATTGCCTTAATTATAATGAAATGAAAAATCATGCAGGCTTCTGTACTTTAGTTGGAAAATAGTAGCATACCTACTCTGACTTAACACAGCGTTAAAATAAATGATTAGGTTTTCAGGCCATCGAACGGTTTTTTCCTTGAAATTTTCAAAAAATGAATAAAAATACTTTCGGAGTGAAATAGGCTCTGAGGTATTAATAGCATGTTTATAACAATCGAATAAACATTCATCGCCCATAAATTTTTTAATTTACCCCCCCCCCAGAGGAGGAAAAATTTTAAAATTGCTATTTCTCAGTCATCATAGTAGATAGAGACGGTTTTATTTTTTTGTTTGATTCACTATAAACATACCTACAAAATTGAGATATAGTTTTTGAATATCGCTATAAAATTTTAATTTACCTATTTTCGAAAAATTTTACCCGAATTTTTTTCTTTACATGGCAATAAAAATATTTCTAAACTTCGAAACAAAAAACTACATCTCAGATTCATAGTACTGACTTTGATCTCAATGATGCAAAAAAATCTTCTCCGTAGGTGGAACGCTGTACGTGGAATTGCCCGTTGAAGTTGGAAAATGTAGTTCGGAGAAAACGCGGTTTTAGTTGAAGACACATTGCTGAACAGGACACTATGTTTTTTCTCATCAGAACAGACTAACTATGACGCTACTGATAATTTTAATGTATTCCTATAATCTTTCATTGTTTTTTTCATCACTCTTACAAACTAAAACTTCATAATAGTTTTCAGAACATTCCAGGTAAATAATCATGCTCATCTATATCATCGACATGAGCATTGGTTGGCCGGTTCCTTTCCCTGGTCATTGAAGCATTATTTTTATTTTCAATTGTTGTCATTGTTTCACACGATTCTTCTGTGAGCAAACCTAATCTCTTCAGCAAACTACCTTCTGCTACTCCAAAATTGTGTTGGAGAACTGTGTCCTGTGCAGCAAATATAACTTTATCCAAACTCGCATGTTTAATTTTGGGGCATTTCATCCAAAGCTTGGAATGGAGACTCTCATTTGAATTTTGAGTTTTGTTCATCATGCACCGAGATAATAAATTTGTTGATGTCAGATCAAGGTACACTCTCAGAACTTCTTTCCTGAGGGATGCGTTCAGTCCAGAGAGGTACAGGTTGTGTGAGTTGTGGGACTCAGGTGTCTCTCCCTTGGCGAGCGCTTGGTTATAGAAACACCAGGAGGTTTCACCTGTTGGGCATTTGGTGTGACGAGGGTCATCGTCGCAGCTACTGGCACGGTCGTAGCTGCTCAAGACACCAACACGCATTGATTCCACAGTCCCTGTGGCTGCGTGTTGTCGGATATTCATGCCGAAGTATTTGGTCAATTTATCTATCGAAGAATCAGTAAGCCCTCCTTTTCCAGCAAGCAGGGACCTCCTCACTGTTTTTACAGTTTTCGTGGTCGTGTCTCGGCGTAAATCTTTTTTTAGGTTTCTCAATCGCGTTCCGAGTCGTTTAGAAACGTGATTGATACACTCTTCCTTGACGACGGGAACCTCATAAGGGCCTTTCCCGTCGTTCAAGGAAGTGACAGCATTATAGGCGGAGGAGTCCCCATCTCCAATAAATTGGGTTTACCGCAAACCTTTCTCTTCCGAGCGCTGCCACATTACAACAGCACATCTACTCTCCATCGATCCCGAACTCTCACCCTGAAAATTGCGCTGACACTTCTTGTGCTCACGTTCGTTCCACACCTCAAACTCCTCACTTGACATCTTCTTTTTTTGCGCAGGCGTCACAAAATTTCGACAAAACATGAAAGTCCAAAATAAAACCAGTCTCTGCATGAATTACAAAGCCAACACCAATGTTTGACTTGTGGCCTCTGGTCAACCAGCTGCCATCAAAGCTGACAGTAACGTCAGTCAAACCACCCTCGCTACCCTCACACTCCTTCACAGCGCGCACAATATTTGGGGACATTTCATTATAAAATAGTTTCATATTTTTATGAAGAAAGTCGAGTTGTCTATAATATTTTCCTGAACTACCGGGAGAAAGTGACTCATAGAGACAGACCGATCGGTAACCGAAAAACCCCAGACCTTTCGTTTCACACGAATAAATTTTGGCGAGGTTCCAAGAAGTATGCTTACTTTTTTTCTATCTAAACCTATAACACACTTTGGTTCGTAATTGTACACACTCTTAGAACATTTCTTACACCTGACGCTTAGTGGAATGTCTAGCGACGGAATCACCGTGTTCAAGGTCAAATTACAGCCAGCTGACCGGTCGCACTCATTGCACTGCATATGAGCTGCCATTTCCTTGACAGCTTCTTTGGGTAGAGCTAACATTTGATCCCCGTACTCTGAATTATCATCTACTTGTTGAAGATTCGAGAGTCGTTTACGTCTTTTTAGACAACTTTCAATAGGCACACTAACCACTTCCGCACTTTCACTAGGTTGCCTTTTTCGTTTGAGAATATTTTGCGCAGAGCGCTCTGCCGCTTTAGATTTTCTGCCCATTTCAGGAGACACACGTATGAATCCTCTCACAATGACAGTCCGACGATCACTGTCAGTAACCAATGAAAGATTAGGAGTGTTAAAAAAACAACAACAAAAATCGAACAACCAATCACCGCTGTGGGGGTGGAGAGTTAGTTCTCATAGCTTATGGTGGGTTCACATTGACACTCTTTTCACCAGACAGAGCGTCACTTCGGCGGACACATACACTGTTGCCGGGCTAGCAAGCGGGCACAGTGAGGTTCACTTGGACATTCTCCCTAGCCATTCTTTGCCGCCGCCTGCCCGTCAATCACTCCATCGACAGATGAGCCGTAGCCTGCAGCATGTCATCAGTAGGGATGTGACATTGAACATATTGCATGTATATGCTTTTGAGCATATTTTAGATAGCATAAAATATGTCCGCAAGTATATACGCAGTGTGCGAATATCGCATATTTTCCTCGGAACAGCATAAAATATGACGAACATGCATGATTAACTGTAAGTGGCAGTAAACTGAAACCTAATAAAACCTTCCCATTACTTTTAAATTATATTCTTTTTTTCATCCAGTTTTATTTAATTTTTTTGTTTAATTGGATCAATTTTGTAAATTGAAATTTTTCGTAAATCAATAATAATTGTAAGTTGCTACAGCTACTTCAAAAGTTTACTTCAATTTTGCGGGAATTAGCTCAATTTTTTTTAGATATAGTTCCTTATGAAGTGTATTTGAGATTAGTGCGGCTAGTAGTGATCTACAATCATGCCGAAGGTGAACAAGGAGCATCATTTTTAGAATACTTCAAGGAATTTGAAGATTTTCAAGCCGAGGAAGAATTTCTCTATTGCATTTATTGCGAGAAACAGGTGAAATATAAAACTTTTTTCTCACTCAGTGCACGTGAGAGAAGTTTTGCGTGGTACAAGGTTTTAGTTTCTAAATATTATCACGTAGAACCATGTTGGGCTTAGTGCACACTTTATCAAATTATTGTTACCGAAGGATATGAATTGCTCTTGCATAGCAACACAGGGACTTCGTACTTCGAAAACAATAAAATTAATGGATATCGTATAGGAAACATTGAAGAACAGATATGATAAAAGGTATTATCAAGAGTTAAAATGCATTTTGGTGAAAAACGAAGGTTTTGAAAAAATAAAAACAATCAACTCAATTTTGACTCGTGAGATCTCTGACGCAATGGATGAATCCATTAAGGAATATTTACCTTCCGAACTAACTTGCTTCACCTTTGCTCCTCTTGTTTCTTGCGATGTCGAGTGGAAGTTTTCGCTGCATAAAACTTTGCTGGCAGATAATCGTAGAAGCATTGTTTTTGAAAATCTGAAATACCACGCAATTATCAAGTGCAACCCTCGAATTTAATGCTAAAATATATTCCCGTTTATAAGAAGGGTTAACAAATAATCCTTGCATTCATGAAAAACATTATATGTACTTCAAAATCAAACTTGGATGAGATCACTTTTTTTTTCGTTCGTTATCATCGTCCTTAATTCGTTCAGATTAGAATTGGTACTGTTTCAAAATATTTATGTTCAGATAAGTTATAAAACTTAGTTGAGAATTGTATGCACTTAATGATTAATAGAAAATTATAAAATAAATTATTTTTTCCGTGTATGAAGAAGTACACTGTATCCTGTATCATTGTTTCTGCGCAATCTTCCTCACAAAAAATATAAATTTGGAGCTATTCAAGTGAAGCATTTATATTGATACATATTTCTGCTTAGCATGTAATATGCGCTTCCACAATTATGCATAGAGTGTAGCATTTATGCATCGAGTGTTTCTACATATAGTTTTACTAGCATAATTCTTGCCGAAGCCTTCATATTTTATGCTGCATATGCGCTATAAAATACAGGAAAAACAAGAACATTAAAGAACGTGCAACCAATGACATACGAAATAAATTATTAGCGCTATTCTACTAATCATCTGCTCTCCTGGCGAGAAGTACTAGAGCGCGGAGCGCAGTACTTCCCAACGTAGCGTCTGGATTGCAACTGAGCAGTGTGAGCAACACACTCTGCCCGCCGACTTTGACGCTTCAACTGCCTGCTAGCGCTGTGCCAATGTGAACGATCGCTGCCCTTCCGCTGCGCGCACTTGCCCGCGCCCGATGGTTGTGAGCTTCCAATGCGAGTGGCAATGTGAACCCAGCATTAGACGCGCTGCGCGTCGGGGTAGCTGGGTGGGGGGCTGCTCGCTTTTGGGGAGGTTTTGGGGGTCTCGGCTGCGCGCACGGGGTAAAGAACTTTAGAATTCGATAGAAGAAGGGTTTAGGATAATTTTACCGTAATAATCCCATTTTCAATTTTTTTTACCTAAAAACCGTTCGATGGCCTTAATAAGTCAGCTTTCGTTCCTACATCTAGTCACTTTCAAAGGTGACTTTAAATACTATGAACAGTGATCAGACAGAGTTGTTCATAAAGGTGGCCTTGTAAAGTTGGCCACCAAAGGTAACCATACAAAGTTTACATAGTTTACATAGGGTTCCTCTTGGTTAATTCAAGGTCCAGAAGCATGATTAACGGGTCTTTCTTAAAAAAAATTTCAGAGTACGCTACATGGAATCTCAGTTATTATGAACTTCAATTTCAAATGGGAATTTTACTACAATTAAATGAATAAAAATCTAATTAAAAGGAAATACAGCTCATTGAGATCAAAAGCATTCACATTGAGATTGGGGACTTTACAAAATAATAATAATAATTAAAATAATAATAAATTGAAATTTCATATGGATCAGTACAACTGTTTACTAGATGCAGGGGCTAGAAGCTGGGTACTGGGTTGATTTACTTGAATAAAAGGTCTAAATTCAAGTGATTAATTTTACACTGAAGGGCTGAAAAGAACCTATTTATTGCATCTCAAAGGCTGTGTTTTGAAAATGGAATGGGTACTCCAGAAGGCAACATACCCTGAGCCATCCATGGAATATGCATTCATCGAATAATCTACAGGTATTGTAAGATAATTTTTGAAATTTTCTAATTGCCCTTTTCTCTGTAATTTATTGATATTAAGATCAACAAAGGCTCTGTCACTCTCTGTAAAAACTTTATTCTACTTTCAGTTGATGCAGAAATGATTTGTCGACAGAAATAGGGAGCATAATTCAAGTTCTACTTCAAACTTGAGTTCTGCCCAAAAGGTATGTTCTCGCAAAACTGCTGAAGATTTTGAATATATACCTTTTTTCCTATTGGATATTCAGAATTCGGTTCCTGTTTATTATATAATGTTTATTACTTGTTTAAGTAGACCACAATGAATTTTGACATTAAAAAGTGATGGAGCTTGTAAAAATACAAAATGTTCGACATTTATTGGTTGAAATTTTTCTTGTTGCAAAAATCTTAACTTTTGCAGCATGAAAATGTGTTTAGAATTTAACTTAACACATGTTAACCATATCCTTTTCCCCTTGGCACCATAGCATGATGTAGAAAGGCAAAATATTGAAGGAATGAGATTCAGAAGTACAGAGAATTTCAGGTGGTAAACAATTACAAGTGAGATAAAGAAAGAACAAATGAGAACAAAGACTGCGAACAAGAAACCATGTAAAATACAAAAAATGTTTGACTGACAGAGTTACAGAGGATGAATGGCACAGTCCGTGGAATGAGTACTGGGACCAGAAAAAAAGGTGAAGGCACACAAAAGTGTTTGGATTGAACAAGTAGATGCTTTTAACATGTATGTGAGAAAGAATGTGCCTAAGTGTGAAATGTTCTATCATGGTAGTTCTGTAAGCCAACTCTTGTTAGCTGTATGCTGTAAACATTTAGTGTGAATAGACACATGTAGAGGTGGAATGAGAATAATAGTAGATTAGGTTTGCAGTTTGATTGGGGAGTTAAAAATTCCATTTAATACTCTGTCCCTGGATTGTACGTAGCAGATATGAGAAGGAGAGGGAGACCTTCTTGAATGTGTTGGAGCGGTATGGAGAGAATGTGTGTTATGCCAGATGTGCGCAAGATGATTGTGGTATGATTTGTCTGGCTGGACTGGATCAGGATTGTAATTTAATTATTGTAGATGCTATCAAAAATTTTCTTATACATGCCTGGAGTTTGAGACACTGACTAGATTGAGATAGTCATTTAGATTGGGTTGTAGTGACCTGTCATACCTGAGGATATGACATCCTAGCATATCCCCAAATTACATATCTCCAATGTCAGACATTTTCCACTACTAGACAAAATGCGGCCAGTCTGGTAACCACGGGTAATTCGTGACACCATGTCGGGACAGTTAGGAGCACCTTTTGAAATGAGTCTAATGAAAATTTTTAGTTGAGAACAGGAGCTTAATGCCTTTTGTTTGTGGGGTACTTATATTGAATGGTACTTAGCTCTGAGTATATTACTCATTCCCTTTTACTTTCTCTGTGAAACTATGTTATGGTGGTGGAGCAATAAACTGACTTATTTTCTCCTAAAGTATTACTAGGCGATGCCATGACGGAGAAGTTCAGGAAAAATTACCGTTATTGGAAATATCACTCATAGTGTACTGTGCTTCAACTTCATGCAAGATGCCATTTCTCTGTTCCCAATTTATTCCCTTATTTCTCCATCAGCTGCTGGTACTGTACCTCCTGCTCTTGGTGCTACAAGCCTTGGCAATCCTGGTGCAAGGCCTGCCCTACCTTTTGCTACAATGCCTGGTGCTGCAACGCCTGCCACTCCTTACAAAAGTAGGTTTACAATTTAAATGATGATTCCCCGATCCAACTGAGGAATATTGAAATGAAAGAAAAGAATGTTAACATTGAGTTTAATGTATTGAAATTTAAAAAAAGTCAAGGCCACTTGAAGAAATATTCATCCCATGTGAAAATTGAAGCCCATAAGCTCAATTTACACTTATTTAGATAGTGCATGGCTGTCACTTATGAAGCCTTAGTGTACACAAAGAAAGGGTAGTACATTTCCAAATACTTTTGAGAATGGTATTCACACATGTTTTAATTAAAGTGTGTAGCATTTATCCATGAAATGTATGCTACACAATTCATTATTACAAACAATGAAACATAGCAAAGAAAGTTTTTGTAGGGAAGCAAACTTCAGCATTGAATTGGAAATTATTTCATACATAATATAAGGGTCAAAATGGTACTGGCAACCTTTTTCCATGTACGTTTAATGTTGAATTAAGAAAAATGATTGAAATGTTCAAAAATGTTGCTACCAAAACCAAGGTTAATTAATATGATCTGAATTACAATCCTGAAATAACTCAGGAGCTTCATGAGTGAGGAATACCTAGTGCAGTGTTTGTGTTGACAGGTCAGTTTTGGTTGGCAAAATAGGTTTTGTATTCATTTAATTAGATGAGCTCTTCCAGTTTTTGATGAGCCTCTTCTGTACCCCAGTGTTTAATTCCTTATGTACCCTTACAGTGCAGCAGAACTTTACTTTACCAATAGGCCTTGCCTATTTTACATTATGAAGGATCACTTACATTTGATGATTTCCCAATGAGTGGAAGAAAACTTTTGTATCCATTGGAAGTAGTATTCCATGAGAGAGAATGTGAGGGCCTGAGCTGATGGTGAGGTAGGTTTTTTTTGTTATGAAGGATTACTTACATTTGATGATTTCCCAATGAGTGGAAGAAAACTTTTGTATCCATTGGAAGTAGTATTCCATGAGAGAGAATGTGAGGGCCTGAGCTGATGGTGAGGTAGGTTTTTTTTGTTTGTACTTAAATGTTTGCCTTGCATACTAGATGCTTCCTTCCACTTGCTCTGTGAAATTATGTTATAGAGTGGAACCTTAAAACGCCTTCTCTACTAATGAGTAAGAATTGAATGACATGAAGTAAAGGTTTTGAAAGAATTAAATTTGTTGAAAATACCACTCATTTTGTTGTGTGCGTCAATTTCATTATGAAATGCCATATCACTGTTCCCAATTTATTCCCTTATTTCTCCATCAGCTGCTGGTACTGTACCTCTTGCTCTTGGTGCTACCAGACCTGCCACTCCTGGCACCTCGAGAGCTGCCACTCCTGGTGGTTAAAGGGCTGCCACTCCTGGCACTTCAAGAGCTACCACTCCGGACCCCTCAAGGTCTGCCACTCCTGCCACCTCAAGATCTGCCACTCCTGCCACCTCAAGGCCTGCCACTCCTAGCACCTCAAGGCCTGCCACTCCTAGCACCTCAAGGCCTGCCACCAGTGCTTCCAGCAAACAATGCTGCTCATCTCCGGGGAGGGAAACGACACAGGTTAGTTGTGTTGAAATAACCAGAGTTCGGACTTCATTGAAGTGCCTTTGAATTATAGCGAGATAGATTTTTCAAGTTACAAGCCGGAATTGGACAGCGTTGGATGAGTGCTAGCAGCAAAAGTTTGGAAGTTTGGTGAAAAGTTATCACATACACATTATTCTAAGACACAGCAGCATTTTTGTAGAATTATTGTGAGAACTGCCTTCTGTCATTTCCATCAATGTCAATACCATATTCACTTTTACTCATTTACCTCTCTGATCAACCCACTTCGCGATTTAATGCATCTATCATGAAATTAAATAATTATCTTTGGGTAAAATATATAATTAAGTTGTGATTCTCGTAGCATAGATCTGAACTATAATTTTTTCTTGTGTTCATGGAATTGAATTAATGCATACATTTAGGTATTGCTTCTTTGCACAATACAACCAATTATAATACTTGATTCATTAGAAGAGTGGGCTCGCGGTACTCGCTGACTTTCTAGGGTACTGAACAGGGCTATCCTGTCTCTCATTGGTGCTCACTTTATACCGTTCGGTATGTTTGAACTCATTCATAGTTTAATACTAGAAACCTTGGAAAAAGAATACTGACCAGAACTTTGATTCCAATCCATGTAGATTAAATGTGGCATATTTTTTAATTAGATGTGCTGTGTTCAAAACCTTAACTTTCAATCACTTTAAAGTTTGATTTATGTGTACAATTAATACTTTCTACAAGTTGGGGAAGTAAATACAAAATACAATCTAATTTTCGTCAATTTATTCTAGAATTCGTTTGGCAACAGAAGCAGTTCTTTGTTGGAAGACACAGGTCCTCCAGTGGTACCTTGTAAACGACGGTTGTTCGCTTCTTCTTCTGGAACGACAATTGCCCTTGAAAACAGCAGACCAGCTCCTGAGAGAAAACTTAGGAAAAAGCTCAGGAGAAAATCAAAGGTACTGTACAAGGGGTTAAACACAGATAATTTCCTGAGAAGTGTTAGTGGCAGACTTGGTCCTTATCTCAATGCATTTGTCAAGCACAAATTAAATCACAAGAGATCATACACCATGTATCACAAGTGGCTTGCTGTGAACATTCTTGTAAGCTCATCAGAGACCCACTATCAACTGATGAGGAATTTGATACCATTACCCTCACTTTCGACTGTGCGTGCATTGATGAAACAATTCCAAGTACGTCCTGGTACAAGCGCTAAATGTGTGTCCATGTTGAAAATGGAGGTAAAACCCGTCAGTGCTAGAGATAAACTTTGTTTCCTTCTAGTGGATGAGATGTCGCTCCAGAAAGGGTTATCATACAGCCGAGAGAACGATGCCATAATTGGATTTGAGACTATTAACGGTGGCCAACGCAAGAAAATGGCCACATCCAAGTTTTCTGTTATGGCCTCTGGAATTGCGAAAAGGTGGAAACACCAAATTGGCTTTTATTTTACAGCTTCGGCAATGCCATCTTCATGCATAAAAGACATTTTACAGGAGTCAATTGCTGCGATGGAATGTCAAGACTTCACTGTTCTGGGCTTCACAAGCGACCAAGACAGCAATTTGCAAAAAGCATTCAAAGACATGGGCTGTACACCAACTAATCCTGTTGTTGAGTTTGCCGACGGGAAATATTTCGTTTTCAAAGATCCCCCCCCATTTGATCAAAAATGCTCACAACTTTCTTTACAATGATGATTTAAGAATTTCTTCCCTTCATTGTTCAGCTTCTTGGACGCATATTCAGAAGATCTTTGAAATGGAGCAAAACAGAAGTATTAAATGTGTTCCCCGTTTATCGCATCATCATGTCTACAAATTGAAGTTTTCACAAAAAATGAGAGTAAAACTTGCTACTCAAGTATTGTCCAATACAACATCTGCTGCCCTAAGCTTTTATGTTGCAACTGATTCCATTCCTTCATCATCAGCAGCAACCAGCATGTTCTGCAAGAAATGCAACGACTTATTTCATATATTGAATTCTCAATCTCCTGCTCACCGAGTCCCTCTTAAAAAACCCCTGACTTCATGCTTTCCTTCGATAAAAACCTTGCAGGATTACATCCCTTGGTTGAAGAAATTGCAAGCGCTACATCCAAATCGGAAATGCTCCTTCATTGATGGGTGGATTCAGTCCATAAATGTTGTACTTACGTTGAGAGAAAAAATTCCTCGAGATGTTCTGCCATACATCTGTGTTCGCAATCTTTGTCAAGATGAGTTAGAAAAATTGTTTGGAAAAATGCGCCATAAGCAGAAGTTCCCCATTCCTCAAGATTTCATCAATTATTACTGCAAAGTATCAACAGCATCTCTTCTTACAGCACCAATGAAGAGCAACGTTGAAGTGGGTGAAGACGACGTAGACGTGGATACGTGAAACAATGTTGAAGAGGTATGCAAGCAGCTTATTTCCTGTTATACCTATGTCCAGCGAGAAAGATTGCTGTTCATGACCTTCGTAGATATTTCAAAGCCGCACACTTCTATATTGGAAATTAAAATATGTGAAACGGTATAGCTTATGAAACTCTTATCTAACAGGGTTGTATTCTCATCTTCTTTAGATTCCTGAGGCGGAGCCAGATGACGTTCTTATTTCCTTTGAAGAAATTGAGGCAGCCACAACTTTTTCGGAGCCTACGATTGCTGGAGGAATGTTCCAGTCCATGGAGGTGGATGGAGCTGTCACCTACTTCAGCGGTTACATTGCTCATAAAGTCAATCAGTTCCACATCAAGTTGAAAGGTTCCTCTGTATCCTCTTGTGACGCTTGTTCTCAAATACCAACAAAGCAAGATCTGAACTTACACATGTTCACTACCTTCAAAGAATATGTAGGATCGTGTGACCATTCTCTCACCTACTGCAGCAAGGAGTTTATTGACCTGATTATTTTGTACGAGAGAGTATTTTTGTATTACTTTCAAATTATCGGCACGTATCAGGATTTCGTAAACTAGTCTGTAAGTTCTTAAATTTGTATCAACATCACTGTAATTTCTGCTGTGTTCAGGTCACCGACAAGTTGAAACAATATGAATAACACACACTGCATGTTTAAGTTCTTTAATTTTATTGCGCTAGGCAAACAAAAATGAGCGAAGGCTAAGAAAATCGTGCACAGGCACGATATAACTCTCTAGTGAGAGTAGGTTTTGAAGTTGCGCAGATTGTTGTGCTAATTCGAATATACATATAAGCGCTCTCGCGCTCTTGTGTCCTTCGGCCAGCAAGCGTTGGTTGGAACGAGGTCTTCCTGGAGTCCTGACTCTGGTCTCGCGCAAAGGTAGGAGAGGTGCAAGGTTTACTGCACGAGGAGAGAGAGAAGTTAAAATAATTAATTTGCCAAGTTAATTGGATGAAGGTGAATAGCTCTTTCAATGAAAATAATCACAAAAATCTGACACAAGCCCTCTTACCCCCTTAATGTTCGACGTTCGGTGCAAAATGGTTGCGCTACGTGACAAAAGAACGAAGTTGCAGGAACAAAGGAAGATGCTTTGGCAGTGAAGTGCAGTTATAATGTAAAAGAAGGTTCAGGAGTAAAAATAGGGTGATAAAGAGCGAGTTGAAGTAATTACGTCACTATGATGCAGAAACTATTTCAGTTCAGAGATTGGTCGACACTCACCTAAGGAATCTATCCTCAGTGAGGTTTCTCCTCTTTTAGTAGCAAGTTAGGTGTAAGGCTCAAGTAGAGCAACAGAACACAGACGATAATACAGAAGCCGTAATAATACCTTAAAGTTATTGAAACTACCTAGGTTATGGGTCGCCTCTCAAGGAGGACGACAAAAGGTAAGTTAAGCGTCGCCTCTCAAGGAGGACGACAAAAGGTAAGTTAAGCGTCGCCTCTCAAGGAGGACGACAAAAGGTAAGCTAAGCGTCGCCTCTCAAGGAGGACGACACAAGGTAAGTTAAGCGTCGCCTCTCAAGGAGGACGACGAAAGGTAAGCTAAGCGTCGCCTCTCAAGGAGGATGACACAAGGTAAGTTAAGCGTCGCCTCTCAAGGAGGACGACAAAAGATAAGTTAAGCGTCGCCTCTCAAGGAGGACGACACAAGGTAAGTTAAGCGTCGCCTCTCAAGGCGGACGACAAAAGGTAAGTTAAGCGTCGCCTCTCAAGGAGGACGACAAAAGGTAAGTTAAGCGTCGCCTCTCAAGGAGGACGACAAAAGGTAAGTTAAGCGTCGCCTCTCAAGGAGGACGACAAAAGGTAAGTTTAGCGTCGCCTCTCAAGGAGGACGACATAGGTAAATTAATAATTGCTAGTTTTAAACGTTTAAACTTTAACACTTAATTACACCCAAATGGAAAAGGTAACACGGAGGATATAAGCGCAAATTAGAGGAGAAGGGAGAGGACAGCACAAGAGGAACAGAAATGTTCGTGCTCTTGCTCAACCGCGGGCCGTGATGGCAGCCTCGACGGAACTTCTCAGCACTCGTCCGTTTGCACAGATAGTAACTTCCGCAGGCACACGTAGCATTGGGTCACTTTCAGAAGCGATGATGAAGTTAATAATAGCAGTAACGCTAGCAATAGTAATCGTAATAATGGTAATAGACGGAATGGTAATAAGCGTAATAGTAACAAGCGCAATAATCATAAAATTAGGGACCAGTTCACCATCTCACCTCCGTTCGTGTTCCAAACCTCAAGTGTGTGGTGAAGACTGCTTTGTTACGAAGGTGAGCGCACTGTATTTCATATAACAATTTTTTGCCGTGTGTAGAACGTTTCAATGCATAAGACACGTGAACAGACTAATGTCCTCCAAAAGTTTTACTGAAAAACTTAAGAAAATTGTCCATGAGTAATATTACCATCTGGTAACAAGTTAGGTTTTTTTTATTCCCCTAAGTATATTTTATTGTTAATGTATTAATTTTGTTCATAAGCTTATATCGCTACAATATTTCTGAAGTGCGTCATGGTAGGAAGCTCATTTATTGTTACTACCTCGTAGTTTATCCAAATGATTGCTCTTCTTGCGCTGCAGTGTCAACCGTGACAGTGCAAGCTTTCAACAGACACAGAGATTGGATTTAATGTCTCATATCTATATTTTTGTTTCTTAGCACACGCTTGTGCACATACTGAGAGTTTTATTTGCACTACATCTGCATGCGTCGTACATTGCTTTTTATACATAAGCATTTTTACCCCGTTATTATTTAGCGTATGCACTCACTACTGGTATATTGTAACTGGACAATGTAATGAAAAGCCATGCCGACGGCTCTGCTTAGGCTTCAGGTATTAGCTCACCTAGCCACCTTAGTACTGTAGTTCACTTCTGATACTAGTTAATACTGTGTGTTGAGCCTCGTCCAAAACCTGGATGCTTCTAAACCCTAATCCAAAGTGTGTGTGGCGGTCTTGTGGACTCTCCTTCCTCAATATTCTCCATTATTGTTACGAAACAACTTTCGCGCCCCTCTGGTAGATACAGCTATTATATCTATGGGAATTAGCGCTCCCAAGAGAAAAACGAGAGGTACTGTGCTGATAGTTCGGTATGCCTTCTTTCTGTTGAAATAAAATGTTCGTAGTTTTGTGTAGGACAATTTTTTTTCGGTCCACTACTGTCCTGTTTTTCAATACCTCTAACTTTCTTAATCAACTTTTATCTTGTTTCATAACCTTCCTTCTTAACTGACTTTCCATGCGCACGGGATCCTGTGCCGGAACTCACCTTTTACATAGATTCAGCGTTCCTTCAACTCCATACTATATGGTGCCTTCATCCTTCCTCACTTTGAACCTCTTTGTTGTGGTATGTGGTAAAGGGAGGCTAAAACTAATCTATAATCAATCAAGCAACGTACGCACGAATCATTCATCAATGAACGTAATATAAACATTACGTTAACGTAAACTTCTTCCCATTTCTCCTATGTAACTATTTGGGTAATCTTTACGTAAAATAAATATAAATAACATCGCAACATATTATTACCAGGTTTTTTATCGCCCAAATAACTAAATTTCTTCATTATCGTAATGTTTCGACTCGTATGAGAATCTGATATTGAATGGTTTAAAAAGAATAAGAACCCATTCCGAAAACTTCTAATACACGGCACCAACGTTTTATCACATTCAGCACCTTAGTCTAATCTAAATGCGCCTTAGTCTTTATACATGAATTGCAAATATGTACATGAATGCGCATTCACGTGTATGTATAGTGAATGAAATAATAAAAAAGTGTTGTCAATGTAACCGCAATTCACTATTTTGGCTTTCACTATCCTTACTCCGCCCAGAAACGTTTATAACTTAGGCATGAAAATTAGACTTTCAATCCAAACGAGTATCACAGTAAAGCCTGGATACGCAGCCAATTGAAAGCTTTGGCCGTGATGACGTCAGCGGCCAGTCGTGACTGCTGGCAGCTGATTGGTTAGCGTGCGTGCGTGTGTTTGTCTAGAGCGGGCTTGGGGGTCCACCCACGATATACATAAGACTGGTAGCTCCACTTCAGAGGGGACAGCCGCTCGCTACCGTTAGACAAGCCAGCCAATAGGAGACGTTTGAGCTGATGACGTCACCAACCCCATACCACACGACGGTAGAGGAAACAAGGTAGGTTCAAACAAGTCTTTTTCGTTGACGTTGTGGTTTTGCTGACGTCACGGCAACGAACCAATAGCAGCGCTCATATTGCATCTGGTAGCACTGCTACCACCAAATCTAGTTCCACTATTGGCCCAACGCCACTGCGGTTTTGTGACGTCACAAAGTTTGTTTGAAATGAAGCCTTTCTATTGGCTATCCGAACAAGAGGAGGTGTATTTTCCTTCATAGAAATGACCCTACCTTGTTTCCTCTACCGTGTACCACACTCGCGGCAGCGATGCACTGGCAGCCGTACGTATGATTGCACCATGGCAGGAACTGCCGAGTTTCTGCACATACGTATTGAAAACAATTTAAATAGTCTGGAAACTGCGATACTGAAAAACTTTGATAATCTCGTAAACAATGCTTAATAGCCCCGTAATAATAATAATTTGTGGGCATACTGAGCAAAACCTTCATATTTATCAATACGAAACTCCGTTTGCGACTTGCATACTCATTGAAATTCTCATGTTCAAATGTTTCTTTTCGAGTGTTAAAAGGATAAATCAAATGAAATTTCTCATAATGTTACTTTATATTTCAGAAAGGAACACCGAGTTTATCGTTTGTCAACGTAAATAAACCACAGGATGAAATTACTCTGGCAAACAATGCTTTCCAATTCAAGAAAGTCTTCAATTCTTTTAGAATACTTGTTGAACGATGCACAAAGGAAGCAGGATAAGTTATTTTACGATGTCCATCATCTCTAATGCACTTTTATTTTAGACTATATATATATTACAGGCCTTGTATAAATTCAAATTATAAGGATAGGCTCCCGAAGTACAAATCTTCCGTACAAATCTTTCTCTTGCACCTTTTTCATAATCTGCTGTACTCTCTTAGGCCGCCCGCCAACTGATGTGATTCGATGCGATGCGATTCGCCTCAATCGGCAGTGAGTTATGTAACAATGTTATTCCTACGGTGCTACATATGAACCGTGCGATTTCGCAAGGCGTCGCACCAATAGAATCGCACCAGTGGGCGGGCAGCCTAACTCTTACCTACCGATTTGTTCAGACGATTTTTGAATAATCACCGCTACATCAAATTGCGTTATCAAGATTCGTTAATTTTCAAATTGCTCTGTATCCATGATCGACGTCTAAATAGTTGAAAATTTGAATAACGAGCATCGTTGAACTAAAAGTGTAGCTGCTTTAAGTAACTGCAGGAACATCGACAGTATTGCTTTAGTCATTCCAGTGGCAACACTTTTCCCAGTGAAAATCCCTTAATACAGTAAAACATGCGTTTGACCTAGTTTTATTACATGGCAAAAGTAGCCTTACATCCATAATTATTCGATGAATACATAATTGTAGCAATTAAATATTAAACACTACGCCCTTTAATTATTAAATATATATATATATATATATATATATATACAAACATATACGGCACACATCCTATGATATGCAACTTGCTCCTGTTAATTATAATATAAATGAAGAATGATAATAATAAACTCAGTTAATGACAACTTTGAACATAGACTCTTTAGTTGTCGCTTTGGCATTTCTAGCAAAGTTGCTTTGCTGTTGTAAGGTTGTACGCTGAGGTCATGAGTGTCTTCCATCTTTCTCCGCAATCTATACAGATTACTTCAATTATCACGTTATTGCTCGCATGTTCCATCTTACTCAGTCAAGTGCAATACAACTCAATGCAATACACTTTTCACCAAAAAAACAAAACTCATGTCCGACTTCAACAATAGCTGGCATAACACATAAAGTATGAACTCCTTTCGTCGGGCCACAACAATTCTCCAGAGCTTCACCCCCATTCGTTACACAGCGATATAGCATTACATAAATGTCTATAACTACCGTTTAGCATGAGCGACCCGAAAAGGAGCCATCATGGACATTCTATAACTTATCAAAACATTTGCTTTTCCAGCCGTCATCATAAGGATTCAATCACCATATGAACAAAGATTGAGGCCAATATAGCTGAAACTCGTAATTATAACCTCAAGAACCAGGTTACATGGATGCAAGGGAACAATAAATGTGGACGGATTGAAGCTAGGACTCCAAAGTTGGGGTTCCAGCTCCCACCCTCACTTTGGCCGAGCATCTTACTCTCGCTGGAACCCTTTCTCAACTCAGCATTGAGTATAGGAGCGCAGTACGCTCGGCCATTTTAGTTCTAAACTGTGCCGCAGAACATACCAACTGCTAGAAGCCTTTAGGACTTAGACAAACCGTAATACAAACATTGGAACACAACCTCGCCACTCTTTAACTGGGTGGTTCCACTCAGATTTAACATCGTATATTCCCAAATACATTCACTTTTTTTTTAACAAATAACAGTACTTTATGAATATGTCCCCCATCAGATAACAGGCTGGCCACACTTATGTTTCCTTCTGTCACCGCTTAGAAATTACAAATCTCGTTTCCTTTCCTGTTGGACATAACAAAAATGACTTCAGCTGTAACCAGACGCTTGCAGCGTAAAATACACATTTTATGAAATCTATCCTGCAGGATTGAAATCTCTTAGAAGTACCTTTCCGCTGTAACATCAAGAACAACGTGAAGAGAACTCCCCAAGTAATAATGCTATAACTGGAAAAATAACACCAATCGCTATACATATACAGGGTGGGCCAGAAGTAACCGAGCCTTTTAATTTCCTAAAACAAAGAAAACTATGAACGCTAGGGAGTTGAAACTTGTTTTATTTGAAAGAATAACATTTTTGTGGTTTATCAAGGCTAAGTTTTAAATACGTTCAAATGAGTGCCACGGCTGTTTAGACAAATTAGGGCTCTTTTCTTTGTCGTTCCCGTAACGCTCCTTAGTGTATCTGACGAGGGTTGAGCTATTTCATAATAAATTTTGTTTTCAAGTTCTTGTAAATTTGTTAAATTGGCTACATAAACTTGTAACTTACGGGAGCCCCACAAGAAGAAGTCGCATGGGGACAAATCTGGAGAACATGGAGGCCAAGGGATGTTACAAAATCGTAAAATCAAGTTATTTGGAAAGCACTCTCCGAACAATACCCTTTCTCTTCCTGTTAATATCAATAGTGTTTATACACCATAAAAATGTTTTTTCTTCTAATAAATAAGTTTCAACTTTCTAGCGTTCATAGTTTTACTTTTATTATCAAATTAGAAGGGCAAGGTTCTTCTTGCCGACCCTGTAATAACCGAGAGGCAATTAGCATGGGCTAGACAATTTTGGAACACATTACAGCTACTACCACACCTTAGGAGTACTGTCGTCGCTAAAATCAGAAATTGTGAAAGGAAAAAATAAATGCTAGAAAAAAACTTGAAACAATAATACGCAAGCTGGAAAGTGGAGATAAACATTTCTGAAACTTGCGAAGCCCCATGAACTCTAAAGCCCATATTATACGGTGGACAAAACTATGAACTTTTGGGTGCAGGAGATGCGCTCTCTTTTTCGAAGTTAGGCAGCCGCCGTCACAAGCACACAACAAAGTTATTAGACGATTCGGTGTTGGCCAGCAACAAACACGGCGCTCAGTAGCGTACGAGATACGAACGTGGTTGGTGCAGTCATCATGGTGCTGCCCAAAAATGCAAAGTTAGCTCTTCTTCTTGGCATAACAGCTGCTTGCGCGTCTACTGTTGACCGCCGTAGAAAGCGTCGATCCATATGGATGAAGAAGTGGCTGGAAAGGCGTCGTCAGCGTAGTAGCTTCGCAACTATTTTCAGAGAACTTATAAATGAGGATGAATCTTCCTTTATAAATTATACTAGAATGACTCCTGTTATGTTTTCATCTTTATTGGATAAGATTTCTCCATCAATAAAGAGGAATGACACTAATATGAAAGAGTGCATTTCACCTGGAGCGCGTCTAGAAGCAACATAGCGATTCTTGGCAAATTACAATTCCCTTACAATTCCCTTCAATACTCATCACGAATCTCTCTGCCAAGCCTGTCGTACATTATTCCCGAGATGTGTGACGCTATTTACAACGCATTGAAGGATGAATATGTCAGGGTAAGCCAATGTATTTATTAAATAATATAATTCCATTCTCAACACGAACGACAAAAAATGAGAGCAATAAGATAATGCATTGAAATCATAAAATGTAATTTGTTATGGTTCAACAAATGGCAGGGCTATTTTAAAGTATAATTCCATTTTCGAAAGGGAGGCTAAATAATAAAACTAATGTTAATTAACGGAGAGCATATTATAAACAGCTTTAGTTCATCATACACTGTTTTATTTATGACTCAATAGAGTACGTATAGTAACAGTTTCATGAATAATTCCATTTTCGAAAGGGTGGCTAAATAATAAACGTAATGTTAAAAAGAAACTAAACATAAAAAACTTTGGTTCATCATACACTAATTCTTATGGCACAATAGAGTACGTAGTAATAGTTTATTGACTAATTCCATTTTCAAAAGGGAGGCTAAATAATAAACATAATGTTATCGGGAAACTTAACATAAAAAACTGCGGTTCTGATTACATAGCGTGCACACGGTTCCATGACATTTTAAAATATTTTAGGTGGTGACATCAATTAATCAATTAAGAAAAACGGACATCGTCGCCGCTGTTGACGATGTGCGCACCAACTTTTAGAACACCACACTCTCCCATCAATAATGCATCATTCATGAGCTTCATGGCCACTCTTCTATTTATATCATCCATTTTCTTCAATTCACAAGAGATATAGGTACCGAATGAAGCATTTCCATCCTCCATAATTGGTTATTTTGTTAATTTTTTCAACACAAGCCATCATAAGAGCCTGGTTATCGGAAGGCGGCTCATTTCTTGATCTCTTGCGCGGTGGTAGACTAGGTTTCGGTGCTGGAGTAGATGGCCTTGAAGTAGACGGCACAGATGAGGATGCCACTGAAATGTCTGACATTGTTTTGTTCATGTAGGAAATTCCAGCTTCAGTTAGAAGGTCCTCAATATCATCTGCCACCTGATGAGAATAAATATACAATTGTACATGACTATGTTTATTTATATACATAACTATATAGTAAGTTTTTTGCGATGAATTCATTCGGAACATCATATATTAACAAGTGAGACATTTGAAAATAGTAATAAAAGTCTCTAAGACAATAAATACTTTCTTCGATTACATTCCAAAATGCTTCTAACTTTTTTTATTATGAAGCAAGTTGATGAATGTATTTAAATTTGAATAGATGTGAATCTCTGAAAACAATTTTATAAAATAATCAGCTAAAATTTCTTGTCCTTCGCATTCTATACTACAAATCGAACACAAAGTGATGTCAATAAGTCTAATTGTTAATAAGTCTTTCTTCACAAACGCCCAATAGTCCAGCTGAGGGGAATAAAGTGGCTCGCGATTTTCAGCATATGTGGAATTTTCAAAATTGCATCGGATCCATCGACGGGAAGCATACAACAATCTGGCCACCCCCAGGGAGTGGCTCGTACTTTTTTAATTATTAAGGTACGAATAGCATCATCCTCATGGCAGTTGTGGACGCACGGTACAGATTCCTCTACGTTGATGTCGGCACAAATGGACGCGCATCGGATACCACTGTCTGGGATAATTGTTCCTTGAAAGTGCCCATTGAAGACCGAACGATGGGATTGCCAGCAGACTCAGCTCTGCCCGGCAGCACCCACGTCAAAGTTGCTCCAGTCTGTGTGCGTGTGCGAGTCTGTGTACGTGAACGGCTTGTCGCCGTGACCAAGAACCACGCCCACTTCAACAGTTGCCACACGTCGCTGCGTGACATAATTGAGTGCAAACACATACAGTATAATTTGCCATAAAAGTATCGTTTAATTATGGAATAAAATACTATAGGTTTCAATTTACACGTAAAAGTCACAGCCGCCTTAAGCGACACGTATTGTATATTGAGTTAGACCAAATAACAGCACAGTTACTGCGATTCTAACGTACATCATAATGCATTGTTCGTAATTTACGCTGTAGTTTTAGCAATGCAAATCTCTTCGGTCTATATTATAAATACGCAGTTAATTCGAGAAATTAACAGACTCTTTTTAATATCAATTAAATAAAAGTATTCGAACACGTTCTATATATTTTGAATTAAATTAAAGTATTCAAGTGCTGCAGCTTTCTGTAGCTGCCTTTCGTGCATCTTTACGCCAAATAAATTGATTAATTTACTTAGAAAATTTTAGTGAGGAATTTTATGTGCTCATGTCAGCATATTTACTTGTCACTTCCCTCTCGTTTAATATCATACTATTTTGGTCGTACAGTGCAAAGTAAAGGAACCTTGAAGCTATCATTGGCGATAAAGAGAACTTGACGCTAACACAAGAAGTAATGAATGTTATAAATTTCAGAAGAAATGTTTCACCTTTTTAGTTTCCCTCTGGAAATAGTCCCCCTTTCCCTGTCATATATGACATACAAGTATGATGCTCATTAATACCGCCTTTTTTCAGTTGCTCAGGCGATAAGATAGTTTTTAAATTAATATTAATGCTCGTGGCCACACTATTCAATGCTACCAATTTAGTTCTTTTTTTGTGTCTCTACGTGACAACAATGATATATTAGACGACATTTTACTTCATTTTCAGAATTTCTTAAATAACGTATGACAAATACAATATAAATGAAAGACATTTGCATGTATTAATATTTATTTCTATATGTGATACATGCTTTCATGAATTATAATAAACTTAGTTGCGATCGCTTTTTCAACTTCTTAACTTTACGAAACATTTCCAGTTCTTCCGGAATTTAAATGAAAAAGAATTCATTCATTATTTTTTACTGCAAAATGTCAATCGTTAAAATTCTATATATCTGTCAATCTATAAAATGCAACGTTTCGATGAGAAACGTTGTATTTAATAGATTGACAGAGGTATAGAATTTCAACGATTGGCATTTTGCAGTAAAAAATATTATCATTGTTTTATTATTGAACAAACTTCTTAACAAATACCTTTAAGAAACACATGAAAGAATACTTTTTTAAAGCATGGTTGCGTTCTATGAGACATCAATGAATTTTAGCGTTTAATAAATTTAATAGTTAATTCTATATGTGTTACATATGCTCTCCTTATTTATAATGAATTTGGTTGCGATCGCTTTTTCAACGACTTAACTTTATGAAATATTTTCAGTTCTTCCGGTGTTTAAATGAAAAAGAATTCATTCATTTTTTACTTCAAAATGTCAATCGTTAAAATTCTATACATCTATCAATTAATAAAATGCACCGGTTCGATGAGAAACGTTGTATTTCATAAATTGACACAGGTATAGAATTTTTACGATTGGTATTTTGCAGTAAAAAATATTACCATTGCTTTATTATTGAACAAACTTCTAAACAAATACCTCTAAGAAACATATGAAAGAATACTTTTGAAAGCATTGATGCGTTCTATGAGACATCAATGAATTTTAGCGTTTGGCACATTTCTGTCTATATTTAGGGATAAATTCCTTTTTCTTTTTACTATTTTCCCTTTCAATAAGGCAGCTTTTCCTCTTGGTTGTCCTGTTTGGCGCCTGGCAATGCTCGTTGGCTGACATGGAATTTTTTTCCTGAATGCCCCTGATCCTTTAAAAAGGGTACAACCTGCAGTGCGAAGGAAAGTTGACACCTGCGCAGGATTCCTACAGGCATTCATCCTCTTTTCGAAGACGTCAAGGGCGCCGAGCATGCAGGGGCTCTGAGTTCGCTTCAATTCCTTATTAAACATGCTTGTAAATTCATCAATTCTCTCGTCAATTGATTGAGAGTTATTCAGTGTCTGTGTAGAGGTTCCGACGACTTCTTCTGTATCAACATATCTGTCTTTTCGGTCGCATGTCTCTATTTGCTCACTAACGTCCGATACTGCGTTAGCAGGCGCATCTGCAAACAAACCATCGAAAGAAGTCGATGTTGGCATTGCTTTGTCACCGTATATCACCTTGAACAAGCGTTGCTTCTCAGCAGCAGTGCAGGTGTAAAGCTGTGGAAGGCGGATTGCGCTGTACTGAGACGCTGCAAGTTGATGTTTGCACACGCTGCCTGTATTCCCACTGATGCAGCTGCACGAGCCGATGGATAGGTCCACTGTGTACTGAATGCCCTCTTGCAAAGCAGAATCAACTGTATAAACTGCTCCTCCATTATGGGTAACAGCTGACAGAGGAATGGTGCTGGTTGCAGTTTTGGAAGAATTGTCTTTTTTGAGGATGACATCTGACAGACGCAAACGAAGGTAACTGTCGTACACATCTGCCATCACCAGCAACAGCTGTGCTCCGTTGTGGGCCTTATTTCTGTACACAAATATTTCAATAATTACTATTATTAATTAATGTCACTCACAAAAATTACTATTATCAATAATTTAGATTGAAATCGTGCTCAAATCTAAATCTAAAATATATGGGCACTAATCATTTCTGACTCTTAACACATAAAATTGAGTATCTAAAGTTGTTTCACTCTAATAAACGGGGTTAATAAAATTTACTATAAAACACACAAGCTTTCAATATTTTCAAGTTTAATGTATGTATAAGTTACATCTTCGTTTCACCATTGTAAGCATTATTTTTTTAATTTTGACAAATATAGCTACGCTGATAGAAAATTAATTTAAGTAATCCTCACCGCTGTACTTTATTTTTGTATTGACTTTGGTAGGTCTTGATTTATTACATGTTTTAATTTTTCAATTATTGGGAATTATTCGAAAAGAACTGTAATATTCATAAATTTCATTGTTATTGTTAGAAAAGCTGACGGAACCTATATTTCAGTCAATTTCTGGCATCAACTACAATCACAAATGCAGCCAAATGAGGTCGATGATGATAAGGCTACTATCTCCCTATTCAGCCAATGTCTTCGATAAAAGGTAACTTTTACAAACTGCATCAGCAGTACAATACCTGTTGAGGACAATATTCTTGATCACCATCATCATGCTCTCACACATGTTGTTGGTGTTGTGACCACGCAGTAGCGAGCCACACCTCCAAGGTAAACTCCACTCTTCCCTTCGTTCTACCGCTGATCTGAAGTATCTGAAACCAATACAGTTTTTGATATACTACAACTGAATACTAAGTTTATGTTATTATGTTACACTCATGTTTTTTGTGCAGCTACATCAAATTTTTGTCTGTGCGTTATAACTTCAAGGATTTTGTAAGCAGTTACTTACTCGGTACATTTGAAGTTATTTCGTGACAGTTCTGAATCCAGGAATTCGGACCATATGTGGTCGAAGGAACTAATGGACTCAGCGTAGACCAGCTTTTTCAGAACTGAAATCAGCGGTTTGCGGTGCTCCTAGGCGATACAATTTTTGGCATTCCACAACCAGCGCCATGCGGCCTGCAGGACGTGGAAGACGCAGAGGAACAATTTACTATGAGGCCACACCCCGCGCAGTGCTCCTCTCTCAGCGTCACTGTCATCAGTGATGAAACACTCGGGGCGCAGTTTTCCGTTGAACGCAACGTCACTCAGCATGTCTTGGAGAAGACTGAAACCTGTAAAACATTATTAAAGGGGGGCATACAGTAAAAAAAAGTAGAGCTACAAAATTTGACTAAAATATCTTAATCAGCAAGTTTTTAGTCATTTGTTAGTTATAGGTGTAATGGTGATAATTTTATAATGTAATTTTAATTGCAAATTAAAACACATGCCTCTGTCATAATCTTCTTTACTTTGTGTTGAGGACAGTATGACCCCGAGAGGAAGGCCCCCAGCTGCGCTCGAGCAGACAAGAATGGTGAGTGAGCAGTTGGTCTTGTCCACGTGGCTAGTCGTGTCCACAAACACCACCTCGCTGGCTGATTGCATTTCTTTGTGAACTCTATACATGAAATCGGTGACAAGAACGGCAACATATCCACCAGAAGTCTCAGCAAAATTAATGAGATGCTGCGGCATTTTATTCTTGGTTCGCTGCATAGCTTCCAAGACGGACATGTCGTCGAAGTTACCGTGGTTCTGTGCCATCCACCTCGCCCTCAGACTCACTACTGAGTTTAATGTAGGATTTAATCTTCTGTCTGCCAGCAGCGCAATGTCACTTTGAAAATTATGCTTCAGTTGGTGATGGCGTCGAGCTCGGGCACCAAACATGCCTGTAAAATTTTGGCTCATATTGTTATATATTTAGTATTTGTTCACATTTTTCATGAATTTGGGGCTCTATAATGAGATACGAGGCCTGTCGAAAAAGTATCCGACCTTTGGCCAGAAAAAATACTTCAACAACCTGACGGGGTTGGGACCCTAATCCCCTTCAAAGTAGGCTCCTTGTGCTTCCACACACTTAGCCCACCGATCCTTCCACTGCCGGAAACACCTCTGGAAGTCTTCTTTTGGAATGGTGTTCAGCTCTGTCGTCGCGTTCCGCATTATCTCTTCTCTACTCTCAAAACGGGATCCTTTCAGTGGTGTCTTCAATTTTGGAAACAACCAGAAGTCGCAAGGAGCCAGGTCTGGAGAGTAGGGAGGTTGGCGAACGGTCGTAATTCCATGTTTGGCCAAGAAATTGCGGATCAAATGGGATGAATGTGCGGGCGCGTTGTCGTGATGCAAGTGCCAGTTGTTCGCAGTCCACATGTCTGGTCTTTTGCGCCGAACTGCATCACGAAGTCGCCGGAGAACATCCTGATAGTACTCCTTTGTCACTGTTTGTCCTTCCGGTGCGTATTCGTGATGCACAATTCCACGGACATCAAAGAAAACAGTCAGCATCACCTTGATTTTGCTTCGCACCTGCCGCGCTTTCTTCGGCCTTGGAGACTCGGGATGCTTCCATTGGGATGACTGTCTTTTTGTTTCTGGGTTTTGTGTTACACCCATAGCATCTTCCCCAAACACCTGCTGAATCTTACGAATTGTTTCAATTTGAGAATCACCAAGCTTTTGACAAAATTTGATGCAGTGTCTTTGCTCAATTCGTTCAGTCATCTTGCAAGAAAACTAAATCCGACAAATACTTAGAACAGCACCTTACTTGGCGACCACCAGCCAGTGACTGGCCCAAGTGAATGCGGTGAAAAAAGTCAAGCATGCGCATTAAGATTCCTCCTTCCACCGTGCACAGTGGCGCCGCCTTAGAATCACTACTTTGCGCGGGAAAAATTAAGGTCGGATACTTTTTCGACAGGCCTCGTATAAGAAACGAACAACTCATTATTAACTTCAATATAACTTCACCGTCAAAAATAAGAGCTAATCAATATATTTATTTACAAATACACACATTTTCAAGTAGAATAAGAAAATATTGACATAACTGAATCTCTAAATAGCCACAGAAAACACATTTTTCGACTAAATTAAATTCACTAATTGTTCAAACGTTCGTCATTCTTTTCCATTTCATCAGAAATAATCCACCCAACTCAATGATACATAAATTGTAAAAATTTAGAAATGCTATACGCTAGTTATTATAAGACATGCATCAAAGTGTCAATTTTACCAGATATATTGAGTCAAATAACCCATAACAAAAAACTAATTGCATATTGTAATACTACACAACTGGGCCGTAAATTTAACTAACATTTTTTTCTGGACTTGCAATTAATGAAAGGGGAGGGGGTGACATTTATAACCTTATTGTTGTACGGTTATGGATACCAGAAGTAACTGCTTAGATTTAGTTGAGGAACATGCCTGAATAAACGTACTATAGTGCCACAACTGTAATATCGATACTTGTAAAATTAGGATAGTATTCATTCTTGTACTTCTCAGGTATAATCATGCTTAAAAGTAGTAAATTATGAGTTAAAAATTATTCATTCTCACCTTGCTCAAAGTAGGAGTAAAACTCTTCCTTGGTGCTTTCTGACATACTGAACTCGCTCAGGATAGCAGCGGAGGAGCGCGAATGGTTGTGGCGGCCAGTGAAGGTGATACGGCAGGGGTGAGGTGTCGATCCTACAGTGCTGATGACCGCTCTTAATCGTGCCGGACAACTGAAATAAAAATTAGCTATACTGATATATCCAAGCAAACAGTGTAAGCTCCTTTGAATGTAAAGAAATTAAATATTTGTAATACTTCACATAAACCTCGATACTTTAGTGTCACAAGTATTTTTGTACGAGAACCATAGTAATTTTTTAACTCAGAGAAGCGTCTACTGAATAAAGCAAAAATAGCGAAAAATATATGCAAGTGGTCCGTCCTAGTTCGGCGGGAAAAAGTTTCACCACGCTTCGATTAGTTCGTTTGCATTGACAAATATAATGAAGCCTTAGGTTCTGTCAAAACGATGAAATATTTATTTCTTATGGGTGTAGTTCAGTTTGACAGTAGTTATTTATGTTCTTCAGATTGTTCACAAATAATTACTGCTAGTACTATATAATATGCTTAAAGCATTTGACTTTTACAATGCAAAACTTTTTTATATTGAAGTACTTTTTATATTCAACAATGTTTCGTTCATAAAAGATTTTTGAAATAAAATAGGAGCGAGTTTTTTCCTAACAGCCAAAAATTTATGAAAATAATAAATGGAAATCCTAGTTATTGAAATATTCAAACGAATAACTGAACATAATAAGTAACTAGGCTCAAACAAACCAAACTTGAGTAAACCTAAACAATATATGTCAAAGTTTAATTAACCGAGCTAAATTTAAATAATTGCACTTAACTGATTGTATAAAAAACTTGCCTAGTATTTTATTATCATTTGTTTACACGTTTATTTACCTATTTCTAACTTGTAACTACAGTAAGGAGTCCGTGTCACACGTAAGTATACATGCAGATGTAAAAAACAGGAAGCGCTCTCTAGAAACTGCGAGCACAATTCAATGTAGAAGCATGTAAATCAATATTTGTACGATTAGACAATAAAGATTTGTTTTAAATGAAGTACTTACTTGGTATTAGTTATTTTAACTCCTTTGTGCTTCCGCACCGCATGGTGACAAACGTAGTAGAGTTCCAATTGATTCTTGCGCTTTCTTTCTCCTCTCTCCATAGTCCAGCTAACATTATTTTTCTGCGAGAATTCATTTAACCAGTTGTTAAACTCGGTGCGGCTTTTAATAGCAACATCAATGCTCATTACATTTTCCTGATCTTGACCGTTGGCCGGCAAAGGCAGGAATTTAAAACCATCGGGTAATTCAACACCTTCCATATTGCACATAAGCCAGCACTATACAAGGTCATTTTTAAATCACGACTGGCAATATTTTGTAAGCAACTAAAGCAAGTGCATAAATGAACTGCATTGCGATATCTGGTAACTCATTATAGTTCGACGATAGAACGAGTTCTGACAACGAGGTAAAGTTTTATAGGTTTCCCATAGAAGTATCATTTAGCAATGGATTAAAATACTCTATGTTTCACTCTACCCTTAGAGTCACAGCCGTCTTAAATGACATTATATTATGAGTTAAACCAAATGAGATCAGTTACTGCGATTCTACCGTGTGTCATAATGCATCGTTCGCATGTCACGACGTATAGTTAGCGGTGCAAATCTCTGTAGTTTTTATCATAAATATACAGTTCATTCGAGAAATTAACAGATTCTTTTTATTTCAATTAAATAAAAGTATTCTAACACGCTATTAATAATATGAATTAAATTAAAGTATTCAAGTGCTGGAGCGTTCTATAAGATGCCTCCCACGCATATTTACGCCAAATAAATTTGATTAACTGACTTTTAAGATTTTAGTGAAAAAATTATATCCCATATCAGTATGTTTAATTGTCGCTTCCTTCTCGTTTTGCCTAGTCGAGCTAACATTTTTATGCGAGAATTCATTTATCCAGTCTAACTCTGTGCGGCTTTTAATCGCAATTTCAATGCTCATTACATTTTTCTGATCTTTCTACTTCGCTGCTAAAGGCAGCAATGTAAAACGCTCGGGTAATTGAACTCCTTCCATATTGCAAATAAGTTCACACTCAGCATGCTCATTTCTAAATCACCACTGGCAATTTTTGGTGAGCAAGTGCATAATTTAACTTCATTGCGAAATCTTGTAAGCTCATTATAGTTAGACGATACAGCGACTTTTGGCAATGAGCTAAACTCTGGACCAGTGTACCAGACGCACTCTACACGCACACGGACGCTGCAACATACGCACACAGAGTGGAGAAACTTTGACGTGGGTGCTGCCCGGCAGCAACAAGGTGCTTCCGCACGTTTTTGTCGGTGACGATGCGTTTCCGTTGAAACCTTTTCTTCTGAAACCCTTTCCTTTCAGAAGTCAGAATAACTCGGAAAGGATATTCTCGTCTACTTCAAGGCCATCTACTCCAGCACCGAAACCTAGTCTACCACCGCGCAAGAGATCAAGAATTGAGCCGCCTTCCGATAACCAGGCTCTTTTGATGGCTTGTGTTGAAAAAATTAACAAAATAAGCACTGAGGAGGATGGAAATGCTTCATTCGGTACCTATATCTCTTGTGAATTAAAGAAAATGGATGATACCAATAGAAGAGTGGCCATGAAGCTCATGAATGATGCATTATTCACGGGAGGTTGTGGTGTTCTAAAAGTTGGTGCGCACATTATCAGCAGCGGCGACGATGTCCGTATTTCTTAATTGATAAATTGATGTCACCAGTTAAATTATTTATAAATGTCAGGGAACCGTGTGCACGTTATGTAATCAGAACCGCAGTTTTTTATGTTAAGTTTAGCGATAACATTATGTTTATTATTTAGCCTCCCTTTTGAAAATCGAATTAGTCAATAAATTATTACTACGTACTCTATTGTGCCATAAGGAATTACAGTGTAAGATTAACCAAAGTTTTTTATAATATGCTCTCCGTTAATTAACATTATTTTCATTATTTAGACTCTCTTTCGAGAATTGAATTATACTTTAAAATAGCACTGCGTACTCTGTTGAACCATGACAAATTACATTTTATAATTTCAATGCATTATCTTATTGCTCTCATTTTTTGTCATTCCTGTTGAGAATGGAATTATATTATTTAATAAATACATTGGCTTACCCTGACATATTCATCCTTCAATTCGTTGTAAATGGCGTCACACGTCTCGGGAATAATGTACGACAGGCTTGGCTGAGAGATTCGTGATGAGTATTGAAAGGAATTGTAAGACCCCCATTTGCCAAGAATCGCAATGTTGCCTCTAGACGCGCTCCAGGTGAAATGCTCTCTCTCATATTAGTGTCATTCCTCTTTATTAATGGAGAAATCTCATCCAATAAAGATGAAAACATTACAGGAGTCATTCTAGTATAATTTATAAAGGAAGATTCATCCTCATTTCTGAGTTCTCTGTAAATAGTTGCGAAGCTGCTACGCTGACAACGTCTTTCCAGCCATTTCTTCATCCATATGGATCGACGCTTTCTACGGCGGTCAACAGTAGACGCGCAAGCAGCTGTTATGCCAAGAAGAAGAGCTAACCTTGCATTTTTAGGCAGCACCATGATGACTGCACCAACCACGTTCGTATCTCGTACGCTACTGAGCGCCGTGTGTGTTGCTGGCCAACACCGAATCGTCTAATAACTTAGTTGTGCCCATAATAATATATTTCTTACCTTCAGGTAATCAGTTTTTAAAGCCTCGTATATGGCGTCACATGTTTAGGGGATAATATTGACCAGTGTTGACTTATGCATCATTGTTTGGTACAGTAATCTGGAGTAATTTTTACCCTGATATTAAGTAAAACAAAGTTGCTTCAAGATGTCACGAGAGTTTCGTCCCGCCTCCTTATTAATTTACATTAATAAGGAAACCAGGTTCTCGGAATAGAGGGATTGGCGTACCTCCAAACAAATGATACAATACGCAAGAAATGCAAGGATATCTATAAGAACACAGTCACTAAAGAAAAAGACGAACAATTGGTGCATACATATACTAAAATTAGGGCTGTACTCACCGATGAGTGGAGTTACCACTTACAGAACGCGCTTTACTGTGTGCATCTGCAACGTCTAGAGATGTCGCCTCCAATTCTTAGGTTCATCAATACACTTGATGAATCTCGTGCTATTTTATGATTGCGGCAGCAGGTCATACAATACGAGAACGGAGACTTACATACAATGAACATGTTATTAGAAAACAGTGCAATTTACGAACTGCCTCAAAGTCCTGACCTAATTAATTTCACAACAATTTTTCTCCTGGTAAATGGGCCGATCAGCCCTTCCCTTTACAATATCTACACATACGACAAATAGAGAATAAGACGCAATTATTAGGGCTCTTCTACCGTGCTAGGTTCGGCCATTCTTCTCATCACAGGCACCCATCGTACAGCCACTGCTTCAGTTCAGCTCCCTTAGTTATGCACCGATTAGGAAATGTCTATTGACATAGGTGTTCACAGCTTCGCGTACTTCATGTAGAAGTGTAACGAGACGTCATAAGCCTCCCACCTGTTAAAATGTTTACAACCCATTACTTTTAACTGTACTGATTAGGTTTCCTCAAATATTCCAAGTTTTCTTTTCAACAAAGGACATTAAATTTATTATCATATTTATTTCAAGTTTTCACTTCAATAATTGGCATCAAGTTTCTTATTATCTTTATTTCAAAAATGATATTCCTTCAAGGAAAGCTGCTTCTGCACAGATTCTCACCCGCCCGGCAACGTTGACATTTAATGCTCCATCAATGACTACCACAATATGGTTGGGTTTGTAATTAACCCTTCTGAAACAAAAGGAGAAAATTTACTGTGTTGTTAAAAAGAATTTTGATAGGTTCAACAATATATATATCTTTCGACGCACACTACATTCAAGTATCTCAACGTGATATTTTCAACATAAAACTTGGTTTTTCGCGCTTCTTTGCCCGTCGAAGTTTCGCCTGCGACTGTCCTCGGGTGGTCAGCTTTGCGTAATTGTTAGAGATGGTTATTCTTTCTTTTTAACCATAACCAATCAGGCTCTTCAGAAATTCTGACGCGCTTGTCAAAACCCCTCCCGTCTGCAGTTTCGCTGTATTATTGGCCGTTCTCCTCATCAGCCTAAATCCCTATTTGTCGAGAACGTAGCAAACTCCGCCCTCAAATTCTCTCACAAGTTTGGCGCGAAACCCCTTATATATATTTTTTTGTTTTCTACTACCCTTCTACTTTCCTGCCGTGGCGACAGTTTTTCTGCGCGGTGTAAGGAATCTTTGTTTGTTAGGCCGTTCGACTCAAGGGTCTCTGAGCTTAGGTCTCGAGTCCTTCATCACTGTCACCCCTCGCTGTTAAGTGTTAGCCACAAATTTTCGGCCATGTGGTCAAACACCGAACGTCTGCGCTGTGCAACTTCTTGAGCTATTGATTACACGCTCAGCAAAACACAAGCCCCTTCACACGATACATGTTCCATACTGGACACAAACATACAGGCATACACATACACATTCTGAAGCGACCCTTCTGCACTTGTTGGATAATACAAACAAACATATAGGCATACAAATACACATTCAGTGACGACCCTTCTGCACTTGTTGGATAATCTCGGAATATTACAAAATCCTATAATAAGGAATTCAACAGGCTTAATTATTTCCTAAAATTTGAATTTTGAATATTTCTTAAAATAATTTTGAATATTTCTTAACAAAGACTTGCACCAGGCGGAATGCTGCTCCTCATCACAGTGTAACTTCTTTGTATATTTCCTTTAGCTTTTTCCAAAAGGCTTTCAAACATTGGAAGTGTCAACTTCGTATAATTTGAAAATAAATTTTCTTCTTTTTTTAATTTTCGAAATAGGCCTAGGTGCCCATAACTGCCCCTAGTTTCTCTCTCCTGCAACCACTCTTTTGTCCAGACTGATCTATTTCGTCGCTTAGCCCGCTGCCTCGAAATTACAATGCTGAGAGCCAAATCTTCACTTTCACCAGAAGAGGGTGACATACTGCCTCAATGAACACTAGTGCTGTACTAAACGCATGGAGCTAGGATATATGGAGGGAGCATTGCCGATTTCTATCGGATTCAAATTGGCTGCAAAAGTTGAAAGACTCGTGCACTATCAAGGCCCGACACGTCACAATTCTGAGCCAACCACAGACGCTTGGCTGAAGTTGCTCCGCCCACCTCTTTACAACTCCCCTCCCATTTTCCAAAGCATGATAGTACCGCTCCAGAAATCGAAGGATTAGGTGCGCGTGCAAGTCGCTCTAATTTGTTATAATCAAGGGCCTGTAATCTTTTAGTTTTCAACCCTTAATGTACCTTTGCTAATAATTTTGATATTATTAAGTGTCCTCAAGTGAGGAAACACAATTTATTATCTTTCGGAGTCTTAGAATCCCAAATTAATGATTAAAGATTAACTCAACAGCTAGAAGAGCATTCAGCGAGCGTGTGCGCACTCCATCTTAGTCAGTAGGTAACTGACTTCCGTGCTGACGTCACACTTGCGAGAATGCTATTGGTTACCACAGACATACGAGAAATCTCAAAATCTGGTCTCTTCACAGACCACTATGCCCCCTCCATATATACTCCCTCCACGACTAAACGCATGATCACGTATCAGCCTTGGGATTCAGCCGCTGTGATTGAACCCTTCCGTGCATAAGATCAGCAGTGACCGTTCACGCGCACTGCTTGCTGTGGGCGGAGCTTAATGCCGCTCATGATGATCGGTGACGGTGAAAAAAGCGTGCGTGTATTTTGGCAAAAGGCCAAAAAGTTTTGTGGATCTGCATGCCGAATTCAATTTTTTAGTCTCATTATCTTTGTAAAAACGGGTTCCCTTTCTCAATTGTTCATGCTCATATTAAAAAAATTGTTGCCAAGAAATATTCAGGTATTAACGATGTCGCCGATTCGGTGCCACGGCTCTATTGTGTATTTCCATATTTTGGTGATTTTACGAGCAAGATGTCCCGGGATATTGAAAACCTTTTTAAACACCACTTCCCTGCGGTAAAATTACATGTGATTACTCTGAATCTGCTGCGAGTTGGTTCTTTCTTTCGGTACAAAGATAGGATTCCTAAGCGGACGCGGGCATCCCTGGTATATAATTTAGTTGCGTACAGTGTACGTCTGGCTGCGTCGGCATGACGACGCTGCCTTTTTACGTCAGGATCGACCAGCACCGTTGAGTTAGCTTTCGTACCGGGAGACCTTTAGCTCAACCTCCTCATTCATCAATCCGCTGTCATACCGAACAGTGTAGCAGCCATATTTCCGAGGAGAATTTTTCTATTTAATGCTCTGCATCTAACGAGTTAGATTTGCGCATTTTAGAATCCCTTCACATTGCAAAAGAGAAGCCGCTTATAAATAATGCTAATAGTTAATATCCTTTAGAAATTTTTGCATAGAATGTTTTTTCCTACTGATCTTTCATCAAGAAATAACAAATTTTGTTTTTTATTTTTTCAGACTTATTGAAGATGCAGCTGGTCTCCAAAACGTTTAAAATTGACTAACTCAGATATTTTAAATTTAGAGTGAACAACACTGCAAAAATGAGTGAACAACACTGCTCTAGACAGTCTAACATCCAACTCTAATCCCATTCAACTAATGCAGTAAAGCCCCTAGTCGGACGCGAAACCGCTTTACGCGTTCGGAAACCTGTGTTTTTATTATTATTATTATTAAAATTTTATTTTAAGAATCAACACAAGTTTTTCTATGAAGATTTCATTCCCCACACTGATTTGAAATTTCTAATGTGTCCGTACGTCAGAAAGTTTGGTGTTTTGAATAGCCAAAGAAATATTTACTGAGTAACTAATTGAAAAGAGGCTTTGAATTGAAAAGAATTAGCATTTCATTTTTTCGATTGAGACATCTTTCTAAAGTGAAATTGTTTATTTAGGTTAGTAACAATGTCTTATAGAAACACTTACACCATTGAAATTTATATCTAACTAGTCCACCCCATGAAAAATCTAGAGTTGGTTTTAATATCGTTTCTATTTTTGAAACAAAAAAGCAAAATGAATTAAAGACATGAATAAATAAAAAATTCCTTCCTCTAGAATATGAAAGCCGATTGCGCAAATCCCGAATCTGATGGTTTATCGCACCAAAGAAAATTGAAGGATGGAAAGACCGGCTAGCTATTTTTGGGCACCGATCTAAGACCCTTCGAAAGAAACTCTGAATTTCCCGGAAAAATGGGTTAATTTCTCAACTATAAGACGTTCAATCATGAAATTATTACCAAATTAATGCTCGTGACGAGGACAACATTTTTATGTACTTTAAAATTTTTTTACGCTCCCGTAGGGGGCTGGGAGCGAGGCCCCCGTGGCCTCTCAATAGTCGGCCAATATTCTCTATCAGGCTCATTTGAGGCGCATTCTAATTCATAAACTATTGCACCTACAAACTTCAAATTGATTTCAGTTTCCACGCCAGAGTGTAAAATAAAATTCTCATACGCTTTCTGGAGGAAGACAGAGAGCAAGGTTCTCCTACCCTCATAAGCCGCGCTAGGAATGCCGCGGTGACCTTAATTATGAAGCGCTGTCTAAAAGTGAAGAGAAACGAACCCGTCCAACGCTGATTTTGTGAAAGACAGACAAGACACACTACATACACTCTTCGCAAACACAAAAATGAATGCATTAATTGGTGTAACAAAGGGCGGGCTATGAGTTATAAACACTGGATATGATTTTAAATCATTCTTCACTTAGTGAGAGAATGGAGGAAAAATAGATAGTATCAATATTATCGATGAAATGGAAGAGGGTTGAAAATATACAATAATTAGCAAATAACGATTACGATTAAGGTAATATCAGAACTAAATGTTAGCCTAGTATATAGGTTTATGAGATTCAAAATTTCATATCTAGTGTCTTAAATGGTTTTATTAGGTTTTCTTGAAGCGTTACTGCAGAAATAGAAAGTTCTAAGTTGGAAAGATTCCCTGCAAATTACGCCATACTTATTAAGGACCAGTATTTTATTAAATTTTACAATCTTTCTTCAAGAATTATGTCACGAAACGCTTCTTGAATAGATAGAGACTAAGTTAGCCCAAAAAAAAGTTATACTAAACGTAGCACAACGCGCACTTCAAGAAACAAGTACACAAACCTGAGCATTGAATTTCAGAGCTTGCTCATCGTGTGGATGTTAATAAAATTTGTTTCCAAAAATTGATGCTCAGCTTGGGAATTTTTCATTCTTCTATTTACAGTCATGTGAAACAGAAACATATGAAGCTCACTCTCATTTTATTACCTATCATTCTTGTCTTATCATTCACTTGTCACTCTTATCTGACGGGAAGCTCACTCTTATCAACTAATACCCGTTGTATTAAAAAATTTTAATTAGCGAACAAAACTTGTATTTTCCAAAATTTTCATGCTTGTATCCTGGTATCCGTGTGCATGTATATATATATATATATATATATATATATATATATGTGTTTATGCGTACATTCGTATATGTTTGTGCATTCATAGATTTACCCACAACAGTTCTTGCAAAATATCTAATCAATTGACTTCCATTTGTCATGTAAACTTAGCGTGTGGGTTAAAGCGTGCTCATTTAAGCAATCAGCCAAGTGTAATTCTCATAAGTGTATTCTTTTTTGTCTACGCTAGCTCGAAATGATATTTTTTAATTTCTGCCACCACAAGCAACTATAATATCATTCCCTGATTTCATAAACTCCAAAGCTGATATGTCAATGTACGTGTAAACTGTCACAAGTGTTTTCACTCAAAAAAGTTCTTACCTTTATTTCTTCCATGAATTAACAAACACTATTCAATTTCACAAAAATAGCTATAGGATACATTTTATGCTTTTTCTCTTCGTTTTTGTACAAGCATTAAACTGGACCGTAGTGGTACCTAGTTATATTTCTCAATTAAAGGCATTTGCATCATGTTTCGAAAATAACGTAACTTTTTCTAATTTGATAACCTTATGGAATTTTAATATGTACTTCTATTATTCACGTCCTAAAATGGTCTTCTTAGTCTTGTGTGATGCAAATCGTTATACGCTCTTGAGAACGTTATGACAACACTATCTTGTTGGTCACTCTCACATATAATTCCAATTATAGTGTACATATCCTGTTAGCCGTTGTAAAAAAATCATTTCCATGTTTCTGACTCATGTAAACTGTTTTGTGGCAATATTATAAGCATAGAAATGCCATAATTTCGTTGCATAATAAAATACATTTTCTCTGAGTTCCTTCATTGAAATACTAGTCCATACATTAGAATAAAAGTATATATCTGAATGTCAACCTCGCTGCCTTAGACGCAGAATCATTTTGATCCACCCGTTTTATATTCAATAAATTACTTACACCGCAAGTCACAGAGCTCGTATTTCACTGCCAGTGTGCACCAAAAACAGTGTTCCTAAATATATATTGCGATGGGAATCGTGTTTTCTTTTATAATTGTAATCACATATATCACCAAATCTAGATTAAGCAACACGAGAGATCATTGTCCTCAATAATTTTTTCGGCTAGCGACATGGGCATTACAATACTCATGTGTGTGTTTTATATAAGTGCATTTCCCTTACTTCAAGATATTTTAAAAACAATGATGTGTTGTACCATTTCTATTGGAAATAAATGTTTTTTCTAATTTTTCAGTTGCACTACACAACTAATTTTTTTAGTCTCCCTGTTTTTGCTATTTTTTTCTACTTCTCACGTTTCGTTTTCTTCGAAACCGAGCAACAACTGTTGTAAATCTCAGTCAAGCCAAATTACTATTACTATAATCGATTTTCCACTTTTAAATGCCTAAATATTGTTGATGAGATCAAAATAAGCAAGTTTTCTTCAATGCACTTTCCGTCTGAAATGAGTATTTTACAAGTTATAGCGGTAAATGAGTTACCGGAACTCCAGTGTTTCAGGCGGGGAAAAATGAACAAGGGAAGCAAACACTTTATTACAAACGTAAAGAGGTTGAGTCGTGAGGAATAGCCACAGTTCTTTTAGTGAAAATTATAAATCAATTGAAATTCTACTATGCATAAACATAGTTAATGAGATGACGAGTTATATTGTCGATGCGAAAGACTTGATTTGAATGTTCCCAGATACGTCGAACCCACGATATACCGGGGTTGAAGTTACGGACCTGCGGTCATCTCAAGACTGCCAGTTACGTCGAAGCAGCGGTGAACACTTTATTACAAACGTAAAGAGGTTGGGTCGTGAGGGGTAGCCACAGTTCTTTTAGTGAAAATTATAAATCAATTGAAATTCTACTATGCATAAACGTAGTTAATGAGATGACGAGTTATATTGTCGATGCGAAAGACTTAATTCGAATGTTCCCAGATACGTCGAACCCACGATATACCGGGGTTGAAGTAACGGACCTGCGGTCATCTCAAGGCTGCCAGTTACGTCGAAGCAGCGGTGCGCGCTTGTACACACTGGATCATTCGACGTAATGGGTCGGTTACAACCTTTATTTATAATTTTCACTAGAAGAACTGTGGCTCCCCCTCACGACCCAACCTCTTTACGTTTGTAATACGATGTTAGCTTCCGTTATTATTGCTGCAAAAGACAACTTCAAAGTTTAATACTTAATTACTTCCCGCTCCAAACACTACAGTTGCCGTAAGCAATTCATTCCTATAACTCGTTAAATAATTATTTCAGACGGAAAGTACATAGAAGAAAAGTTGTTCATTTACACATAATTAACTAGGTTTAGGCATCCAAAAGTGGAAAATCGATTATGGTCAAGTCCTCAACATTTACCCTTACTGGAACCAATTAACCCATGTTACTACTACTACTACTACTACTACTGGAACCAATACGCTAGTTCATTATGCCTATTACGAACTCATCTAATTAATTTGACGCTATAATGATTCACATACGTAGCTTTTCTGCGTCAAAAATACGGAACCACTTCTGGATAAACTGTCCACAGTTTCTTCCCCTTTTTATTTGTATTTCCCTGTTCTTCTCATACAATGTTCTTGTTAGCCGTGCCTGACAACTTTCACTTTCTCACGCTCGTGAGTGTATCATGACAACACTATTTCCCATAGTTAACTTTTCGTACTGTTCCAGCTGTGCTGCAAATTTTAGTATAATTAATTAATTATAATTATAAAATTATAATTGATAAAAATTAATGAATAATAATTATAATAATAATTATAATTTTAGTAATTTGCAGCTATGCTGCAAATTTTAGTAATAGTGATGAACTCTTTTGTGCCAGTATTACCAGCGCAGTTAGTAAATATTGTAAATTTATTTTATGGTAAAACATTTTTCTTCCCTTCGAGCTCAATATTTTGGCATACTAGTCGTTACTTTAGAATGACAAAAAATTGTCATGAGTGTCGACCTCCTAATCTTTTACGAAAAATGATTTAAATCTATCCAAATTACTCCTAACATTCACCCCTCCAATCACCAGTTCGTGTAAGGATGCAAATCTAACAGCTACCTCTATCATGCGGTAGTTTTCCACCTACAAAAAGGCGCTCCGCCATTAACAGCAATCTCTGTTATCTAAAAAAATTCTACAAGATTTAGCGAAGGCATGCTCGCAAACCTCGTACAAAATTATAGAGAAGTAAATGGGAAAGAGTTCACACCGAAGTGTATCGTAGTCGGCCATAGTTTTGCGTACTTGCACGCTATCGTAACAGCCTTCAAACTAGGTTATCTACCAACATATCTTGACAGACTGTGGATGAGTCCCGATGAGACGGAGCTGAATTATACATACGTCAAGCTTTGCAATACGCACTTTGTGAATACCATTGCTGAAAAATCCAAAAATATTTTCCAAAAATGAAGCCTGAGGAACGCAGTGTAATTAAGCGGTATTTTGCATATATAGCAGAAGCTCCTTCAAAAGAGGATATCTACGCAGTGTCCAGGAATTTACGTAAGCTAGTGCTGAGTCCTTTCCATGGAGAGGAAATTAAACCTCTCATGACTCGTGATGTTTGCACTGACGCTGACCCTGGCGATTTCGAGCCTACAAACGCATTGATAGCGGAAGATACCGCAACAAGTGTGCAGTGGGTCAGAAATTCGTGGCTGTCGCGGTAGACGTTAAGAAAAAAATTATTTATGTAGGAACAATAGCTAATCCTTTCTATTCACCTCAGATGATGCAGGACATATTGACGTTTTGCATGCCATTTGCACCACTCTTGTGTGGAGTGCATGGTGGATGTGATGTGCTACGCACAGCCAGTAGCATTTGGTTGGAACCGGGGTAGTAATCGATGAACACCAGAACGAACAAATTTATTTTCACACCCAACTGGGCTTCAAAAAGTTAAAATAAATAATTTACTAATATTTTAAGGAAATTCAAGCGCCACCTAGCGCCCTTTAACACATTACAAAAGCACGAGCAAAAGGAGAAAACGAAACAATACTACAGCTAGGGCTAGAGCGGATAGGAGCGGTCGGGAGGTGGGCGTAGCAACTCCTGAGACAGGAAATACAGTGCACGAATTAATGCCTACGGAATTTACAAGGTTACATTATATTCGTCTCCAATAAGACTTCTAATATTTCACCTAACACAGCCAGACTTACCCCAAGCATCAGCCCATCCGCACCAGTGACAGAGACCAAGTGTCCGCAGATCACTTTCCCGGAGGTCTATTCTCCAAACTTTACTACAGTTTGTAGTTCTATGTACACAGCACGCTTTCAACAACACAACGCGCTCTACTCAATTTAACCTTAAACAATACACATAAAATGTACAGGAGTGGAATTCTTATCTACACACTCCAGTGGAACAAAGACTAGAAAAAAGAAAGGAAGAAAGAGAAAAACAGTTTTTTTCCAATGTAGATCGTACAAAAAAGCTAGTACCATCATTGCTTTTTAAAATATCTCAAAGTTAATACACTCAGATAATACAAAAACATGAATATTGTAATACCCATGTGACTAGTCGAAAAAAAAAATGATTGAGAGTAATGTACTCCTAATGTCGCTTAATCTAAATTTGATGATACATGTAATTATAATTATAAGAGACAACACAATTTCATGGACGATGCATTTTCACTGTGGGGTGAGAACACTTTTGACAGTTTACAAGCACATGACATAAAACTTTGGATATGTTGACGCCAGGAAATAATATTAGAATTGCTTGTTTCGGCAGAAGTTTAAAAATGTCATTGCAAGGAAGCATGAAAAAAGCATGAGGGCCACGAAAATTACAAGTTTTGTATTTCTAATTAAAATTTTTTAATACAACGGTCATTAGTTGATAATTATTTTATTTAAGTATAAATGGATGTTAAGACAACAAATTTATAGCTTTTTACGTGAATATTTTACAATAATCAAGAGATGACGAGTTAGGTAATCTTATAAGTTGATAGTGAACAGAAAAAAAGATCGGTATCTCTATTTAAAGTGCTCGTTGTTAGTTTAGTACACACATATGTGTATAAGTACATGTAAATATATACACATATACATGAACATACACACCTACGCACATACGTACACCTAACACGCACACGTACACAAATACATATCTATGCATCGACGCAATCACAATACATATGCGTTCGACAAAAACTCTGTGCGATGTTCTGAAATATAGAATAATGAACAAATGAAGTTCGTGACAACTTTTTCATTGTGTGTTGCTGCTTACAATTTCTAATGAAACATTGTAAAGATGTTTAATTAAATATTGTACCGAAAAGATCATTGGTTGATAAGCGTCTTATATATCATATGTGGGTGATCGCGCAACAAATATATACATATATATATATTACAAATGCTTTACATTATTGAAGTGAAATGATGTACTACGTAGTACACATACACCCAGATACGCATACATAGCGTACACACGTACACACTACACATATACACAAGTAAACATGTGCGCAATTATTAGCGTAAACTAGTCAGTATAAACGAGCATTCCAATCGAGGGACTCGGAGAAAATATCTTTTATTACGGCATAAATATTATGAAATTTTCGTACCAAAAATAGTGGCCCAAAACAGTCTACCTGAGTCAGAAACATGAAAACGATTGTTCTACAACGGTTCTCAAGTACAGAATATTTCCAGAAATTCGTGAGGCTTATGTGCGGTTGTTATAATATACTCTAGAGCGTAAGAGATGATATGATGATTTGCACTACACTAGCCTAACAAAAGCATTTTCGGACGTGAATAAGAAAGAAAACTTGAATGTCCTATAAGCGTTTCATATTAGAAGAAAATAACATTATCTATGAAATATGGCGCAAAATGTCTGTACTTGATAAACATACATAGGTACCATGACAGTCTAGTTTGATGCTTGCACAAAAACGGAGAGGAAACACATAAAATGCATCCCATGACTGGTTTATTTAGTTTTATTAGAGCTTGTTAATACATGAGAGCAATAAAGATACCGAACTTTGTGGGTTGAAAACATGAAATTTTACATGTATAAGACATTTAAGCTTTGTTTGCTTTACAATAATAAAATTAAATGATGTGTTCGGTAGTGTTAGAAGTTGGGAAGGAAAGAAGGCTGATATTTATAGCTTATATACTAGTTGCTAGTCCAGTGCACACAGTTGTATGTTCACATATGCACATTCATATGCGCACATACACCCATATACGTACACAAATATACAAGTAAGCATGTTTGCAAAACTCAGCGTATGGGCGATCAAATCATAATACCTTCGCATACTTCAAAACTGTTGTGTGATATCTTGAATTTTAAAAAATGAGCAAGGGAGAGTTCTTAGCAATGGAGATACCAGGCAAATGAGATTCGTCTAATACGTGTTCAGTATGTTTTGTAACTAAGAATTATCGTTGAGACGCAAGATGACGAATTATTTTGGCTTTAAATTCTCTCGGTCTTTGAGGGATTTTAATACTTAGGAGAAGTTTGTTCCACAGTAGGGCGCCTGATATTGACAGAGCATTCTGCCCTATGTGAGATGAACGATAGTCGACTGAGACATTATTGTTTCTGTTCTGCTTTTGGTTGGTTGCAATGGGTGGATGGAAACGCACTATCTCAACATAGCTCTGAGGAAGATATAACGAGGAGAATACGTATTGGGCCTTATGCATGAGGAGCCTTTCTTGAATAGGAATCCAACTAAGTTTATTAAGAAGAGGGGTTACGTGATCACTTCTTTTGAAATTACCGTTGCATACCACCTTGGCTGCGAAGTTTATGCATTTTGTAAATCCCTTTGAAGATATTGAGTTAAGTCTCCCCATAATAGGGTGCAGTAATCAATGCATGCTAACACCAGGGATTGAATGGCTAATAATTAGGACTTTTCGTCTAGCACACTCTTTATACGATGAAAAAACATTAAAGTTCCTAAATTTTGTTTCAAGTATTCTCAACGTGAGTCTTGAAGGACATGTTTCTATCGAACCAGATACCTAGATTTTTAACTTTTTCTGATGCATTAATTTTATCATTTCCAACTGCGAGAGCAAGTTCTGAAGTTTTTTTAATAGCATCTTTGGATTCGAAAATAATGTGTTGTGTTTTATTAGCATTTATTTTGAGACCATTTCGGTCGTACCATGATTTCAGGCTAATCAGTATAGTTTCGGCTTGAATTTGCGTCGGTGGTATTGTGCGCGAGTGATGTGTCGTCACTTACTATTGCCATCTATGTCTGTTTTATCTTGAGTTCTGTGTCTTGATCGCACCTTTATAAGCCGAACTTGTCGAGGTTGGGGTGCTCAATCAATATCAGCTCTTACCTGTGCCGATGACACCTGGCTATCAATAAACACTACCGCCAAGTTTCCATCGTGTTTACTTGCCCCGTATATTGGAGGCCAGTCTGTGGTGAACCGAACTCACGTGCGCGTGTATAATTAATTAAGAGGATAAGAAGTGTCCCGAAACTGGCTAATTGGAACATTATACAGTCTCAAATGTGTAACGAAAACAATAACCAACTGTGGCAGCCGCAAGCATCAGTGTTTGTATTTGGTTTCAAAATACCAGTGGAAGCGTTGGTGGAAGCTTACACCGAATTCACGATTTGGCTAAATATTGGGTCACCATTTCGCACTAGAATACTTGTGTACGAGGCAAGAGAAGATATTGAAATTGTGTTTGAAGTGACAATCGCCGCATCCCCAGCAACGAGTATTGAGTGAAGGAACAACTCTGTGAGTGATCAAGAACTTGGTGTGGGATAAATTACTACGAACAGTCACCTAAATAAAGTGTCACCTAAATTACAAACTGTAGCAGAGTTAGAGGTGGTACGTACTGTGGTACGAAATCAAAAGTTAAAATCCACGAGTACGTTTTCCGGCATAGCGAAATCCTCTGCATCATCTAACGTCGTATTTCATCAGTCGGCGATTTACCCTGCACTTCGACAACGAGCACCAGCGGCGTCTTACACAGCAGCCCGACTCCTTTTTATTGCAGTTAAGTGTTCTCCTGTTTTTTTTTCTTCAGTGCGTGTGTACCGCAGAGCGTTGCTGCCCGATTTTTTTTTCTGTCGCAATGCGGGTATGCACTCAAGGCTCTCAGCCTCTGTCTCTGTCAGTACAGTCAGTCAACTATTGTACGTGGTGAGACGCACTGCGTCACGCGGTCCGTTGGATTAGCAGATTACCGAAACCCTTTTGTTTCATTGCCAAAGTAAGTGCATCCTGTTTTTGTGGTGCTGTCAAGTTTTGATACAAGGGGTTAGGTATTATGATTTTACCCCAATAAGTAAATTACCCCAATAAGTAAAAAGTTAAAAACGTTTCGGTGTTTGATATGATTTTTTTCAAGTCTTCTCAAAGGTACTAGAGTGTTGCCAAGTTCGTCTGGAGAGCTCAAGAAGTTCTCTGGAGATTATATTTCTTGAAGTTTTTACCTTTCCAAAGATCAGTGGGGATTGTGTATACTATTATTTAATTTTTGTGTATATTATTTGAATTTAGATGTGTTTTTCTCTTTTTGTTTTGCGAGGTGCGACATTATTTTTGCATATCTTTGGTTGTGAATAGGAAAATTCTTGAAATAGTTCAGTAGTAGGATCCATGTCAGAATTTTCGGATGGCGAACCGGAATTCGTTCGCACAGAGCCCACAATGACACAGAGTGGCAGAATAAGTATTCCTACGGTTCCTACTACTCAAGTTTCGACAATGGCTACCCCGACTGCTAGTGCCGGCACTAGTAATAATAATGATAGTACTCAGTTAGCTCGCGATATAGTGGCAAACATGCCTCCCAGAGGAGGAACCATAATGTCGAGCGCCGAAATCCCCACCTTCCGTGGTAGACGCAGGATTGCCGATCCAGAGTTCCTTGAGAATAAGACTTGGGGGACACACATTATGAACCTTAAGGCCTATATGTCACTGTTGCCAGAGGTCAATAGTGATATTGCAAAGAAGGAATTCCTTGTGCGGTCTGCCCATAAGCAAGTGGGTGACTTCAACTCTGTTAGTAAGTAAGTTAGTTAACAGTGATCTAAATTACACCTTTGATGAAGTTGTAAAAATTTTGGACGACATTTACGTGTGCAAGGGTGAGAAGTCGCTTCACGCCCTTGCGTGCGATTTAAATGAACTCCAACTGGTCCGCAATGATGCCAATTAGTAACAGTTTTTGCAAAAATACGTAAACTGTCTGATCATGTTTTAAATTCAAATACGTTGGGTTGGCAACGTCAACCCTACTACCAAGCTTGCACAACGCAGGCAGAACTCAAACGATTTGTCGCAGACAGCATTGTGTACAGTCTCGCATTAACTAATTTGGGTCCTTTGTTGGATCAATCCTTTGCGAAGAAAGTTTTCGAGTGTCAAATTGGTTCCTCAGAAGAGCTACTGGCACGGTTAATTGCAGCTGTTAGGAGCCAAGCTGAAAACAAGAAAATCATTGCGGCCCCGTACCTAGTCCGAAATGACAGTGAGAGTTATGTAGCTGATGTATCTTATGGTCTTGATGACTGCGTTGAAGCGCAGGACTCCTTTCAGGAGAGTGAAGTTTTCTATGGGAATTTCGGAACCCACCGTAGAAATCGTGTAGGGCCACGCAGGATTGCTTGCAGGTCCTAGACCCTGGGTGCGAAATCCTCGTGGGAGAGCGAGAGAATTCAGTGGTTACGTAGGAGACCGAGCAAATGGGTATTTGGAGTGCAATGCCGTGAGGACAGACAGTGGTTCTAGTTCTGGGCAAGTTTCAGGTCCTAGTTTCAGTCAAACTTCGGGTAAAAAACGAGTTTTTCCATTTTGCAATTCATGTTCAGTTGTTGGTCATTTTGAATGTAGGAAAGGTCAGTTTAATGGGAGAGGATGCTTCGCGTGTGGTGGAGCACATTTAGTGAAACATTGTAGAGCCACGGTAAGTGAAATTAGAGGTTATAAGGCTTCTTTACGCGGTGGTAATGTAAACAGAGGGAGCATAACGCGCGGTAGGAGTGAAGTACATTTTGCAGATGCCGAGCCGGGTGCTCGGGATTTTTTAAGCGAAGACTAGAAACAGGTAGAGGTAGCAGGAAGAAATTGATTTTGTTTGAGCCCGAGGTCAACAACAGCACCCTCGTTAATCTAGAAGCTGTGGTCGAAAGTCCAGATACCACCGAGACAACCAAATCCTTCATTGATCCCTTGTTCAAATGTGAAAATAGGTAAATTATTGCAAGACGAAGAGCTTGCGGATAGACAAGAGCGAAGCAAAGCAGTTGAGGCTTATTTCTCCGCTAGTGTCGTAAAGGGGAATTGCGATAAAAAAGGCGCTGGTTTGGTGGCGTTTAAAGAAAGCAACAAACCCACAATAATAATAAAAAATAATGATCCGTATTTGAGTGCCTTGCTAGACAGCGGTTCAGAAAAATGCCTAATAAGTTACAGGCAGGTTAAAAATTTGAACGAAGACGTTAAGCCGAGTCGTCTAATGGTAAAGGGTATTAATGGCAAAAGTAACGTTTGCGGAGAGGTAAAGTTGTCTATTACCATTCCAGGCACTAAAAAAGTACTAAAAACTAATGCCCTTATAGTAAAAGAGGCAAAATTCAATTACGATCTAATTCTCGGTCGCGATGTTCTGAATGATGCCATCATCAACTTTAAAAATAGAACCCTTCATTGGGAAGGTATTTCAATCCCCTTTAGCGAATTAAAAATGGAGCCGGTTTTAAGCAGAGAAGCAGTGATGAAAAAAATTGTAAACAGCGACTGTCTGATATCGGATGTTGCTATTGTGAGAAAGAGCGACAGGATCAGTCACCCAGCTGAAAATAGTAACTGCGGAGAGAAGAAAAAAATTGTGACCGCGGCTGAGGCGAGACAGTGCTCAAGGCGGTTGATAGTTCATTGCACTCAGGTGGAAGTGCCTGGAAACTCGATGAAGGTAGTGTACGGTTTCATTAAAAAAGCAACTCCAGGAGAGTATTTGATTTTGAAAAGATATCTTGGAAATGGAGCCTTTGTGGCTGACTCCATTGTTCGTATAGAAGACGACGGCGTGGTGCCGGTGATGGTTCTAAATGCACAAGAAGATGCGATTTATCTAACCGAGAATACGATGTTCTGCAATATTGAGTTAATTGCAACTGATGATATTGAGAGCGAAATGTATTTGAAGAGTGTTGAAGCAGCACTCAGAGACGCTAATGATGTTGAAATAAATTCTGACGCAGAGTCGGATACAATGCAGGTTGTCGCGGCTGGTGGTGGAATTAAGACCATAGCTGAAGGAAAACTTGGGTTGAATGCTGACGCTCGCGGTAGAAATCAATTTCTCGAGGGAATTGATGACGAGGAGTTGGGAGTTAATGCACAAGTAGGTGTATCGTGTGGAGGAACGCAGGAAGTACGACGTTGTTTAACAAATGATGAGGTTTCTTGTGATGAAGAGGACATGCAGTTACCTTTAGTAAAATTATTAAATGAATTTCGAGATGTGGTTACACTAGAAGGAGAAGCTATAGGCCGTACGAACATTATGAAGCACCGGATTCAGTTGAAACCGGGAGCGCCTGTACTAAATTTAGCGCCATACAGAATTCCACATAAGTATCAGGAAGAGGTGATGAAAATTACTAATGACATGCTTTCGCAGGGTATAATTGAGGAATCTAGCTCAGATTTCAATTTTCCTGTTATCGTCGTTAAGAAAAAATCAGGGGACCTTCGTCCCGTTATAGATTTTCGTGCTTTAAAAAAAGTTTTAGTGAAAAACTCTTATCCGATACCCAGAATAGACGAAATATTGTCGACCTTGGGAGGTAACGCGTGGTTCACTAGTTTGGACCTGCGTTCGGCCTTTCATCAGGTCAAATTAGACCAAGAAAGTAGGAGGTTTACCGCCTTCAGCGTTAACTATCGTAAATATCAATTTCAACGAGTCCCATTCGGACTGAGTACGAGCCCGGGAGTTTTTCAGAGAGTGATGACCTCTGCACTTGCACCTATCCTGGGCAAATTAGCATTCGTCTTTTTAGACGATATATTAGTATTTTCCAAAACAAAATTTCAGCATTTGGCTGATATTGAAAGCGTACTTAAGATGCTTCGTTCCGGTAATTTGTTTTTAAAGCTTGAAAAATGCCATTTCTTCAAAAAAGAGATTGAATATTTAGGACACATTATTACCGCAGATGGTATTAAATGTAAATATTCGCAGAAATTGCAAGACTGCAGAGCCCCCGTAAATGTTAAAGAATTGCAACAGTTCCTAGGTTTAGCAAATTATTTCCGTAATTTCTTACCTAACTTTGCTGAGGTAGCTCACCCTCTGTACAATCTGTTAAGAAAAGACGTTGACTATACGTGGACTGACGAATGCCAGAAGAGCTTTACTTTTATCAAATCTGCTCTGACGTCTGACACAGTTTTAAGACATCCTGACTACGCTAAGGACTTCCACGTGTTTACGGACGCGTCTAACTCTGGAATTGGAGCCGTCCTGATGCAGACAGATGATTCAAGTGATCGAATTATGAGACCTGTGGCTTATTATAGTAAAAATTTGAATTCTAGCCAGAGGCGATATTCAACTACTAAGAAAGAATTCTTCGCGATTTTTTCGGCTTTAAAATATTTTAAATATATAATTACTGGATACCCTATTCGGGTCTACACAGACCACCGCCCCTTGGCTCCACTTTTCACAAAAAAACTGCCTGAAGATACAAACATGGCGCGTTGGTGTATAAACGTTCATTCATTTGACCCAATTGTTAAATATCTACCCGGCAAGCAAAATGTCGTAGCAGATTATCTGAGCAGATTACCTGTAAACAATGAGAAATTAACCATTAAAGAACTAGAGCTTTGTGATGCTCTGGAATCCGCGCTTGAATCCGACGTCTGCATTGTGGAGACTCGGTCACAGAAAAAAGGCATGATGACGAGACATGAGGTAGTTGACCCGCCGCCTAGAGACAGTGCTGACGACGCAGCAAACAAAGAGACTCGTCCCAAGCTTCTAGACTATGTACCAAAAGAAGAGATTTCTTGGACTATAAAAGAATTTATTGACGAACAAGAAAAAGACCCATTTTGCATGGAAGTTAAGGACACTTTACTGCACGGTAGTATTTCGAAAATTCCAGACCTACAGAAATTTTTAATTTTGAATGACATTCTATACCGACGTAGACAAATTGACTACAGACCTAGCACCATTTTGACAGCAGTGGTACCTAACTCTTTGATGGGTAAAGCTATTTTAGCTATTCACGCGATGTACCATACGGATGACGTGCACACATTGTTCAAGTTTAAGCTTAAATATTTTAATCATTTGGAAAAAACAATTGTGCGAAAATTTGTAAAAGACTGTGAGGTTTGTAAATTAATTAAGGCAAGACCTTCGGTTCCAATTAAAATTTTGACCGCTCCGATAGCGAAAGAACCGTTTGAGGTTGTATCTATGGACCTCCTCGGTCCACTAAAAGTTACAGATAACGGCAATAAACACATCTTAGTTATTATAGATCTTTTTTCTAGGTTCTGTAGGTTGTATGCCATTTCTAATCGTCGTACGGAGACAGTAATTTCATATCTGAGTAACTGTTTTTCCTTGTTAGGATTCCCCAAAACTCTGATTACGGATAACGCTTTAGAATTTAAATCTGTGGCGGTCAAGCAGTTTGCAAATGTGCATGCCATCGCTAAAAAAGAAGTATTGGCATACAGCCCTCATTCCAACGCTATAGTAGAGAGAAACAACAGAAAAATAACCAATCTACTTATATTATATGTTAATTCGCTCCCTCATGCAGAGTGGGATCAGATGCTCGAGGTCGTTGAAAATGCACTAAACAACGCATTGAATTCTACTTTAGGCGAAACTCCTAGTTTCGTAATGTTTAATAGAGATACGTGCGCATTCTATCAATCAGAGAGTTTTGATTCTGTAACTTACAGTTATGATGAAGAATTGGATTTAGTAAATTTTCGAGCAAAAGAAGCCGCCCGGACGGTAAAAAATATTAGAAACTTGATGATAAATAATACAGCTGAAAGAAACCTTTACAGAAACATCAAGTATCGAAATAAAAACGTGAAGGTGGGGGATCGAGTTCTGTTAAAAAATCACGACAAAAAACATAAACTAGAGTTGACGTGGCTCGGGCCAGCTGTGGTTCAAAAGGTCAAAAGAAATTGGGCCGAGGTTAAAGTTGGTTCCAAAATTTATAAAAGTAACCTAAATCACTTATTACCCTTGAGGAAGGTTAAGCTGTGAGTTGAAATGACGTGTTCATTCTACGACTTACGCTTTCGACGACGCAACAACTCGACGAGTTACGATTTCATACGTTACGTTGTTTAACAGTTGCATTAAGGCTAATAATCATAGGTTAAGGAGTTTGCTGTGTAATATGCGTTGTGTTTCATAATATTCCCAGTAACCCGTATATTATATTTTATGTGTTATGTTTACAGCTTTTTGTACCGCGTTGTTTTAGTTTAATTTGAGGTAATACTTGATATTAACCTAGGGGTTAAAAGGAATGTGTAACTATTTATTTTAACCCTGAGGGTTGATAACCCTTGTCTCTCAGTCGTTTTATTTGCTTGATCCAAATTCGCTTACTACATGAATTCATAACCTGAAGGTGTCGCTGAATTGGCATTTTTAGTAATGAGCGAATTCTTCGACTGCTAAATGCAATCGCTGAGGTTGCAGTTCATCCTGTGAGATGGGCTGATTTGACGCTGCGGCGCAACTCACAGTATTATTTTTAGTTCCAGCCGGAATGTTCGGTGATCAGCACAATTTAATTAGAATTCATACACTGGTTCGTGGCTACCCGACCGAGGGGTCGATACCCTAGGGTTCGACACGAGTTGATTTTACTTTTTAGATGAACTTTAGCTTGAATGTTGAATGAGCTTTAAATTTTTGCGTTTATGAGTTAGTTTTTTTTCTGTTTTTATGTTGGTCATGCTAATCGGTTCTGTATCCTTCCTTTTCAGGGGTGCGAGGCGCATCATGGGGAGCGCACAAAGCACCATCGATGTGGATACATTAGTTACTGCGTTGTCGACCCACAGCAGTAACGTCAACGAGAATTGGATCAGGGACAACTCCGTGACAAAAACGGACTTGCTGCCTGATAACGTGACCGATATTGTGGTTATGTTGCTGATCCTGGTCACCATGGGATTAGGAACGGTCCTATACCACCTGCAGAAACAGGTGAAGATGATCACGGTCGCCCAGCGCGAGGATTTTTCCCGCGCAATCTCGCGCGGGAGGCCGCCAAGGGGCAATCAGGATCAATAACAGTCAACGTCGCAAGAGATTTTGTTATCGTGAACTTGCCTAACGTTAGGCGGGCCGGACGTCCACGGGACGCAGGACGCAATGGCCGTCCCTGGCCCTCTGCAAGTGTGCGGCGGGAAATTTAAAAATTTTTTTGAAAAATGATTGAAATGAAAAATTTGAAAAATTAATTGTGAAATAGATGGAAAGTTAGAAATAAATTAGGTCGATGGAAATTATGAAATTACCCAGTGAAGTAGATGAAAAAAATAATTGAAAATTTAATAATCAAAATGTGAAAAATGAAAATTTACGAGCGGTGAAAAAGTTGGTAAATGATTTCGAGTGTTTATTAATATAACATGTTCTGTTAGGAATAAGTTTTTAACTTTGGGTAAGTATTTAATCCTATGTATTACTACTACTCCGAATTACTACTCCGAATGTCAGCGCGCAATTCTGAAGTGTTCAGTTCAGTTTCAGTTTCAGTTTCAGTAATTTCTTAATGTGTACTCTGCGGAATTTGTTTTTGAATTGAAGGGAATTAATTTTTCTTTGGGTTTGTTGATGTAAGAAGATGTGACGGTTTTTATTCCATACATTTTTAAGGGTCGGAAATTATTGCTTTAGATGCGTTGTACCAAAAATATGTGGCGTTGTTTTATTTTTTACCTTTATTCTTACTGCTGTCGACGTGCTGCCGTTTTTGATGCACGGTAAGTCAGTTGAGTGCTTTTGCTTGTTTGGGTTATTGCTTTTTGTTGATTATTTTTTAAGCAAGTATTTATCCCTGATAAGTTTTGTGCTTTACATTATCTTATTATAATCGCTGTTCTTTATATTATCCGGTGTAACCATAGGTGTAAGGAGTGGAGGTTTTTAAAATTTTTTTTTGTGATTAATCATGTGTTTTTAACGTTTACTAAACTATTTTGCGGTGTTTGCGGTGCATAAATTTTTCGATGTATTTCTATAAGTGTACAATATTATTTTTTTTAGCGTTTTAATATATATATAAATCATTAATGTACTAATGGTATTGGCGAATGTTTTTTTTTGTTTCTTAACATGTGGTTCTGCGGTTGTTTTTTTTATCTCTGGCATTGTTGGTTTTTGTTGTGCGTTTTATCACTCTTTTAATTATTTTTGCTATAGACGGTTTTTAATTAGAAATTTTAACTGTGCGTTGTTTAATTAAGGTTTATTTAACATAATGTTTCGAGTTGTTAATTTTCGTACAGGGCATTATACTCACTTTGTTTCGCTTTTAGCTGCCCTCGTCTTCGCTTGTATCGCTTAGTTTCGATAACTAAAATGCTACTTGGTTGGTGTGTTGTAATTTTTGTTTAAGGGAACCGTACTTCCATAAATTAAAATCCTAAACTATTTGACCGATCTTTATGAAACTTGGCATAGGTATGTAAAATTGAACAAGGATTAAGATTGGACTCGTGTGTTTCTCCAATTTTCCCCATAGAAAACGTGTTATTCAAAGAAAACGTCAAAATAGGGGGTCTGGGGAAAATCTATGGACGTAATCAGATTTTGAGATACAGAGATAATATTGGTATCAAAAGAAGCAGAAATGTATTCTCTACAACGTGATGTGGAGTTATGTTGAATTTTCGAAATACTTTTTGAAAAAAGTGAAAAATACAAAAATTTTACCATTTTTCACACTTTTCCCGACAAAAGAAAATGTAGCTAGTTTTCTATTCCGAAAATGAATAAAAGCCCACGTCATCTTGTAGAGGATTAAATTCTGGTTCTTTTGATTCTAAAATCATCACTGTAGCTCAAAAACTGTAGAAGACGCTATATTTTGAAGCCCCACATTCCGGTCCTCCAAAATAAGGCAAAACAGGTAAACAAAGATATATAAACAATTTCAATTTTTTCTTTATTATTTTTTTTGGGTCAGCTAGGACCCTTGAAATCATTATACAGTAAAAAAGAGACATAGAAGAAGGCATAGCAACGTCAAGCCGTGAAGAAAGTGCCAAGGGGGAGGTGTAACATGATAAAATATCACTTCCCCTTCCCCTCCCCCCCATACTTCAAACCCCCGTAGTGGGCGAAACAATGAAAGTACGAACTTCATTTTTTCACAGGATGTACCTGACATCTTACCCTTCCTATGGCAGCTAAAACCCAATATCTCAAGAAAATTCGATTTTCTGGGTGTACGCTTCCCTTAAGGTTGATGCTTGCATTTTATTTTTTAAATAATATGAGCTGCGAGATAATTTAAAGTAACGATCGATTTTTTTTAGTAATAGCGATTGTCGCGTTAAATTTTTTTGAATACCTTTTGTTAACTTTTTTTGTTAACTGCGTGTTAATTTGTTCAAAGGTATTCGTTTGTTTTGCAAAATTTTTTTTTGGGGTTTCTTGCTTAACCGTTTTAAATTTGAGTTTATCTCTCATCCAATGGGTCGATGTGCGCGAGTGATGTGTCGTCACTTACTATTGCCATCTATGTCTGTTTTATCTTGAGTTTTGTGTCTTGATCGCACCTTTATAAGCCGAACTTGTCGAGGTTGGGGTGCTCAATCAATATCAGCTCTTACCTGTGCCGATGACACCTGGCTATCAATAAACACTACCGCCAAGTTTCCATCGTGTTTACTTGCCACGTATAGTATTTCCGATACAGAACTTGTTACTAATGGATTAGTAGAAGGCTGGTACAAGATTGTGAAGAAGGATTTCTAACAGGAAAGCGAACTTCACCAGAAGACTTCATTAGTATTATGTATACACAAGCGAAGGATAGAGCGAAGGAAGCATCACTCGATTACAAGATACACAAGAAGAAGGCAGGGAATGAAGGCGAAGAGCAGTATGTAGAGCGCTGGTCGAAAAAACAGGAAAATCTGAAACAATCTTACAATGAGAGAGCTCGAGCTAAATTCAATAAAATTCTGCATGGTCGATCCCAAGATGGTGCTAACACGAGCGAAAAGAAATTGAAAAGTGTCCATGCAAATACGGTACTGGACAAAATCAGTGTTAGAACACTTTCGATGTCTCACAAAAAGAATGTTGCAGAAAAAGTGAAATTCTCCAATGACACGCAACAAGAAAACATTTTACAGAACCTGGCCCCTGAATTCTCTCTTGATAATCAAAGTGAATGCATTACAGAAAATCAAGCTTCTGATAAATGTCTTAGCACTCAGCAGGTATTCATTGCTGTAGATCTCATTTCCGAATCTCCTGATGCGAACCAAAAGGAAAGAAAAATATCTAACATCAAATCTGAATCACTTACGGATAATCAACACGAAAGAAATACAAAAGATCTCGTATGTGTCAGGACTTCAGAATCGGAAGACAGAAGTACATCCAGCAGAAAACTCTGGCTAAAAAACTTTAACCTGACAACTGAAAACAAAAAAATATCATTCAAGTAACGAGTTGGCTTTCCAGTGACGAAATTGATGCCTTTGGTAATCTCATTCTCATGGAGTACCAACAATACAGAATTCACTTGACGCTAACAGTTTTTGAACCAAAGCCGCTGGGTTGTCACATAGAGCTGTTTGTGCAAATCCTAAATACCTCGTATTCACAATGTGCGCTAAAGCTCGTTAAGGAGATCATTCGGGTTTGAGACGTTTTTTCGTCCGATTCGTTTAAAAATCGGCCAGTATATGTCTTCTGTGAAAGTAAACCTTTTTTTACTCGTGTCATTTTTTCGATTTAGGCCTTAGTTTTTTTTGACGAAAAATGAGTTTTTTGTATATTTTTATTGATATTTCAGATTGGAACTCCTCCTTCAGTTTTAATGCTAGAACAAAAACAAAGACAGTTTAAGAACCCTTGGAACATTTCTAACAAACGCTCATTCAGTTTTTTTTCAAATTCAAATTTTTTCTATTTTTTCAAAATTTTTTGAAATTTAAAAAATCAGCAACAATTTTTTGGGTTTAGAGCTATATATTTCTTCAAAGAATTCGAATTTGAAAACAAGCCGAACAAACGTTTGTTAGAAATGTTTCAAGGATTCTAAAACTGTCTTTGGATTTGTTCTAGCATCAAAACTCGAGGACGAGTCCCGTTTTGAATGGTAAAAAAGGAAAATTTTTGACTGCAGCCCAAAAATGAACTATGTCTATTGAATTTGAATATAGCGAAAATTTTTTGTACATGAATGCAGTTTCCAAGATCTATTTCGATGTACGAACAATGAGCAGCATTTTCCTTGTGAATTTGAAGTAAACACATGAGAAATATTCTTTTTACGAGTAAATAAAAAAAATACATTTTATTTCAGTACTCACCATGTCCAGACTTTTTCAATTTTTTTCGCCCGATTTGTTTGAAAATTGGCCAGTATATGTATTTCGTGAAAGGAAACCTTTTTTACTCGAGTCAATTTTCTATTTATGCCTTATTATTTTTTTTTGACGAAAAAAGAGTATTTCGGAATATTTTTTTGGATATTTCAAAACGGGACTCGTCCTCGAGTTTTGATGCTAGAACAAAACCAGTTTTAGAATCCTTGAAACATTTCTAACTAACTCACATTGGCTTTTTTCCAATTTGAAAAGTTCCAAAATTTTGTCAATTTTTTTCGAAATTACTAAACCCAAAATTTTTTTCGGGGTTTAGAGCTATACATTTTTTCAAAGGATTCGAATTTGGAAAAAAAACGAAAAAACTTTTGGTAGAAATGTTTCAAGGATTCTAAAACTGTCTTTGAATTTGTTCTAGCATCAAAACTCGAGGACGAGTCCCGTTTTGAATGTAAAAAGTCAACTTTTCACTAGAGCCCAAAAACAAACTATTTATATTGAATTTGAATGTAATGGAAATTTTTGTACATGAATGCAGTTTCCATGATCTATTTCGATGTACGAACAATGACCAGCATTTTCTTTGTGAATTTGAAGAAAACATATAAGAAATATTCTTTTTATGAGTAAATAAAAATAATACATTTTATTTCAGTACTCACCATGTTCAGACTTTTTTAATTTTTTTCGTCCGATTTGTTTGAAAATTGGCCAGTATATGTATTTCGTGAAAGGAAACCTTTTTTACTCGTGTCACTTTTTCGATTTATGCCTTATTTTTTATTTTTTATTGACGAAAAAAGACTATTTTGGAATATTTTTTTTATATTTCAAAACGAGACTCGTCATCGAGTTTTGATGCTAGAACAAAACAAAAACCAGTTTTAGAATCCTTGAAACATTTCTAACAAACTCAAATTGGCTTTTTTTCCAATTTGACAAGTTTCAAAATTTTGTCGATTTTTTTCCAAAGAGCCTTACTTACTCCATGTAAGGAAGGTAAATTTTCAAACAAAAAAAATTCATCATAAAATTATGAGTTTCCCTTTCCACTGGGGGGGGGGAAGTTTTAGCGTCCGTGGGGCCATAAAATTTCATGCCACAATAACCCATCCCTAAAAATATTTTTTCAACCTGGAAAAAAATTTGGCCTCAAAATCATCATTTTCGGTCCCCTTTCCACCCCCCTGGGGGGGGGGGGGGTGGGTTCTACACCTTTTTCACTTCAAATTAATCTAAGTCAAGTTTAAATTAATCCAAGTCAAGTTCAATTTAATCCAAGTCAAGTTCAAATTAATCCAAGTCAAGTTCAAATTAATCCAACCCTCAGTTGAGTTAAAAATGACATAATAATTTGTTAATATGAGTTTTTTGTGTTAAATATGTATCTATTCGATGTAATGAGCAAAACTGGTTTCGAAGATTTATTTACACTCATAGATATTTATATACGTGAAATTCCGCTTCACTACATATATGAATCAAATACATGCAAGTACAAAATATTATTACTGGACGATATGTAGATTTTTTCTTTAAAAGAGATATACAAGTGCGATTCACTGAGTAATAATGTGCGATTCCGTTTAATTACGATTTATATTTGGACATTACAACCCAGATATATTCCTGCATTAGCAATAAAAATGTTGCCATCCATTCTAATTCCGTGTTAGTCAATGTGAAGAAATGTAGGATCCACTTACAATACACAATAATAATACAAGAAACAATATTTCTAATTCACTGCTGATTTTATTTGGGTGTGTTTACAATTCAATATATAATACTTTTAAGGTTTCCATAACTTTTATAATAATCATTTTATGAATATTTAAGTCCTGAAAGTAATATAGATTGAATTGTGAACACACACAAATAAAATCAGTTTGAAGTTAGAAACATTGTTTCTTGTGTTATTATTGTGTATTGTAAGTGGATCCTACATTTCTTCACATTGACTAACACAGAATTAGAATGGATGGCAACATTTATATTGCTAATGCAGGAATGTATCTGGGTAGTAATGTACAAGTTTAAATTTTAACCAAACGCAATCGTACATTAGTACTCAGTGAATCGCATTTGTATATTTCTTTTAAAGATTGAATCTACATATCGTTCAATTGTAACCTTTTGTATTTGCATGTATATGATGTCATAGATGTGATAAAGTGGAATTTCACGTATATAAATATCTACGATTGTAAATAAATCCTCGAAACCAGCCTTGCTTATAACATCCAATAGATACATATTTAATACAAAAAACTCAAATTAATAAATTATTAGGTCACTTTATTACTCAACTGAGGTTTGGATTAAATTGAACTTGACTTGGATTAATTTGAACTTGACTCGGATTAATTTGAACTTGACTTGGATTAATTTGAACTTGACTTGGATTAAATTGAACTTGACTTGGATTAATTTGAACTTGACTTGGATTAAATTGAACTTGACTTAGATTAATTTGAAGTGAAAAAGGTTTAGCGTCCGTAGGGCCATAAAATTTCATGGCACAATAACCCATCCCCTATGTAACCTTTTTCAACAAAAAAAAATTGGGCCTAAAACTCATCATTTTCGGTCCCCTTTTCACCCCCCTGGGGGGGGGTTCTAGTGTCTGTAGGGCCATAAAATTTCATGGCACAATCACCTATCCCCTAAGGATCATTTTTCAACAAAAAGAAATTGGACCTAAAAATCATCATTTTCGGTCCCCTTTTCGGTCCCCTGGTTCTAGTGTCCGTAGGGCCATAAAACTTCATGGCACAATAATCCATCCCCTAAGGATCCTTTTTCAACAAAAAAATTTTCAGTGGGGGGAGCCGCCGGGGCCCAATGGGGCTGCGGATGATCTCCTTAACCGAGGTTACAACTTACAAAAGAGCTAGTGACACCGGGAGTCATTGGATCGTCGTCACTAACGCATTGTGTCGCAACCGAGCTGAAGAAGGCGTAGCGCGCGACCAGTACCTGTATTCTTTGAATTGTGCGTCAAGTCGTGATGTGATAATGTACTTGGAAAAATTATACGCGAACGTGAAGAACATAACGAAAGTCGAGATTGAGTGTCTCGAAGTACAATACCAAATAGATGGAGAGAGTTGCGGTGCATTCTCACTGGCATTTTTGACGTCCGTGGGAAATGGAGAAAACCCGTGCCTCGTCACTTGTGTGAAGGAGAATATGCGTTCCCATATAAAATATTTTTAGAAGAAAATGTCTAATGCCCTTCCCTTCGTTGAAAAAAACGAGAAATTTCACGATAAAAGCAGCGAAAATAATTGGACTGGATGGACCGGAAGTTATTACTCGTCGAACAATTAGCCTTGAAAAATAACTTGGCTCTCTCGAATACTGTAGGTTATTTCAAGCGGCTAGTATAATTTACTGATGAGATTCCTTCAAACGTGCTAGATTAATCAAATTATGAATCGGAAGTTATATTTATAGCGAAGGAATATCAAATATGCTAAGTTGCCAGTTGATCCATCAGTGTCCCGTGAATACAAACCGCTTCCAAAGCATATAAAAAACTAAAGCTGTTAGAGAATGTAAGGAGAAGGAAAATGTTTCACGACATATTGAAAATCTCTGTCCCTTAACATGCAAAGTGCAGTTGATTATGAAACCATAATTAAGTTCATATGTCCCCTATGTGTAAAACATTTTTAGCTATTTGTTACTCATAAGTATTATCAATTTATTACGGTGCCTCTATTTTATCCCACGTACCCATATCTGTCTGTTGTTAATGAGAATACTGAGAGGATGAAAAAGTTGTTGTTTTGAAACTGTAACTTGATTTTCATGAAAATCCGGTCATAATATTAGAAACTAACTCACTTAGAAACTTTTACGTTCCCTAAGTCATTATAATTTATATCTTAATTATTTCTGTCAACGATTACGAGCAACAAAGCCGTCAGTTCAATGTAGCTGGGCAACGGTCATTTGCATTATTACCATTTTTTGTCGTATTTTCTGTACTTTTGTTTTTATTTATGATTTTTTGGTCGAAGGAGCTTAATCCTAGAGCCATGAAGAAAAATGCTCTGATAATATTCAGTACTGAACCTTTAATGAGGACTAACTGCAGATTTCACTAGTCAGATTACACATGCTTATTGCTTCAAACGAGAATTATCGCTACCCCCAGTAAGCTTCACATGTTTCAGTTTCACATCACTATAAATAGACGAATGAAAAACATCCAAGCTGCGCATAAGTTTTTGAAAACAAATTTTAATGCCATCCAAACGATGAGCAAGCTCTGAAATTCATTGTGTAGGCTTGTGTACTTGTTTTTTGATGTGCGGGTTGTGCTATGGTTGGTGTGACTTATTTTTGGCTAACCTTTTCTCTATCTGTTCAAGTAGCGTTTCGTGATATAATTCTTTCAGGGATAATGTAAAATTTCATAAAATACTGGCTCATAATAAATATGGCGTAATTTGTTTTCAAACATGTTTACGTGACAGGATCTGAGGAGTCATAGACAGTTGCAACTTTCTATTCCTAAGCATAGAATGAATAAAAAAATTTTGTTGCAATAAAGGCAATATAAAATTTAAGGCCCAAATTTTAGCCTCACTTTGCGGCGAGATGAATTTTGGCAGTTGGCCTAAATAGGGGGGCTGGAAATACAGCCTACTCACTACACAAGAAGAAAACAGAATTTTAAACAATTAATGCGACTGGCTTCGGAGAACAAGTGGCGGATGTAAAAAAGGACACGCGATCAACTCGTCTTCGATGATGAAGAAGTTATAATTTCATTGATGGCCTGGCTATTTGGAGTTCGTAGGTGCAATAGTTTAGAAATTAGGGTCAGTGGAAAATGAAACTTATCGGTCGACCTCGATGCCTCCCCCCCACGAGGGAGCGAGAATTTTTATCTTAAGCCTTCCAAAGCACTCACAGATTCCGTTCCTCCCTGAGAGTTATGTGAGACACCCCTTCCCTCTCTAGAAGAGGCCTTTTCCAGCTAAGAACTTGATACTAACTTTTTATTTCTGCAGTAACGCTTTAAAAACCTAAGAAAACTACTTAGGACCTTATATATGAAATTTAAAACCTCATAAATCTATACTGGGTTAATATTTAGTTCTGAGTTTAACTCAATCGTTATCGTTATTTGCTAATTCGTGTACATTTTCAGCTCTCTTCAATTTAACCGATAATATTGACATTATCTGTTTTTCGTTCATGCTCTCACATAAGTGAGGAATGATCTGAAATCACATCTAGTGTTTATAACTCATAGCCCGCCCGTCGTTATATCTATTAATGCATCCATTTTTGTGTTCTCGAAGAGTGTCTCTGTCTGTCACGAACACGAAATCAGCGTTTGACAGGTTCGTTTCTCGTCACTTTTAGACAGCGCTGCATTATTAAGGTCACCGTGGCATTCCCAGAGCAGCTTATGGGTGTTGGAGAACCTTGCTTTCTGTTATCCTTCAGAAAGCGTATGAAAGTTTTATGATACAATCCAGCGTGGAAAATGAATTGGTGTTTAAAATGAAACCAATTTCAAGTTTGTTGGTGCAATAGTTCAAGAATTAGAATGCGCCCCAAATTAGCTTTGAAGAGAAAATAGGCCGACCATTACGCGGGTAGGGGACCCTCTATCCATACTTTTCCAGAAAGTGTATGAGAGCTTTATTTTACGCACCGGCGCAGAAAATGAATCGTTATTCAAACTGAAACCAATTTGAAGTTTGTAGGTGCAAAAGTTTAGGAATTAGAATGCGCCCCCAAATGAGCCTCATAAAGAAAATCGGCCGACTATTGAGTGGACACGGGAGCCTCGCTTCCTGCTCCCCACGAGAGCGTAAAATTTTTTGAAAGTACATATAAATACTGTTATCGTAACGAGCATTAATTTAGTACTAATTTCAAGGTTGCACATCTTACAGTTTAGAAATAACCCTATTTGCCCGGGTGATTCAGAGGTTCTTTCGGAGGGGTTTAGATCAGTGCTCAAAAATGGCTAGCCGGTGAGAGAAAGCTTTAGTGGACTACCTGCATTTTTCCTTTCAGCTCCGTCGACCGTGGAATCAGCCAAAGATGCACTTTCCGCAAAACGAAGCGACTTTCATCACATTCGACCGAGCAAACGGCCCATGACGCGATTTTCAGCTCCGACGACCGCGCAATCGGCCGAAGATGTACTTTTCACCACCGTCGACTGGACAAACGGCAAAAGACGCAATTTTCATCACATTCGACAAAGCAAACGGCCCAAGACACGCTTTTTAACTCCGTCAACCGTGAAATCGGCAAAAGATGCACTTTTCACCTCCGTCAAATGGGCAAACGACATAGGACGCGATTTTCAACGCATTCGACTGAGTAAAGTGCCATAAATACGCTTTTCAGCTCCGTCGACCGTGGAGTCGGCGCCAGATGCACTTTTTACCTACGTCGACTAAGCAAACGCCAAAGGAGGCAATTCTCATCACATTAGACAGAGGAAACGGCCCAAGATGGGCTTTTCTGCTCCGTCGACCGCGCAATCGGCCAACGATTCATTTTCACATTTGTCGACTGGGGGAAACGCCAAAGGACGCGACTGTCACCATATTCGACCGAGCAAACAGCCCAAGATTTGGTTTTCAGATCCATCGACCGAGCAATAGGCTTAAGATGTACTTCTCACCTCTGTCGACTGGGCGAACGGCAAAGGATGCGATCTTCACAACATTCGACCAAACTTACAGCCCAAAACACGCGTCTCAGCTCCGTCGACCGTGGAATCGGCACAAGATGCACATTTCACTTCCGTCAAATGGGCAAACGGAAAAAGACGCGATTGTCACCACATTTGAACGAGCAAATGGCCAAAGACGCACTTTACTGCTCTGTCGACCGTGCAATTAGCCCAAGATGCACTTTTACCTTCTGTCGACTAAGACAACGCCAAAGGACGTGATATTCATCACATTACAACATTCATCAAATTAGAACTATAAAACAACACAAGACGCGATTTTCAGCTCCGTCGCCTGTGGAATCGGCCCAAAATGAATTTTTCGCCTCTGTCCACTGGGAAAACCATAAAGGACATGATTTTCACCGCATTTGAACGAGCAAACAGCCCAGGACGTGGATTTCAGATCCCTCTACCGCACAATCGGCCCAAAAGGTACTTTTTGCATTCGTCGAATTGGAGAACGGCATAAGACACGATTTTCACCACATGCGAACGAGCAAAAGACCAAGACGTGCATTATTGCTCCGTAGACTGCGCAATCGGCCCAACATGCACTTTTCACCTCCGCCGACTTGGCTAACGCCAAAGCACGCGATTTCAACACATTTGACCGAGGAAACAGCCCAAGATACGCTTTCAGCTCAGTTGAATACGCAATCGTCCCATTATGCACTTTTCAACAACGTCGTTTGCGCAAACGCCAAAAGAGGATTTTTCACCACGTTCGTCCTAGTAAACTTCCCGAAATGCGCTTTTAATCTCCATCGACCGTGGAATCGGCCCAAAATGCACTTTTCACCTACGTCGACTGGGCAAACGTCAAAGAGCGCGATTTTCGCCACATTCGATCGAACAAATAACCCAAGAAGGGCTTATTAACTCGGACGACCGTGGAATCGGCCCAAAATGCACTTTTCACCTACGTCGACTGGGCAAACGTCAAAAGACGCGATTTTCACCGCATTCGACCCAGTAAACGGCATAAGGCACTCTTTTTACCTTCGTCGACCGTGAAATCGGACAAGCTGATTTTTCACCTCCGTCGACTGGGCAAACGCCAAAGGACGCGACTTTCACCACATCCGACCGAACGAACATCCAAAGACGCACTTTTCAGCTCCGTCGACCGCGCAATCGGCCAAAGATTCATTTTTCACTTCCGTAGACTGGGCAAACGCCAAAAGACGCGACTTTCACCACATTCGACTGGGCAAATAGCCCAAGACGTGGTTTCAGATCCGTTGACCGAGCAATCGGCTAAAGATGTACTTCTCATCTCCGTCGACTGAGCGAACGGCAAAGGACGCAATTTTCAACACATTAACCTAGGAAATAGTCCTACATGCGCTTATCAGCTCCGTTGAACATGCCGTCGGCCCAAAATGCAATTTTCACCTCTTTCGACTGGGCAAACACCATGAACGTAATTTTCCCCACGTTTGACCGGGCAAACGGAATAGGACGATTTTTTCAGCTCTGTCTACCGTTTAATCGGCCCTAGATTCACATTTCTCCTTTGTCGAGTATGCAAATGCCATAGAACGCAATTTTCAACACATTAGACCGAGAAAATGGCCCGAAATGTGCTTATCAGCTCCGTTGAACGCGCAATCGGCCCAAACTGCAATTTTCAACTACGTATCGGGGCAAAAACCAAAGGGCACGATTTTCACGACTTTCGACCGACCAAACGGCCTAAGGTAAGCTTTTTAGCTCCGTTGACCAAAATGCGCTTATCATCTACGTCGACTCTGCAAACGTCAGAGGACGCGATTTTCACCACATTCGACTGAACAAACTGCTCAGTACGCGCTTTTCAGCTCCGTCGACCGTGGAATCGGCCTAAGATGAACTTTTCAGTTTTGTCGACAAGGCAAACGCCAAAGGACGAGATTTTCACTACATTCGACCATGCAAACAGCCTACGTAGCGTTTCCCAACCTCGTCGACCGCGCAATCGGCCAAAGATTCACTTTTTACCTCAGTCGGTTTGCCAAACGCCAAAAAAAGAAAACGAATATTTGGCAAACGCCAAATATTCATGATATTAAACCGACGAAACGACCCTTGACACGATTTTCAGCTCCGTCGACCGTGGAATCGGTCCAAGATGCATTTTTCGCCTCCGATCACTGCATGGGCAAACCATTAAAGACGCGATTTTCACCACATTTGAACGAGCAAACGCCCAAGACGTGTTTTTCAGATCGGTTGACCGTGCAATCGGCCCAAGATATTTTTTTCCCTCCGTCGAATGGGCAAACGGAAAGAGACGCGATTTTTCCCACAGTTAAACGAGCAAATGGCAAAAGACGCGCTTTATTGCTCCGTCGACCGACCGTTGAATCGGCCCAAGATGCACTTTTAACCTTCGTCGAATGAGCAAACGCCAAAGGACGCGATATTCATCACATTAAAACGACGAAACGACACAAGACGCGATTTTCAGCTCCGTCGACTGTGGAATCGGCCTAAGATGCAGTTTTCGCCTCCGTCCACTGGGAAAACCAGGAAGGACGCGAATCGAATTTCATCGCTTTGGAACGAGGAAACAGCCCAAGATGCGCCTTCAGCTCAGTTGAATACGCAATTTTCCCACAACGCACTTTTCACCTACGTCGTTCGCACAAACGCCAAAGGACGAGTTTTTCACAACATTCTTCCTAGTAAATCGCCCGATATGAGCTTTTAATCTCCATCGACTGTGGAATCTGTGGTAAATAAAAAATTATAATAGTCGTACAGCATCACCACTAGCTGATCCTTGCTTGCCGGTAACTATTCTGAATACAACATTCGTGCTAAATGCAACTTGCGCACAGTATTTATAGGCCAACTGCTCGCAGAGCAGGCAGTACAAGGGCTGAACTCAGAATACTCCCGAACTCAGAACGCAGTACAACCGGAGAACACTCCAGATTCTGAAGCCGTTGACCCTCTATAATCTATTCTAGACCGTTCTAGAGAAGCGTTTGTTATAATACGCTTCTCGTAGAGAAGATCATCGTCAACACGGCGAGCTAAATTGCCATGTGCCGGGGTCGTCGTCCTGTCTGTATCTCGTCGTCCGTCCCGCAATCCGTCACATCTACAAAAGGTAACTCCGAGCGAGCCTCCTGGGCACTTCTGAAGACCTTCTCACACCACGTCGGTCTTCGCCAGCTCCTTTGCTTCATGGTCAACGTTCTAGAGGTTAGTTACTGGTTAGCTTGGCGTTAGCTAGCTGGTGTTGATAGAGTCGGCTATATTAAAACCTATAACGTAACCCACGCTTGCCTAGGCGAAACCTATAAATCTAGCCATACAGCTAGCCTCAGTGCTATTAGTACGCCCTAGAACTCAGTGTTATTAATACGCGCTATAACTCAGTGGTACTAGTACGCCCTATAACTCAGTGGTATTAGTACGCCCTATAACTCAGTGCTATTAGTACGCAATATAATTCAGTGCTATTAGTACGCCCTATTACTCAGTGCTATAAGTACGCCCTATAAATCAGTGCTATTAGTATGCCCTGAAACATAGTGCTATTAGTACGCCCAATAACTCAGTGCTATTAGTACGCCTTTTAACTCGTTGATATTAGTACGCCCTATAACTTAGTGCTGTTAGTACACCTATAAACTTTATTTCACCAGGCAACGGGAGATGGAGATCGGAGTTGAGGACCTGTGCCCTTGTGGTCGTCTACTGAAGTGATACCTACTCCTAGTACTCCATCGCAGCGTCCGGGAACTACTCTATTTCAAGATACTCGTTTGGCAGTTTATATTGGTGCCAATAAACTACTCCCGGCTGCAGGGTTTCTATTTCTTAAACCCCTTTCCCCAAAATCTTTCGTAGAATCGGCCCAAAATGCATTTTTCACCTACGACTACTGGGCAAACATCAAAGGACGCAATTTTCACCACATTCGCCAGAGAAAATAGCCCAAGACGGGATTTTTAACTCCGTCGACCATAGAGTTAACACAAGCCGCACTTTTCACCTCCTTCAACTAGGCACACGCCATAGGACGCGATTTTCACTATATGCGACCAAACATACAGCTCAAGACGCGCTTTTCAGCTCTGGCGACCGTGGAATCGGCCCAAGATGCACTTTTCACCTCTGTCGACTGGGCAAACGCCGGAGGACGCAATTTTCACCACATTCGACCGGGCGAACGGCATAAGGCGCTTTTTCAGCTCCGACCACTGTGAAATCGGCCAAAGACACAATTATCTCTTCCGTCGCCTGGAAAAAACGCCTGAGGACGTGATTTTCATCGCAATAGACCTAGGAAAAATCCCAGGATGCGCTTTTCAGCTCCGTTATGCACGCAATCGTCCCAAGATGCACGTTTTACCTACGTTGATGGGGCGAACAAAAAATACGCGATTGTTACCACATTCGAACGAGCAAATGGCCCATGACGAGCTTTTCAGTTTTGGTGACCGCAGAATCGCCACATGATGCACTTTTCACTTCCTTCGATTGGGCGAACGGTAGAAGATGCGATTTTCATTACATTTGGCCAAGCAAACAGCCTAAAACGCGCTTTCAGCTTCATCGACTGCGCAATCGGCCCATGATAAACTTTTGCACTCCGTCGACATGGCAATCCGCAGAGGACGCGAATTTCACCACATGCAACCGAGCAACGGCACAAGAAATAATGGAAGAATGAAAGAAAAACGGTTATTTCTAAAATCGGTGCAACAGCTCCATCGCCTGCGCAATTGGCCCAAGATGCACATCTCACCTCTGTCGACTTGGCAAACGGCAAAAAACGCGATTTTTTCACCATGTTCGACCGAGCATATGGCCCAAGATGCACTTTTTAGCTCCGTCGATTGTGGAAACGGCCCAAGATGCAATTTTCACCTCCGTCAACACGGCAAACGTCAAAAAACCCTCTTTCCACCAAGTTAAACCGACGAAACAGCCCAAAATACGCTTTTCAGCTTCGTTCAACAAGCAATCGGCGCAAGATCCACTCTTCACCTCCGTCGACTGAGCGAACGGTAGAAGACGAGATTTTCACCACATTCGACTGAGAAAACGACCCAAGACGCGCATTTTTGCTCCGCCGACCGTCGAATCGGCCCAAGATGCTTTTTTCACCTCCGTAAAATAGGCAAGCGCCAGAGGACGCGATTTTCATCAAATTTGACCTAGTAAACGGACCAAATTGCGCTTTTCTGCTCTGTTGAACACGCACTCAGCCCAAGATGAACTTTTCACCTCCGTCGACTGGGCGAGAGGCAAAAGACGCGAATTTCACTACATTGGAACGAATAAACGGCACAAGATGCATTTTCCAGCCCGTTGATACGCAGTCGGCCCAAAATGCAGTTTTCAGCTACTTCGACTGGGAAAACGCCAGAAAACGCGATTTTCATCTCATTGGACCGAGAAAACGGCCCAAAACGCGTTTTTCATTTCCGTCGACTTTGCAAACGGCAAACGACGCGATTTTCACCACATTCGATCGAGGAAACGGCCCAGGACGCGGTTTTCAGCTTTTTCGATTAGTCAATCAGCCCCAATTGCACTTTTCACATCTGTTGACTGTCCAAACGTGAAAGACACGATTTTCAATACATTCGACCGAGCTAACAGCTCAAAACGAGCTTTTCAGCTCCGTCGACTACGCAAACGGCGCAGAATGCACAAACCACCTAGGTCGACTGCGTGAACGGCAAAGGACACAATTTTCAACACATTCGACCGAGTAAATTGCCTAAGGCACGCTTCACACGTCCTTCAAACGTGCAATCGGCCCAAAGTTCACTTTTTACCCGTGTCGAATGGGGCGAACAGCAAAAGACGTTTTTTTCACCATCACTATATTCGACCCAGCAAACAGCCCAAGATGCGCTTTCAGCTTCGTCGACCGCGCAATCGGCCTACGATAAACTTTTCAACTCTGTCGAATGGGCAATCAGCAAGGGACGTGCTATTCATCACATTCGACCAAGCAAACAGCATAAGACGCGGCTTTCAGCTTCGTCGGCGACGCAAACGGCTCAAAATGTGCTTTTCACCCCATGCGACTGAGTAAACAGCGAATGTTGCAATTTTCACCAAAGTCGACCTAGGAAGTGGTCTAACACGTATTTTCCATCTCCTTCGAGTGTTCAATAGGCCCAAGATGCACTTTTTACCCCAGTCACGTGGGAAAACTGCAAAGGACGCGTTTTCACAACATTCGACCGTGCAAAATGCCTAGGACGCCCCTTTCATCTCTGTCGACCGCGCACACAGCTAAAGATGTAGATTTCACTTCCGTTGTCGGGCAATCGGTAGAGAATGCGATTTTAAACACATTCAACCGAACAAGAGCCTAAGACGCGCTTTTCAGCTCCATCGATCATGCAAACGGCTCAAATGCGTTTTTCACCTTATGCGACTGCAGATATGGCAAAGGACGCAATTTTCACCACATTCGACCGAGCAAACTATCGACCGTGCAATCGGCTCAGGATGAACTTTTCACCTCCGTTGACTGGGCACGCGAAAGACATGATTTTCATGATATTCGTCATAGCTAGTGGTCCAAGACGCGTTTTTCAGCTCTGTCGACCGAGCAATCGGCCCCAGAAGCACTTTCACCTTCGTCGAATGGGCAAACGGAGAAGGACGCGATCTTCACCACATTCAAGCGACCAAACGGCCCAAAAACGCGCTTATCATTGCTTTCGACCGCGCAATCGGCCAAATATACACTTTCCTCATCCGTCGACTGGGTATACGGCAATGGACGCCCTTTTCACAACATTCAGTTTTTTTCCGGAAATACAGGTGTTTAAGATTTATTTCTAGCATTGGTAATTGGCAAACTATCGGTAAACTCCTTCGATGGGCGATCTAAATTATTAAAACAGCTTTTTACGAAGTTCATAAAACTTATTTCCGAACGGTGAACTTCTGAGATTTAGAGGAGACTGTAATGATTTCTTCTAAAGTTCATTTAACTTACGATGTATTACCCTATGGGCTTATTTCATCTCCCTACTATTGTTAACTAATTTCCTACCTACGTATTTACGGCTGGACACCTTTCTATCACTGTTTCATCTTTTTTCCTTTTCCTTAATAGACCTCTTAACGTGGCTAACCGACCCACCGAGTGGAAACTATCTTGGGTGAGTGAAGCTCACTATTTTGACTATTAAATCAGTGATCTGAAATTCTCCCTCACTACTTCGCCGTGTCGGAGCCCCAAGTTAATTCTTATGTTTTTTTCTGCTTCCAGTATCTTCTGCTGCTAGTATAGTTACGGCTACGTACCCTGGGAGGCTGTGGTCGGCTGCTTCCCCGTAACGCTACTGGGAGTTTATGTCCGGACTCGTTTGCGGATGTGGGATTAGTTGGCGCTACTGCGGGGTGCGCCTTTGCAGATTAATATCTATATTCGTGTACCATTTGAGTTGCTCACTTTTTACGGTGTTTATTTATTCATTTGTTTACAATGTTATTTTGTTCCTTCAGGGAGCTGATCAGCCTGGTTCCTGCTGCTCTTCCTTAACCACCTCAATACGTGATATGGGATGACTCCCATATCACGCAGAATACAAAGGAATCCCCACATGTTTAATGTGGTTCCGTTTAAGGTGGCCTGAAATCAAACTGTCAGAATTCGACGAGTTGAGCAAATCTGCAGCTTGCTTAATAGATAGTGCATTATCACTATAAATTGAACTAGGAACACCGAACCCGGCGCAGAACCTAATTAAGGCCGACAGGAAAGAACCCGTCGACATATCTGGAACAAGTTCCAAATGAGTGGACCGTATAATGAGGCTCATAAAAATTATCAAGTACATTTTAGATGAATCATTTGTTAGTTTTAAGTTAAAGTATCCCTTAAAGTCAACGCTCACATGATTATAAGGTCTAACTAAATTTACTTACCCACAATATAGTCAGTTGGCTTATGGTATTGCAAAGCTAGTGCATTATATTTCCTACAAAATATACAATGCTTGAACTCCACCTTAATTAGCGGTTCAGGCTGTAACCAACCCATGCAATAACCCATGTTATGCGAGGTGTCGAGAGGGGACGCCACACCAAGGTGCTTACATTTTCGATTAGAATACTCTATAATTAAGTTAGAAAAATAACAATTCCAGGAAAGAAGTTTTGGGGTAGCGATGTCATACGAAACATTTATGCACTTATATAGACGTCCTCTGGATCGTAGTAGAACGTTGCAGTTTAAAAAAAGGTTAAGATCACAAATCAAACCAGGAACCACGCTATCATTGGGGTTGGGTAAAAAGGTTAATTCCCTGCTGAAAAGCCATACGTATCGCAACAGGAGCGCTTCGCTCCTCGCCCTTACTCAGCCTGTATGCCAATTCTGGAATTAAACCTCTAGAAACATATCGAAATATCAAGAAATTGAATCCATATGCACGCATCGCAGTAAATCCATCCCACCCTCTGCACAACATGATAAACTATGAAGACCGAGAGAGTGACGACGATGACCATGTTGAAAATCACACATATGGAAGAAGTTTTCTACATAGAGCTGAACAGTTAAGAAAAGTAAATCGTATACCAATGAGATCAATACTCCTGGAAGTACCTCCACCCTGCCCACTATGGATGATGAAAATTACACAATGCACAGACCTCTACAAAACATCAAAAACTCAGTGACAGCACATGAGCTAAGAGGATCCTTCCTACAACATCGAGATCAACACAAGAACTCTATAGGCGTATATACAGACGGATCAAAAACTGCCACAGGGTTTGGATTCGCCTACGTGCACACTAGTGTCCAAAATTCCCAGCGTATTTGTAATAATGCCAGTGTTTATACAGCGGAATTATACGCCATTTACAGCGCTTTGAATTCCTTAGCTACAAGACATGAGAACTCAATCACAATATATAGTGACTCGCGTAGTGCCATTGAAGCAATCATTCATACTCCAGCTAAAAATCCACTTGTTCAAATGATTCAATGTCGTATTATTCTATTAAATAAATCAGTAACCCTTTGCTGGACTCCCAGCCACATCGGAATAATACTCAACGAACGAGTAGACAAACTAGCTCGGGAGGCCACTTGTGCAGCGGAAAGAGCACAGCTCCAGTTGCCCCGACCCGACGTCAAGTGCCTGGTAAAGCGTGTCTTGACGCTGAGCTGGAGACACCAATGGGAAGCCATCGCTAATAATAGATACAGACTAATAACTGGAGACATAACTCCTCTACCTAATGCAACTTCAACGAACCGATCGTGTGAAATAATACTGACCCGTCTGCGAATAGGACACACGAGATTGACACATGGCCACCTAATGGAAGGAAGACCAATCCCGTATTGTGACGATTGTATCGTTCCACTGACAGTGAATCATTTGATTGTGGAGTGCCCCTCCTTTGCAGAGGAGCGACGACGTCATTTCGGAGCCCCGCCATACCTCCTCGTAAATATATTAACACTAGCTGCTGCCACCGCCCTCAACGGCCCTTTACACAGGTACCTAATAGAAACAGACCTATATCCTAAAATTAAAATGAAGCTTGAAACACAATAGCCAAATAAGTCAAATAATGGTTGAGCGCATAGTGCTATTAACTCGAACACTCTGTTCAGAGGTGACTCCAGCGTGGGTAAGTCGCTCGGCCAGAAAAACATTGGTGAGTTGCTGGAATCCCGTGGTTGGGTAACAGCTGCCACCACTAAGACTCTGTGTGCGCAAATGAATTAATCACCAAATCTACTAAACTAAACGAAACCTAGAAAAACGGAATATTCTAATCTCTACACAAACACTCAAATACTGTATGGGTATTCACTGTTGAATCGCCCCGTTGCATCTATGGTGGTTAAATAGTAATAATAATAATAATAATAATAATAATAATCCCTGCTGAAAAGCTTGCTCTGTTCGTTTTCATCAACGATTTCCCCACCATGCCGGCAAACACAAAAATCTCAATGTATGCTGATGACGTACAAATTGCCATGACAAGCTCAACAGCAGATTTAACAGAAACACAAGCCAACGCTGAAAACCTTCTGAGAAATCTGAAATTGTGGTATGACCATAACGGCCTCAAACTTAACGCAAGTAAAACGCAATGCATTATTTTTGGATCACAGAATGCGACTGAAAATTTACCACCATTCAAGCTAACATTTGGAGACGATACAATTAAACCAGTCGATAAGGTTAAAAATCTGGGTGTTTGGTTTGACAAAAATATGACTTTCAATTCACACGTCGAAACAATGTGCAACAAAATTAACGGAACCTTAATGTTCTTTCATCGTATAAAGAACACACTTGACGAAAAATCTAGATTATTAGTGATTCAGTCTTTAGTTTTATCGCGTCTGGACTACTGCAGTCTTGTGTGGGGAGACTTACCTAAATGTCGTCAGGAAGAGTTGCAAAAATGTGTAAACTTCGCCGCCAAAGTGGTATGCAAAGGAAATTTCAATAAATACGATCATGTCACCCCTCTTTTAAAAAAACTCGACTGGATCCCAATACCGAACAGATTCATGATCCAGAAAGCTCGACGAGTATTCTCCTTTCTGTACCTCCCCCAAAGTAATGCAGAGGTGGTAAAATTTTTTCCATCTAATATCCCAAACGAAAGACCAAACCGGAGGAACGATGTTTTAGTCAGTTACCGTTCATCTAACGTGGGACAAAAAGCTCTTTCAGTTTCTGGAGCTTTTTTGTGGAACAAGCTTCCCCAGCAAATCAAAAACTCTAAAACTGGAAAAGAATTTAGAGTAAATGTGTCACGTCATTTTGCATCTCTGTCATAGGGCCTGCAGCATCTCGGTGTGAACTTCCCATCTATCAGAAATTTTACTTTTTCCTGAAATTTCTGTTAGAAATTTAGAAACTATTTCATTTTACGTTTACTAAGCGATTCGCATATTAAACTTACTTATTTCTGTCGACAACAATGAGCACCACAGCCGTCAGTTCAGTGCAGCAGAACGAACGTTCTTTCCATAATTAGGAGTATTTCCTCATATTTATTTTGTCATTTCTTTCTCTTTTCAGTATTAATATTTAACGTCCGTATGACAAATACACCATGAAATACATTTTGTGTGTACACCAATAAACAGGTTTATAGATGTGAGGGTTGTGCAAAGTTTATAATGAATTAAATTTTTGACTAACGTTGTCTCGCTATTTCAAAATCATTCTCGAAGATGTTTTCAATCGATTTTCGGCTGAGCTGGGGGGAAAGGGGTAATTTAAGCATTGCATTTAGTCTTTTTATTTTATTTATTTTTTTTTTCGTGCGTTCAGCGCACACTAGCACTGAACTTTCAAATCGGAAAAAACTCTAAATTTCTGTAATCGAAATGATTATTTTGGATCAAGGCCTAATCTTCCTATATGTGCCAATTTTGTGAATATTCTCCACTCAGATGTGATATCCGGCCACAATGTTACTCCATTTTATCCCACGTACACATGTCCGTATAATGCTGAAGAGTTGTGTTGCTTCTTGACTATAACTTGATTTTTCTTAAAAATTTCTGTGAAGAAATTAAAAAACAGCTCATTTTTATGTTTTTCGAAGTCTTCTCTTCCTTTTAGTTATCTTTTGCGAAAAATTACTTAGGATTACAGTGAGCTCAGCTGTCATTTTCTGTGTAGTAGATGGTAGGTTGCTTCTTTCTTTTATCTTATATATGTATTTTTTTTTCTAATATTTTATTTTCAATAAGTATATATATATTAATATGTGTGTGTACGTGTGTAGGTATATATATGTATCTACATAAATAGATATACATGTTTCTATTTCATTTCTTTACGCATGAACCATTCGGTTAATAAATTTTATTTCAATAGCGAAATGATTCAAAAATAGATCTAGCACTTCCCCAGAGGGCATTTCTGTGAATCGGATTAATGTCACATAAAATTGATGAAATAAAGTGCAATTGGAGCATATGAATCGTAGTAAAATTATCTTTCTGTCCGTATGTTGTGCAAGCTATGAATTTTGATATTGAATATATGTTTGTTTACCCATTTCTACCAATATTTTTTAGATATTTGTCAATCATGAGTGGTAACCGGCTTACACTGTATCTCTATTTTATCCCATGCACCCATGTCCGCATGATGTGGTGAATATCGAGAAGATATGAAATATGTTTTTGGTGGTGATAGGGCTTTGCATATTTTTAGGGCATATTTTTCATTTCTCATTCAACTACCCTTGACAGAGATAGACTATTGGCAAGCCACGTGTGGTTTATCTATTAGTACGCCTCGTATATTTTGTCTATTAATATGCCTCGTATGGTCTATCTATTTTGTACACCTCTGATAGCTTGTCTATTAGTACTCCTCGTATAGTTTGCCTATTATTATCATGCCTCGCATGGCTTATCTATTTGTACACCTCGGATGGTTTGTCAATTAGTACTCCTAGTATAGAACTTTTGTTAGACTACTAGCACACCACAAATGGTTTGTCTATTAGTACACCTCGTATATTTTGTCAATTAATATGCCTCGTATGGTCTATCTACTTGTACACCTCTAACAGTTTGTCTATTAGTACACCTCGTATAGTTTGTCTATTATTATGCCTCGTATGGCTCATCTACTTGTACACCTCGGATGGTTTGTCAATTAGTACTCCTCGTATGGAACATTTGTTTTAGGATGCCCTATATTTAAGAAACTTTTAAAAGCCAATATGTTGGCATGTATCTCATGTGACAATTTGGAAATAAACGTTTTTTTTTTTTTCAACTGGTACAAACGAGCTTTAGCCAACCGCTCTTGCTTACTTGCAGTTTTACGCAAACAAAGATCAGCACCTTAAAAAGCTGAGCCGTAACACCGATCAACTTCTCAAAACTACTAGACCTGGCAACGGGGAAAACTGGCTTTACATCAATCATATCGGCTTGATTAAGACAGCCTACTACGATTTTTGAAATGACAGGCATAGATTACAACGCATAAACTGGCCACTGGAAGTCAGTTTTACACAAAAATTCCGGGCCGCGCTTCCACTAAGGCAATATTTTACTAAATTCTTGCATGGTTAGGCCTCTAGTTAATAAACATGCGGGATTCAACTCTAATGGAATATACTAAAATACACGTTCAAGTTTGTAGTCTTCCAACATTTTTTCTCTGAAGTACAAAATATCTTCTATCCTATTGTCGATACCGTCGTGAGGTCGACGTGAGGGTTCGTGGAAAAGGGGCTGTCGTCTGTGCAGCTACCCTTTTCCGGGGCGCTAGCTTTTATGTGCAGCTGCCCTTCCTGAGGTTCGTGGGGGTATCACTTACGCCGTATTTAGTCCGCTAGGGCAACAGAAGTAGTTTCTGTATGTGCCGAACTACGGCGATACCGTTAGGTGAGATTTGTGTAGGTACCACCTGCGCCGTAATTAGTCCGCTAGGGCAACAGAAGTAGATTCTGTTTGTGCCGAACTACGGTGGTACCGCTAGAATGAGGTGTGTGGATACCGCCTACGCCGTATTTAGTCCGCTAGGGCAACAGAAGTAAATTCTGTTTGTGCCGAACTACGGCGGTATCGTTAGAAAGACGAACAACTGTCTGCGCCGTAATCAGTCCGTTAGGGCAACAGAAGTAAATTCTGTTGTGCCGAAGTGCGACAGCGTCTTCCTTTGCGACAAACTATGCGGAATAGTTTGTCTTCCCAAGGTGATTTCCTTAAACCCCTTTTTAGGCGAGAGTGTCGTAATAGGCTAATGCCTGTGTCAAAAAGGAGAAAGGACACCCTTTCGACCTCAGGATCTGAATTTTTTTTGCAGAACCTCGTTACAACGCCTCTTAAATAGACAGATACATTTCAGCAAAGAACATAATTTTATTTATTTTCTGTGAAATAGCGTACATATACATGAGTTACTGCATAACACAATACAACACGCAAAATTACATTTTAGATGTTTGTGCCATTCGACTAAGTATTCAAAATAGTATGGGAATATTAAAACACAATACAAATGAAACTTAGGGGCTAACTAAAGTAAATGCACAGACGCATCATCAGCGCAGAGAAACAGACCTAGGGCCCGTACCGGGAACTGAACACATAAAGAAAATACTCATGATTATGGGTAACTATAATAAAGACTCGGCAACACCTGTGCGGCCTGACACCTATTTTTTGCAAAATATTATTCGTTTTATTATGTCCGTTAAATCCATGAGAGTACTTTATGGGCATCAATACCAAAGGTTATAGAGGTTATATTCACCTCATATAACGACTTCAGCAGGTTATTTAAACACTAAAATGCATAAGACCGCTAGGAGTTCTAAGGTTGGAAGACTCTTTGCTTGGCAGTTCTATTCTTGTAAAAAAGAAGATTAGGGTGAAAGGAATTTTCCCTTTGAATTAAAGCGCAAATAACACAACCGTAATGACTCTTTGATTCGTCAGTGAACACGACCAATTGAGTGCTCCTATCAGATGAGAAAACCTGGCGCTCGAAAGTGAACTTGTGCAACTGTTCCAATTCCCTGCATGAGGAATGGAATTTAAATTTTACATTATCTGATACTTCAGCATCACAACTTAGTCTAAGTTTCCAGTGCTCCCTCATCAAAGACTTTCCCTTGACGGTAATTGGGCTCACGAGACCCGAGGGGTCGAAACAATTAGCAATACAAGAAAATGTGGATCTTTTCGTTACTTCAACAGCGTCATCCACGCTATTGACCAAAACCTGGAGAGAGTCAAACTCCAGATGATAACTATATCCTAATACTTTCTCACATTTCTCCACCTGATCACTGGAAACTCCATCCCTCTTGAATATACCTTGCAAACCTTTGAAGTAACTAGACCAAGATCTGAGATCGAAGCCTCCCGCTTCCATCCATTCACCTTTGGCCACACAAACATTCAAGATCTCATCGTCATCATTAATCTTTGCAGGATTCAATGGGAATTTCCTCAATAATCCCATCCTTCAACTGCTGTTGGAACACCGCATCACAAGCCTATAGAAATCACTCTGGTGAAGTCTGTCCACCACATTGCAGAGAACTGCCCTTGCGGCACCAAAATTGCTAGGAATCTTACTGATCTTTTCATTCCACAGCAACCTTACATGGTATTTTCTTCCAGTAAAAACATTGTCTTCTTTAATTTTTCTTCTTTCTTCCGGTCCGACTGCGCAATAGGTTCTTTTTTTTAAATACCCATTGATTCAAGGCAAAATATTTTGACAAGATGATCTTTTCTATCTAGTACTAACTAGTACTATCTTTCACGATACTATAAATGGTATTTGGTTGAGAAGGTGCGGGGTTCAACAAAAAATTAATCGTAAAATTAAATGCTCCGTGAGCAGCATTCAGCTCGGAGAACAATGCAGGAATCTGGTCTCTGGTCAGAAAATCTTCAACACGACCGAAGTGAATCATTCCCTCATTGTATCGGAAAGCAGTTCCTTTCAGACACGGGATTAGGGTCAAATTATGGAAATACTGAATTACAAAGCTGGGCGTTATCGAGATAAATTATCGCTATAGTTTATTGCGATAACGATTCCAGGGTATCGGTTATCCGATAATTTTTTTCCCGAGTTATCAATTTATCGGTATTGCCGATACTTTTGGTTCCAAACTATCGATAATCGATAATTTCAGTTTTTCCCGCTGGGAATCGACATGACGGGGCGGGACGAGTTCGGGACAGGAACTATGCGTGTAGGATGTACGTGTTATGGTGTAATAAGGTTGGCCTCTTTTGTGGCCTTTTTGATCAAAAGTGTGGCCTCATGTGGACTGGGACATCTGGCAACCCTGTTGGTGAGTTTGTGACGACACGTATACAGTTCGTATTTAGCTCCTCTGATCGTTGGATGCGCATTCAAGTCCGACTTGTTTCAGGTCAAACTTGCATTGTATTAATTAATTGATAATATGAGTGATATAGAGAAACTTAGTGACAGTGATAGGGAGGTAACCAGTGTCCCTAGTGGAGCTAGAATAGCTCTACTAGGGCCATTTTTGTGATATTATTGATGTTGGCGTATAATTCAAAGTGTTATTTACGATCTAGACAACCTTGGCTTTTTTTGCCAATCTTGGCATTTTTACAGTGTAATCTTGGCTTTTAATAATTTTGTGAGTGGCAACCCTGGTAGTCGACAGTCGGCGGGGCCGGGTGGCGAAACATGTGCGTACTTGTGTGATGTTGGCTGGATCGCGCTGAATGTATGTATAGTGTGAACGTGGCGTCGAGTGCTGATCTTTGACGGATATTATTCAATTGTGTGCAGGTCATATAATATATATATATAATATATATAGTATATATATATTATTTATAAAATATATATTATATATAATAGATAATTATATATATATAATATATATATATACAAATATATATATACACACACGCACACGCACACACACACACTATATTTTATTCAGTGTTTCATTTCCGACTGTCTTTTGGTACCTCGGAAGTACTATGCCATCGGACTTTCCTTGGTGTTCTGTTGTTGCCTCAAAAAGAGAGAAGAGAAAGCGAGACATTTTGTTACACTAAAAATAAGCGACACAATCATTAAAAAAGCCTGCCTCTGGTCACCTTATTTAATAGTAGTGGAATTTTTAGTGCTGAAAGCTGTGTTTCGTTAGTTTCTGTGCATATTGTGTACATTTGTGCAAGTGTGTTGCGTTTTTCCGCGTCTAATTTATCTCATTTAATAATATGGTTATATATATACATATTTTTTCCACATAGAGTATTGAACTAGTGATGGCGTTGCTAAAGACTGTTCCTGCAAGCCAAGGAGACTCAGAGGAGTCTATTGACTCTGAGCTCACTGATACTGAGGCTGAGCCTCTGTCACCCTGGCCATTCCTTGGCAAGTGGGTAAATTATAAAAAGATGGTTGGCGACAGCTACATCTTCCAGTGCTTGATCTGTCTCCCCAAGATAATTGAGGTGAAGGTGAACAAGACCACCAAGGCCAACATGAAAAGCCACTTCAAAAGGATTCATTCTGACAAGGCAAAACAGCTTGATGAAACTTGCAAGGCCAATGTTGAGACTGGCGGCCGCAGCAGGACCGGGTCAGGTCAGTCAGACGACAATGAGTCAACCAGCAAGAAGCAGCGGCAGATGACCATCACCGAAACCATCATGACCCAGGGCAGCTCCGTACTGCAGTCCACCGTCGACAAGACAATTGTCAGGTTTGTGGTGGGCAACATGCTTCCGCTGCTGATTGTGGACAGTCAGAGCTTCAGGGACATGGTTCACACCCTCAACCCTAAGAAAGAGGTATTTTCCAGGAGGACGCTGGGGAGGAGGATCCTCAAAACCTATGAGGAGATGAAGGAGAGCCTCACCAGGTAAGGAACTAAGAAACTATTCAAATATTGAAAAACTCCAGTGCATTATGGTTAATAAAATCAATTAAAATTATGCTTACATTTCAGGAAACTAGGCAAAGTCATGTGGGGGGCACTACAGCTGACTGCTGGTCAGCTAACAAGAAGGAGTACTTAGGTATGACTGTGCACTGGCTGGACCCAAACACCAGGGTCAAGAAGATGGCTGTCCCGGCCTGTGAGAGGATCATGGGGAGCCATACCTATGATGTACTCGCACAAGTCATGACGAATATCCACAGTCAGTTTATGATAGAGGACAAGGTCATCATGTAAGTTATTATATTTTTTGTTTCAGAATTCTTGAATATTGTTAGGTTAATAAAGTAGCGATAGTCGATAGAATGAAGTTATCGTCTATAACTAACTATTATTAAACAATAATACGTTCTAAATTTTCATTTATTTATTTCAAGACTACCACGGACAATGATGCCAATTTCAAAAAGCATTTGTCACATTTGTCTCTGATCTGAATGACCGCCAGGAAGAGGAAACTCGTTAACCTGAGGCTGAGCCTGCTGACACCCACCTAGAGGTGCTCATCGCTAACCCTCCAGAGGGCCAAGAAGGCCTGGAGCTAGAGGTGTGTGGAGTTCACTGAATAGTACTCAGTACAATGCTACTTCAAAAGTACTTCAAAGAATGGTTTGAAGTTAAAAAAATATGCATTTATGAAAATTTTACATAATTTTTTTCCAGTTCATTGCACTTGATGACTTAGAGAAGGGCAGCGAGGACGGCATCGCCAAGCTGCCCAGGCAGCACAAGTGTTCGGCGCACATACTGAACCTAGTCGCCAGCGCCGACATAGAGGAGAGGCACATGTCTGGAGCCTTCAAGAAGGCATACAGGAGCGCCATTGCTGAAGCCCAGGCGCTGTGGAACAAGCAGGGTAAGTCATAAAATGTTAAAAATAATATATATGTATATTTCAGCAATAATACACATAATACAAATAATTAAATAATGCAAAACTTTTTTTCAGGAACAAGCACAGTGTTTGCGGACAGACTACACACGGTGATAAATAGGCGGCCTACTGCTCCTACCAAAACAAAGTGGAACAGCCTCTATGACAGCCTGGTGGTCCTCAACAAAGTGCTGGAGGAGAAGAAAGACCAGCAGCACCGGTGCATGAATCAGCAGAGGAATCTGATAGTGTTTGTCCAGAATGACATTGACTTCATGTCAGAATATTCTGAGGTAAATAAGCTAAATATAAGTTGGGGGTTATCGCGATACTTTACTGCTTTTTACTTTTTATCTCAAGCTTATATTTTAAAATGAGTTAACTAAATAATACTATTTGTCTATTTCAATTATCATGTTATGGCACCTTTCGCCAACGCACTGGACCAGATCCAAGGGGAGAAGCAATGCTACTTGGGCTGCCTGATCCCCACCCTCATTGTGATCAAGAAGAAGCTGTTCAACTTCATGATCAGCGGTAATCTCAGGTTCTGCGAGCCCCTAGTCAACAGCCTTCTAGCTGCCATGGAGAGGAGGTTCGCCTCCACCTTTGAGGACGAGGAGTGTCTTCTGGCCACTGCCTTCCACCCCAAGTTTCGCCTCAAGTGGATGGGGGCTTTGAGGAAAGAATGGTCAGGAGGTCAGAGGTCAAGTCCATGATGAAGAGGAAGGTGGAGGAGTTACCATTGATTAATCTACCTATATGTGCCAAATTTTGTAAATATTCTCCACTCAAATGTGATATCCGGCCACAATGTTACTCCATTTTATCCCATGTACCCATGTCTGTATAATACTGAAGAGTTGTGTTGTTTCTTGACTGTAACCTGAGTTTTCTTAAAAATTTCTATGAAGAAACTAAAAACCAGTTCATTTTACGTTTTCCGAAGTCTTCTTTTCCTTTTAGTTATTTTTTTTCTAATAATTTCTTAGGATTACAATGAGCTCAACTGTCATTATCGGTGTAATAGATGGTAGGTTGTTTCTATCCTCTTATTTTATATTTGTATTTTTTTCATATATTTCATTCTCAATAAGTACATATATTAATATGTGTGTGTACGTATATAGGTATATATATATCTACATAAATAGATATACATGTTTCTATTTCATTTCTTTACACAAAAACCATCCGGTTAATAAATTTTATTGCACTAGCGAAATGATTCAAAAATAGATCTCCCACTTACACCAGAGGACGTCTCTGTGAATCGGATTAATGACAAATACAATTAATGAAATTAATCGTAATTTGAGCGTATGAATCGTGGTAAAATTTTCTTTCTGTCCGTATGTTGTACAAGCAAATTTTGATGTTGAGTATATGTTTGTTTGCGCATATCTGCCAAAATTTTGTAGATATTTATCAATCATGAGTGGTAACTGGCCTACACTGTATCTCCATTTTATCCCATGTACCCATGTCCGCATGATGTTGCAGAGAATATCGAGAAGATATGATATATGATATGATATACTGAAGATATATGTTTTTTTTTGTTGTTGTTCCTCAGCGGTAACTTGAGTTTTCTTAAAATTTCCTTTAGGAAATTAAAAAACCATTCCATTTATACGTTTTTCGAAGTCCTTTTCTATTCCTTATCTTTCCTCAGGTTATTTCTTACGATTCATCAGAGCTTGGGCTGTCATTTTAAATATTGAAAGAGTAAGATTATTTTTCATGTCTATTAGCATTTTTCTTATATTCGTTTTCAATACGTATATATATGAATATGTGTGTTGGTGTGTGCGTATGTACGTGTGCGCACGCAAACATGAATGTTTATGTATCAGTGTAAACATGCACACGTTTTGCACACATGTACACATATCGGTTTCTATTTCTACTTTTTGCATAAAAAGCAAAACCTCAAGACACATTACATTTTACCTAAAGCTCTGCGATCAGTTAACACTGCACCAAATTTCAGAAATAAACAAATTGATTGCGCTTGCTTTATGATTTATAAATCGATCTATCACGACCCCGAAGGGCATTTCTGTGAACAGAAGAAATTAAAAAGTATAAACAGACAAAGGAAATAAAGCACTCGTGCAAAAATTATCTCTATATTTGTATGCCGAACAAGCCATGCATTTTAATTTTGAGTGTAAGTTTGTTTACGCATTCCTAGATGTGCGTGCTGTGTTGCGCGATGTTCTTTACAAATTATTTCGCGACTATCTTTTTCTCAATACTTGATTGTCATTTACGGTGTTGTTTCAATCTAGTACGGTGTAGCGTTTTTTTTTGTATTTTTCCTACTTCGATGATCTTATAAATAATTCGAAAAATAATAAAGAATTCTTCGAAACTGCCAAGTTCTTAGTTGAAATTATCGAAGTAGGAAAAAGGCAAGAAGCGCTGTACCGGAATCTCTTGGAATATAAAATATCCAAGAGATAATATTTCTCATTTCTCATTCAACTACCCTTGACAGAGTTAAACTATTAGCACGAACCGTATGGTTTGTCTATTAGTACGCGTCGTATATTTTTTCTATTAATATGCCTCGTATGGTCTATCTATCTGTACACCTATGATAGTATTGTCTAATATTACATCTCGTATAGTTTGTCTATTATTATGCCTCGTACGGCTTATCTATTTGTACACCTCGTATGGTTTGTCAATTAGTATTCCTCGTATGGAACTTTGTTAGACTATTAGCACACCACGTGTGGTTTGTCTATTATAGTACGCCTCGTATATTATGTCTATTAATATGCCTCGTATGGTCTATCTATTTGTACACCTCTGATAGTTTATCTATTAGCACACCTCATATAGTTTGTCGATTATTATGCCTCGTATGGCTTATCTATTTTTACACCTCGGATGGTTTGTCAATTAATACTCCTCGTATGGATCTTTTGTTTTAGGACGTCTTATATTAAGGAACTTTTAAAAGCCAATATGTTGGCGTATGTATCTCATGTGACAACTTGGAAATAAACGGTTTTGTTTGTTTGTTTGTTTTCTTGCGGCGTGCTGACCTGAAGACCGCCATCAGCAGCAGCAGCAGCGATGACATGGAGACGGAAGACTACTACGCCAGCATTTGTGATGAGGAGGATGACACTGGGGGTCATCACAGGTCTACTAAGTCCAAGGCCGCTCATATTGTGCATGTGTGACTGCAGGCCAAAGAGACTGACAGTCTGGTAGACCCTGCCTTCAACAGCGAGAAGGTCCTCATCCACCTCTTTTTGAGGTACAACACTGCGATGCCGAGCAGCGCGCGGTGGAGCGTTTGTTCTCCCTTGGAAAGGACATCATCAGGGCCAAGAGGAGCTGCCTCTCTGATAAAAACTTCAACATTCTTATGTTTATGAAGGGGAACATGCTGCAGAACCTCGTCTAAATTTAGTTATTTCACTTTAAACCGCAGTTTTTATTGGTAGACAGGATAAACATTTATTATTTATTCTAAAAGTTTTCGAAGACTTCTATTTTTTTCTAAGATTTTTCTGTTTTCTAAGATGAAGATAAAAAACATTTTGATTTGTTTTTGTAAGTAAAATCCCAATATCGTTATCGCTAGTATTGGAATTTCGGATGTATCGGTTATCGATTATCGGCGATCAATTTTTCGCCAATTATCGATTATCGGTTATCGCCGACAAGGTTTTCATTATCGATTTATCGGTTATCGCGATAACGTTTTTCTTTATCGTGCCCACCACTGCTGGATTACATCAATCCCAAAGACTCCTTCTACATTAATTGTATCCGAGACTTCAGAAAGAAAAGAGTCTGCCAATTGATATCGCGAAGTTTGGTTTGGACACCCTTCCTCAAAGAAGCCACGTCAAAGGACAACTTGAAGTTTTCGTCAATGGGGTCTGCAATTTGGCAGTTTTTGATTAATTTAGAGCCAGACTAGCCTCGGTGATGTCTCTGGTTCCTTGATCGAGAAAAGTATTTACGTTATTGGTAGAAGTTTGACAACCCGCCGGGAAGCCAATTTTATCAAGGATAGTGCCGCAAACATACAACTTCTGCGAACCAGTATCGAGCAAGAATCTAACATTAACTCTTTTTTTCACACCTACTTACTGGCAAGGAAATTATTGGTAAAAAATAAATAGATTCACTTTCAGAGGAAGAATTAATTCACAAATTAGTTTCGAAATCAGGAAATTTGCCCATTGGCCACAAAACAGGCACATGGGCATTGCGTTTGCAGTAATGACATTTAAAATCAAGCTTACCAGGACAATGATCTTTGTCATGCCGAGCACTACTCCACTGAGTGCTAGTTTTTAGTTCACTGCATCTATTCACTGTACCCTGGTAGGTAAGATATGCGCCACAATGCAACATGCCATGACTCCAGCTTGAGCAAAATTTGCAAGCCTTTCTATCAGGAGATGCCAAAGTAGAGTAGGTGAATATCTGCTTAGGTTAAGAAATTGAATTACGCTAACGTAATTATCAAACAATTCGTTCAAGGATGGATAATTTTTATTCAACTTTATCACCAAAGCTTGCCTAAAAGGAGCGGATAACTTAGCAAACACGATGTTACTGACAACTGTGTTCGCAACGTGCTCACTCAAAATGTAACAATCCTTTACTTCTAGGTCAGACAGCATACTTCTGACTTCACTTAAAAATATTTTTGTCTCCTCATTAGAGGGATCAAATTTACCCTTCAAGTCAAAAAGATTAACGCACAAGCTATTTACGACTGCGTCTTGATTTAGGAATTCCTTGGGGAGTAAATCGAGTGCAACGTCGTAGTTTTCATCGTTAATACTAAACTGTTCAATTAGTTTCAAAGCATAGCCTGAAGGAAGCTCTTTATTAAGTAGGTTAATTTCGCCGAAGCCGACAAATTTACGCGATGGTCAACAGAGTCGATGAACTGAGTTAGAAAGGAAAAGTACTTAAAGTGAGCAACTTCTTCTCCGTTGAAGACACTGCATTTAATTTCCGGCAATTCGACTTCTTGCCCCGGCAACTACAACGGTTTAGTTCTCTCTTTACCCAGTCCGAATTTTATCACCGGCGTAACGGTAATTATGATCAGTTTTCATCTTTTATCGAATTATTGCGACAGCAAACATATTACCAATGGTCAACGGTATTTTTAGACGCTAAAAATGCCCGCCGACGATGATAACCGTGATTTAACGTAGATTTCTCACTATCATTCCTACTGTAGAAAAACCACGGTAAAATATCGGTTGTTTTTTAGACTATACTTCATAATTTGAAACTAACGGGAATGATAGATAGCCCCTTCACATGATTTAATTTGAGCTTTGGTTCTTTTATTGTGAAAGTGAAAACTTTAATTTTACGTTTAGATATTTCAATTGGATTTTCACATATAATTTTTCGATATTCATACATTTGAATTTTATACATTGTAATATGACGTTCAAAATCTTCAACTAAAGCTTCGAATGTTTTTATTTAATTATAAATGTTTTAATTTCAACTTTTTATATTTTATATTACAAGTGAAACTGCGAAGTTAAAAAATGCAGGACTACAATACCGACAGGCCACAGCCGAGACGGTACAGAAACTCTTTTGTGGAAACTACAGAAATTTCTTGAGCGCACAGTCAAAAGACTTGAATTTTCCACTGGTAACTTGTGAAAAAATGTACCTATTACCTTCAAATTATTCTCAAACGTAATAGAAAAGCATCTTACATTATAACCATTATGAACAAGGCCCAAAACGTTTTCTGAAAATTACAAAAATTCTTCGATAAACCTTGCTGACTCGCGCGCCATCGAAAGACCAAAGTTTACCACTCGTAGCTTTTGAAAAAAATGCACCAATTGACTTCAAATTATTCGCAAGCGAAAGAGCGAAGCATTTTCTTTTAGCTCATTATTGAATTATTGCACCTATTTCTATTGAAGTCAATAGGTGCATTCTTTCAAAAGTTACGGGTCGTAAACTTATGTCTTTTGACTGCGCTGCGGATAGGCATCTCAAGAAATTTCTGTAGTTTCCACAAAACCGTCTCTGTACCGTCTCGGCTGCGGCCTGCCGGTGCCTCTAATGGTACATAAATATGAACATTCCTAATAAATATCTCATTCATGCACTATTATATTTTTATTCCAATAAACTAAATGCATTTCAATCTCTACTCATTTTGTAACTCAGGCTTTGATATATATCTCGTTTTAAAAGACTTAGAATACGAGAGTAAAATTGTTTATCACGTTCGTATTTGTAACAATCCTAAACTTAATTGACCTATTTTCCAGTAAAATAATTCTATGTTAAGTGATTAAAATCGAACATATAAAAATACAAGCCTGCCTTTATAAATTCACTACTTTTACTGATGAAATATTTATAAATAAGTTCATTAACATCGAAAAATTTTCGGAACCTTCGCGATTTTAAACTAGCATTTGAGCTTAACGTAATGTAAAGGTATCACACTGCTTGTTGTTCATTGCGGTGCTTCAAGTTTGAGCGTTGGTACTGTTTATATTAAGTTATCTAAGTTGTTTGGTACCATCAAAAGTACCATTATGATTTATTTCAGCTGCGTTTCTTAAAATAGTGTGGATGAAAGTGGGTTTATAACTGAATCAAGCTGCTAGTTCATGCCTGCAAAATCATGGTTTGAGCAAAATTTTCGTTTAAAAATATTTTCTACCTTCAGATCTATTTGTGCTGACTGCTGATAGTTACTCTCTGGAAATTTTTGGTAATATACTACTCCCAGTTTTGTTTGTGAATGTGATGATGCAAATTGTTTTCTGAGAGACTAAAAATTTGTTGATAACTATGTATAATAGCCTAAAAATATTACCATTGAGTCCGGCTCTGTAAGGACTATCTGGTTGAAATGTGAAACATTCAAAGCTCACTCATTGAATTCAAAGATAATGTATCTCATTGGTTCATAAAATTTTCAATATGTTTGCATAATAATTATTTAGATTAGTTTGAGTGTAAATGTAAATTTTCAAAGTGACTTTCATTCTGAAGGAAAGTATATCCTTGTGTAATCACTACAGGAAATTACTTTCTAGTAATATATTTGCTCGTGGAAATTATTTCTACATGCATATTTTCGTTATTAGTATTATATTTTTTGGCATAAAAAGTTATTACAGATAAGTCATCAAAGAGAGCAGTTTCCAACTGCATAAAATAGTCAAAAATGATGAAGTTGGTAATATATTGTTTCAACATATGTGTTGATATTACAAATTCCATTCTGAGTCACCTCAGCTGTGTTTTAGAGATGAAGTGTATTTCTGAATTAAACTATTGATGGACACCAGCAATTCTTTGGGGGAAATTAAACTTAAAATTTTCTAACACCCACTCCTTTGTACTGATAGTTACATTCTGATATGCCTTTGATAACATCCCACTACCTATCTACGATGTCTTTGCAGAAGTTCAAATTATGTTCTTGATTGCTTGTGCAGTAGAATCATTAGAGGAATGTCATGATCATAATTAATTCAGAAGATTGTTCTCAATTTAATGATGAATTTGAATTAGTTTGTCATAATTTTCAATTTTACCGAATCATTTCAGTTCATCATGCGTTAAAGTAATCATAAAATCTTTCAGCATATTTTTATTGAAACAATGTCCATTGTTAAAAAATTCTCTAACTCTGTGGTCTATAAAAAGCAACGTTCCAATGTACGAACATCTTCAGGCTAAAATTATACAGAAAAAATTATCAGTAATATTGTCGCGAAAACAATGCTGGTTAATGTGCACCTTTGCGCTCGCGTGAATACTACATAAAGCATGGACAATAAAAGAGTGAAGATTAATTTGGTTTTATTTTTTTTCGAACACGTGGGTCAAAATACGAGCACACAAAATACTTAAATGCAATGATTAAAGCACAGGGAAATGTTTGCCTGAAGTGGAAAAAATGCGCACAAGTGCGCTAATGCAAAATGCGCATGATTTTAACGGCATGGCAATACCATACGACACAATGAGAAAACAACACCTTGGCTGTCTAGGCCGATGACTGCCACAAATCGTACTTTGCGTACGCTTCGTAGCGGCATGAATGGGCCAACATGAGCCTGATACAATGGGTTAACATGAGCCACAACATGAGAGATACAAGTTTGAAAATTAATGAGCGCTAGCGAACGGTTGCAAAATTCAGCGCTACACAGCATTTTTTTGGCAACCATCAAACATGGAATTTACGCAAAATAAAATGAACTTGGGAACATAAAATGAATGCCCTGACTCGCGCACCCATCAAATGAAATGGTTATGCCAAACGGTAGCACCTTTTACTTACAGCAAGGTGTCATAATTCAGAACGCTCCCATTATGCACGCCACAAAATTAGCACCTCAGCTAAGAAAACACATGACACTAATCACATTGGACTGCGCGGCAATCTGAAAGCACCGTTCAGTGTGCTATTTTTGGTTTCCAATTTTCCCACTTTACAGCATTGTTTCAAAGTTCTCTACACCACAAAAATTTGACACTTCCGTGAGGCGCGGTCGCTGAATGTTCGGTGTAGACTCTTTCCAACTTCGCGGGATTCTCAACAGAGTTCTCAGAGTTCTATCGCTGCGGCGGTGATACTCATGCTCCATCGGGAAGGCGCTGCTGCTTTCCATTCTTCGCACATCCATGCTCAGCACATCTGAGTTTTGGCTGCGTTGACGGGCTGGCAACCTGTACATCTTTTCTTGTTTCCTTCCGCATTGTTGGTGAACGCGTGACTCCAGATTTTAATGCTGCGGTTGTTTGTGAGCTTATAATTAGCGTAGAGATTCTCCATGGGTGTTTCTCTTCACGTTGAATTGTTGATGTGCTCAGGCCGTCATTCTTCGAGCGAGTGCTCATTGCAGGGTAATACTTCGACGATACAGTCGCAGTCTCCTTGAGCGTTCGGAGAGATTACCAGCACACACTTCGAGCGGGTATTTGTTGCACAATCTTGTCGTTATTGAAGGAGTTAAACGTCGGCTTCGATTTCTCGAGTGAAGTTAATCCTGACTTAACACTAGCCCGGGAAATGTCGGCCTATCGCCGAGATTTCCCGGTTTTGCACTCCCAAGCCTGTCGTGTCTCTTTTGGCGTTACTGAGACCAGAATCCTCTCAATTCTTGTCCTGAATCCTTTTTATCCGCGTCGCTTCATTCCTTCTCGAAAAATCCCGAAACCAATCATAGGCAAAACTTCAGGACCGGCAAGTTTCCAACGAATCAAGATTAAGAAAATCGAGTGACTTTCGCTGTAGCTTGGAAGAATCGAGATCCTTCGAGAAAGAAAGAGGCCACACACATAAAAGGAGTGAGACGATGATAATCAGGTTCTTGTTGGTGAAAGCGAGTGCGGAAGAGGTGCACGTATCTGAGGGCACGCGAACAGGCGCGCTGACGCACTGCTGGTGTGCCCTCAACATAATCTGCAAATCAAATATTTGAGCATAGTGAGCACATCGAAATTTTCAAGAAAGGAAACCTCGTCCATCATAAATCGTCGATGCTCCAATTTTGCAGCAACGGCTACACAAAGCACCTCAGCCTCACGAAGCGTCAATATTGCAGCAACGGCTACACAAAGCACCTCAGCCTCGCGAAGCGTCAATATTACGGCAACGGCTACACTAGCGCCTCAGCCTCACGGAGGAAGCCGCCCAGTACCCGTGCATCATGAAAGCATTCGAAACGCTTCTACATCAATCCCGGGCTCACAAGTAACTTCAGCACAAAATATTGAAGCGGCACAGACGCCGGAGTCTGCAACGATGCTACGCACTGCGAGTCCTGCAGTGGTCAAGCAAACTCAGAAGTAAGAGCTCGGAATGGGGACTGAATGCAACGCTTTGGTACCACGACCGGTCAACGAGCGAGGGGGAACATCGGTACCGCGGGGGTCTGAGCCTCACTACGTAAATTCTTCAAACAGCATTGGAATTGTATTGAGTCATCGCGATCTACAATTGCAAGAAAGTGTTGATACCAAGTTACTGTTTGAAGGCTAGGAAAGTGATTTTAAGTGGAAAGATTCAAGTGCAGCCAGCAAATGAAATAGCGCTTGCCGAGTGGCGCGCAATCAAACGTGATTCGTGAGATGAGGGTATTCAGCTCACGTTCTGATCTTGTGTCGTGCAGAATGCGAAGCGTTCTGTATTCTGACACCTTGCTGTAAGTCAATGTTCTATCTTTTGACATATACATTTTATTTCAAGTGTGCGCTAGCCAGGATGTTCATTTTTATGTTTCTAATTTCATTTTGTTTGTGTGTAAACTCCCCGTTTGACGGGTGCCAAGAAAAAATGTGTTGAGTAAAATCGTGGGATCATTCACAGGCGTTCATTGAATTTCTAGCCTGAATCTCTCATTTGTGTGTTATTCTTGGGCCAGAATCTATTGACAAGTCTTACAATTTTGCATCCACGTGTTTAATAAATAAATCCATGTTAATCTTTCAAATTCTTTTATTCCATACCGTGAGCACAAAGGTGCACATTATATTTATTTATGGAGTTGAAAATCCTCGCATGCGTACGTGATAAGCAACCCTTTTCACGTATTGCGACAGTACGTAGCCACGCCTATTGGGAGCACTGTTCTCGACCGTGAATATATTCACGGCCTGCGTATGTGTGTTGTGTGTGCGTCTTGTGTTGTGTTGCCTGGATGTGTTTTGTGTGCAAGCTTGTGTGTTTGTGTTTTTGTGGACGCCTGAACCTTAGAAAGTTTGGACGAAGCGCCGACCGCCGGGTGACACTTTGATGAATGACATCCTGTTTCAAGCACTTGAGAACGCTGCCCACCATGTCGACGTCACTCGATACACAAAACATTCTAATGTTTGTAGCCCAGCACAATGTTTACCTTTCTTTAAAATGTTATAGCTTCACGGAATTTAGCCCAAAAATAAAAATGTGATATGAAAACCAGCACAATGTTTACCTTTCTTTAAAATGTTATAGCTTCACGGAATTTAGCCCAAAAATAAAAATGTGATATGAAAAATATCACCTAATGCTTTACGTGATTTTGCCAAATATATATGCCTAATATAATCTATTTCACCACAATATTGATAAAATGCAAATCTAATACACAAAGCTAAATTAGACAAAGTAATAATGTTGGAAATGACAGCACTAGAAAATGACTAGAAACTAAATTTGTACCACAGCAATATGTACTACGGTGGTAAGATTAGGTAAAAGTATTAACATATTCTTAGTATTACACCTAGAGCAATACTGTTACCTACATCTTTTTATTTTACTTTTAAAAAGTTCAAGTCATTTTGAATAAGCTCAAGTTTAATTCAAAACAGATCAAGTTCAATTTTAAAAATGTCAAGTATATTTTAATACATATCAAGGAAAATTTGGAAAAGCTCATGTTTATAAAATTGTTAACCTATACCTATTTACTTTACCTTTTATAACTTAAAATTAACCTTTTTATATCAAAATTGAGTTTTTTAAGTTCTGATAATTTTAAATAATCTGAGCATTTTTAAATCAAACTTGAGCATTTTTAAATTGAACTTGAGCATTTTTAAATTGAACTTGTGGCATTTAATATTGAACTTGAGGTTTTTCATATTGAAATTGAGGTTTTTCAAACTGAACTTGAGGTTTTTGATATTGAACTTGAGATTTTTGATATTGAACTTGGGGTTTTTGATATTGAACTTGAGGTTTTTGTTATTGAATTAGAGATTTTTGATATTGAACTTGAGGTTCTTGATATTGAACTTGAGGTTTTTGATGTTGAACTTGAGGTTTTTGAAATTGAACTTGAGGCTTTTTGAAATTGACTCTGAGTTTTTTTTTTCAAATTCAACTTGAGGTTTTTTTAATTTAACTTGAGATTTTTTAAATTGAACTTGAGGTTTTTTTTTAATCGAACTTGAATTTTTTTCAAATTGAACTTGAGGTTTTTTAAATTGAACTTGAGGTTTTTTAAAATTGAACTTGATGTTTTTTTAATTCAACTTGAGGTTTTTTGAATTGAACTTGAGCCATTTTAAATTGAACTTGAGGTTTTTTAAATTGAACTTGAGGTTTTAAATTGAACTGGAGGTTTTTTAAAATTGAAGTTGAGGTTTTTTCAAATTAAGTGTGACCATGTTTGTGTGAAACCTGAGCTTTTTCAGATGAAAATTGAGTTTATTTTGAATTAAAGGTAGGAAGATGTAGTCTTACCAGTATTTATTGCTGTGTTACAAATTTTGTTCCTATTTATTTTCTAGTGCTGTCATTTTCAAAATTATCCCTCTGTCCAGTGTAGCTTTGAACAGCGGAATAAAATTCATTTTTCTAAAAAAGGGGCATTCAGACTAGCGCTAGTTTCGAATATTCATTATCAATGAATGCTCTGAAAATAAGACCAAAAATATAGACAAATTGATATTTCAATAATTGCTATGTATATATACAACCTATATAATATACAATTGGCAGGCACTTTGATCACAGTTAAGAACGGGTTTCTGCTTAAAAATGTACATTGATTCTAAAATCCGGAGATCGCTATTACACGTAGAATCTAAAATTGAAAAATCATCTACCGAGGAAATATGGTTGGTGCTTTCACAGTGAAGTCTAGGCGAAGACTGAGATGGAGTTGCTAGCGGCCTATTAGTTCTAAATGATTTGCCTAGATGTTGGTAAAATCTAATCTTTGACTGTTTCAGAGTGCTCCCTATGTAGGAACTCTGGCAGGTTCCACACTGATATTTATAAACAATACTAGAGAGCAACTCTTTCGGCAGTCTGTCTTTATAGCGGAAAAATGATTTTATTTGGAAACTGTTGCGAAAAACAAACTTGAAATCGATTTGGGGGTAAAATTTTCTCAAATTCCTAGTTAAACATTGTTTTAGCTCATCAGAAGTTGGTCCAATATACGGAAGCGATACATACAAAGCACATTTGGAAACTGTAGCTACCGTGATCTTTGGCTTATCGAACATTTTGTTTAAAAACTTTTTAAGAGTATAGTCAAAAATATATTGAGGGTATCCATTGGTAGAAAAAAATGTTCTCAAATAATTTAGTTCGTCGCAAAACTTATGATAGTTTGATGACAGGTGAAAGGCTCTGTGAAAAAGTGTTCTCAAACTATTCAGTTTAAAAATGAAAGGAGTAAAGCTGAAGAAACTATTTCCCAGACCAGTGAAAGTCGGTTTCCGATAAATGCCTAGTTGAAGATGATTGTCAAAACGTTGAACCCTAACGTCTAAAAAAGGCAAAACTTTATCATTTTCTACATCCATGGTGAATTTGATATTTGGGTGTTGACTATTAATATGATCTAGAAACAGATTGGCATGAGTGACATCATTAAAAATAACAAAAGTATCGTCCAAATATCGGTTATAAAAAACAGGTTTGAAAGAATCTGGACAAGAAGACAGGTACTTATTTTCCATATTGCACATAAATATGTTCGCCAGAGTAGGGGCTAGAGGGTTACCCATTGCCAGGCCATCTATCTGTTTGTACAAAATATTATTGAAATAAAAACACGTTTCGGTAACCGCCAGCTTCAACAAATCCATAAAAGACTTTCTGCCCAAACCATGATGGTATTCATTAACAGAAAACAAGCTGTTACACACGAGATCTAAAGTTTCAAGGACAGGTATATTAGTATATAATGACGTGACATCATAACTGACCATAACATAGTTAGGTTTAATCGGCAATGCGGTCATTCTTTCATAAAAATTGTACGAGTTCTTTAAAGTGTATCGATTGGAGGCAAGTTCATCAATTAGCGGAATAATGAATTTAGCTAGTTTATACATAGGAGTTCTGAATGCCGCCAGTATTGGCCGTAGGGGCACGTTCGCTTTATGCACTTTAGCTAGACCGTAAAGAATACCGGGGGCTGAACCTGAAACTCTAATATCGTTATACGTATCGGCAGTGATTAATTCGGACTGCTTAAGTTTAGTGATGAATCTATTAATTTTATCTTCTATTTTGACAATGAAAGCTAGGGGATCGATATTTAGTAGCTTCTGAAATTTAGTTGAGTCATTTAGAATTGTAAGCATTTTGCCTATATAATCTTTTTTGTCCATTAAAACAACACCGCGGCCTTTGTCAGGCTTACACACGATTACACTATTATCTTTACCAAGTTCCTTCAGAATGGCAATATCTTTTGAGTTGACTATAGGAGAAAATATACGGCTAGACTGAAAACCATAATAAGTTTCGCAAGCTTTTTTCCGTACAATGTCAATAACGGTCTGAAAATTTATATTATCCATCAATTTATGTTTTTTAAGGGAATTTATGAATTTCTCGAAAGGTAAGAAGTATCGAAAAAAATTGAGTTTCTTTACAGGCAAATTAAAATCTAAGCCAAATGACAGTAGAAAATTTTCCCTATCGGTTAAGACACGGCTTGAATAATTGAAGATTACCTTCCCCGGGTCGCAAGAAGTTAGGTTAATCTTGCCTCCAAGACTTGCTATCTTCCTCTCGTGTACTTGCTGAATTTTCTTCACGAATTTCTGAAGGTTTCTTCCGGTAAACGTTTTCAAGCATAACAAATCCAGTTTTGAAACCGTACTGGAGAGAACATCAGATGCATCGGATAACTGCATTTCCAGTAGTGTCACTTGTTTCTTCTTAAAAATAATTTCTTCATCAAGCAGGAGTTGTTGGTACTTCTTGTAATGATTGGAGTGTTTCAGACACTTTTTGTACAATTTGAAACAGAGGAACGTAGGAGTTAACTTGTACGCTTTACAGCAATGAAGGAAATGCACATCTTCCTTAGCCTTCCCTAATTTAGAAGACAAATGCTCATAGGCGCGGAATTTCTTTAGTCCATCGTGCCCATACCTCCTAGTCAATATCACTGAGATGGGTACGCGTCTTGGAAATCTAAGTTTCATCAGGAATAAAACCACAAACAGCGGAATAAAATTCATTTTTCTAAAAAAGGGGCATTCAGACTAGCGCTAGTTTCGAATATTCATTATCAATGAATGCTCAGTAAAACGTGGTAAAGGGAACAGTGAAAATTCCCTTAAAAAACATAAAAAAACATAAAACATAAAATTCCCTTAAAAAACATAAATTGATGGATAATATAAATTTTCAGACCGTTATTGACATTGTACGGAAAAAAGCTTGCGAAACTTATTATGGTTTTCAGTCTAGCCGTATATTTTCTCCTATAGTCAACTCAAAAGATATTGCCATTCTGAAGGAACTTGGTAAAGATAATAGTGTAATCGTGTGTAAGCCTGACAAAGGCCGCGGTGTTGTTTCAATGGACAAAAAAGATTATATAGGCAAAATGCTTACAATTCTAAATGACTCAACTAAATTTCAGAAGCTACTAAATATCGATCCCCTAGCTTTCATTGTCAAAATAGAAGATAAAATTAATAGATTCATCACTAAACTTAAGCAGTCCGAATTAATCACTGCCGATACGTATAACGATATTAGAGTTTCAGGTTCAGCCCCCGGTATTCTTTACGGTCTAGCTAAAGTGCATAAAGCGAACGTGCCCCTACGGCCAATACTGGCGGCATTCAGAACTCCTATGTATAAACTAGCTAAATTCATTATTCCGCTAATTGATGAACTTGCCTCCAATCGATACACTTTAAAGAACTCGTACAATTTTTATGAAAGAATGACCGCATTGCCGATTAAACCTAACTATGTTATGGTCAGTTATGATGTCACGTCATTATATACTAATATACCTGTCCTTGAAACTTTAGATCTCGTGTGTAACAGCTTGTTTTCTGTTAATGAATACCATCATGGTTTGGGCAGAAAGTCTTTTATGGATTTGTTGAAGCTGGCGGTTACCGAAACGTGTTTTTATTTCAATAATATTTTGTACAAACAGATAGATGGCCTGGCAATGGGTAACCCTCTAGCCCCTACTCTGGCGAACATATTTATGTGCAATATGGAAAATAAGTACCTGTCTTCTTGTCCAGATTCTTTCAAACCTGTTTTTTATAACCGATATTTGGACGATACTTTTGTTATTTTTAATGATGTCACTCATGCCAATCTGTTTCTAGATCATATTAATAGTCAACACCCAAATATCAAATTCACCATGGATGTAGAAAATGATAAAGTTTTGCCTTTTTTAGACGTTAGGGTTCAACGTTTTGACAATCATCTTCAACTAGGCATTTATCGGAAACCGACTTTCACTGGTCTGGGAAATAGTTTCTTCAGCTTTACTCCTTTCATTTTTAAACTGAATAGTTTGAGAACACTTTTTCACAGAGCCTTTCACCTGTCATCAAACTATCATAAGTTTTGCGACGAACTAAATTATTTGAGAACATTTTTTTCTACCAATGGATACCCTCAATATATTTTTGACTATACTCTTAAAAAGTTTTTAAACAAAATGTTCGATAAGCCAAAGATCACGGTAGCTACAGTTTCCAAATGTGCTTTGTATGTATCGCTTCCGTATATTGGACCAACTTCTGATGAGCTAAAACAATGTTTAACTAGGAATTTGAGAAAATTTTACCCCCAAATCGATTTCAAGTTTGTTTTTCGCAACAGTTTCCAAATAAAATCATTTTTCCGCTATAAAGACAGACTGCCGAAAGAGTTGCTCTCTAGTATTGTTTATAAATATCAGTGTGGAACCTGCCAGAGTTCCTACATAGGGAGCACTCTGAAACAGTCAAAGATTAGATTTTACCAACATCTAGGCAAATCATTTAGAACTAATAGGCCGCTAGCAACTCCATCTCAGTCTTCGCCTAGACTTCACTGTGAAAGCACCAACCATATTTTCTCGGTAGATGATTTTTCAATTTTAGATTCTACGTGTAATAGCGATCTCCGGATTTTAGAATCAATGTACATTTTTAAGCAGAAACCCGTTCTTAACTGTGATCAAAGTGCCTGCCAATTGTATATTATATAGGTTGTATATATACATAGCAATTATTGAAATATCAATTTGTCTATATTTTTGGTCTTATTTTCAGAGCATTCATTGATAATGAATATTCGAAACTAGCGCTAGTCTGAATGCCCCTTTTTTAGAAAAATGAATTTTATTCCGCTGTTTGTGGTTTTATTCCTGATGAAACTTAGATTTCCAAGACGCGTACCCATCTCAGTGTAGCTTTGAGTATTAGATTTGCATTTTTTCATTGTGACTGGAAATTTTTTATGTATATTTCAGCCTGAAGATGATGCTTCTACATCACAATATTGCTTTTTATAGACTACAGAGTTAGTGAATTTTTCAACTATTTGACAATGGATCAATCGAAATATGTTCTGTGAATTTCTTACTACTGTTCTTACCGTGATGTTCTGGACAGATTTTTTAACGTTGAAAAGTCGGAAAAAAAATAATTTAGTTTTTCACACTTGCCCTGATGTACATGGTACTGTCTCCAAACCTTGTGTTAATGGTTAATTAATTTCAGAATCATCCAATAATGCAAATGAAGGGAACAGCTCTTAGTTCCCTTTAATTCTTGTCACTTCTCAATAAACGCTTAGACTTGTTCAGTAAATCTGTTTCATTTAATGGTCAAAATTCAATGTGATCCTCCCATTGATAACAGCCCAGAGTCGATAAAACTTTGGAAACTCAGTGGGTTAAAATCCATCTAGATTTGCTTGAGTCTGAAGCTAGAGACAAAAATTTTTTTCATGCAATTCTTCCGATGAAGCCTTTCTTGATACCTCAAGTAAACTAAAACCTGTCATGATGAAATGTGAAGTCTCTCTTATGATTCAGTACGAATGCTTTATGTTGCTTATTTGACATTCCTTTCATTCCCATAATAGGGTGTCTACTAGGTAGGGAAGTAGTAAAAAGTAGAAAAATTTGAAAAGTTGCAAAAAAGGAAGCAAGGAGTAGTGATATTTGCCTCAGGGGTCAACTATACCTGTCAGGGTTGTAGAAAATAGTTAAGTGGGATAATTCACTGAACATTGAAAGTAAACAACATATGTATATAGAGGTTGTAGATGTTCAAAAATTCATTAAGCCATCAGAATCAGAAATTTGCTGCAGTTTATAGGAAATATTTCTGTTAGGGGATAGGACAATTTCGCGGTGTTTATTAGTTTCCAGTCAGTTTATTTTTTGCATATGATGAGCTGTTGTTCTCATTGTTGAAAGATGTTAAGACAGGCTCTTTGCAAACATTTTTTAGGGTCCATTTGGAAAGGGTTAGATAAAAAATGAGTATTTTTTGCAATTATGCATTGGATGTTTCATTTAGTAATAAGTTTTTAATTTAGTATTTTACGTAGTAATCACCTTGAAATTTTTGTAACCCATCCGACGTGTATCCGACCCATTTTTGCTGTTGGAAGTCGTAAAAAGTAGTAAAATTTGAAAATAAAATATCAGCATAATGTTTGTTCCAATTGTTTTGATGTTTCTGTGTAAATATGAAATTTCAAAATGAATTTCCTTCTAATGAGGAACATATAACACTGTCCGTTTATTACCAGAAATTACTTTCTAAGAATATCGTGTGAGGAATAAATTTGGAAATTCTAATTCTTTTTATGAATAAGGATAGATATAAAAATTCATTACAGAAATGACATCAAAGATACCAGTTTCCAATTGCATGCATTAGGCAACAAGGATAAAGTTATTGAAAAATACTGTGAAAATGTAAAGTTCGTCAGTGATTGCACACGTAAAACTTTTCATGACCAGAATGAATAACACATATTACGCTATGATGGCTCTCTTTGCAGTACCTACCATCAGAGGCTAGGAATTATTGCACAAAGGCTGAACTGCTGGCGTATCCACCGTTTATATAGAATTTAACACTCCAAGAAAACTTTGCCGTGGAGACTAAAGCGGCATGAATCTCAGTCCTACTCAGTTGTCTAAATTTCCTGGTCATTCATTTTTCAGTATGATACGGTGTGGTAAATGTTTTTGAAAACAAAGCTTCATTCTCTTTGCAATTAGGCAGTTTCCAGAATGGAGTGTGCATTTGATTTAGATATTTCACATACAATTACATTGTCTATTTAATTTCTAGATGACGGAGCTTCAGCGATTTGCGGGCGTCAGTCTGCACGTAACCAGCCCACCATGACATCATGGCGGTGGTGTGGCCTTGGAAATGTCCTACTCTGGGTTAGGACAAGTTTGTCAACGGACGAAAATCTCTTCCAAGGAGCATTCCACCTGTCAGCTAATATGAGGTTCGTGTAAGCTCATACTGTTCTTGTCGTTCATTAACTAATATTTTTCCCCTCTGGGGGATACAAATATTGTATCTATGAGAATTAACACTCCCATTGGGGAAATGTGTGAGGGCCCGAGCTGAGAGCTACGAAGGCCTTTTTTGTTGGAACGGAATGTTTTTGTTATGTTAAGGACCACCAGTTTTTGGTTCACTGCTGTCCTGTTCTTCTGCACCTACTACTGTCTTCTTCAACTTTTATCTTGTTTCATGAACTTCTTTCTCAACTTACTGTTTCCATGTCTCTTCAGCATAGATTCCGCATTCCCTTATCTCCATACCTAATGGTGCCTCCCTCCTTCCTATCATTGAAACGCACATTCAAACGACTATTGAATCTTTGAGAATTAGCTCTCCCAGGGGGAAATGTGAGGGCCCGAGCTAAGAGCTAGTTAGGCCTTCTGTTTGTTGAACTCTAATGCTTTCGTTATATTAAAGACCTTCTTTTCTCGGTTCACTGCTGTCCTGTTTTTCAGCACCTACTACTTTCTACTTGAACTTCGATCTTTCTTCATGAACTTCCTACACAACTTATCGTTTCTAAGCCCCTGCTGCATAGATTCCGCGTTCCCTTAACTCCCTACCGAAAGGGTGCCTTCCTCTTTTTGAATCGCATTTATTTTGCTGCGGATAGGAAGGCTTAAACTAACTAATAATTATCTTTCGTTATAGTAATGCCAATGAACGGATTTATTGACACAAAGTTTTTGTAACAAATACAAGCAGATCAGTTGCAACGTTTGAAAACCTATTAGCTTTGCCATGGGTAGAACGATAATTTAATGCTGTCATGAAGAATCATTTTTTTCGTTCATGAATTGATTATTTTTCAATATATTTGAGCATAGATGGACGTCAGTCCTCAATGTTACGTTTTAATATCCGTTTAATTTATCCACACAACATCATTCGATTCAAATTTAGCAAGCCAAATGGGTTCGAAGTCTCATATAAAAAAATTATCAATAACTTAACGCCCAGCTGTTCAATAGGTTAAAGATATCAAGTTTTGTATTCAGAGTTAGGTTAATCGACTTATTCTCTGATTGCAGCCAAAGCCAGATGGGCCAAATGTTGCGATCACAAGTATTGCTAGCATTGCTTGCTCCAAACCCAATGGTAGTTGGAACACAGTCGTTCGGCAAATGGTAGTTTATTTTATTTTGTTTTCATTTGCACAATTAATAATTACTAATGTATTCCAATTTATCTGATGCTTTATCTACAGTCGGGTATGATGAAGATAAGAAACTAAAGGTGTCAGCCATCCAAGAGGTTCTGCGTCGTTGCAACGATTGGGCTGGTTTAGAGACGACGACAGGAAACCTGTACACTTCCTCAAAGTCTACTTGCTTCTTCATCGCTTACTTTGACCGCCTCTCAGTCGCCTTATTTGCTAGCTCCGTCGACATCAGGTTATGATACTCATCCCTTGAGCTGGGTTTAAACGGAGGGTTTAGCTTTCCCCGGGGCAACGCCATTCCTCCCTCCCCGCCTTTTCAAGAAACCCATAAACCCTCGATCTAATGCCTCCCACCCGTTCACCAAGCGTGTCGTCGCTGCCAACATTCATGCCGGAAAAACTCAGGGGCGACCAGGGCTGCCACTGATGGGGGATTTCCCCTAAATCTGGGGGAAACGGTGGTCGTCTGGAGGAATGGGGGAAACTCTTGTGAAATCAGCGTAATTTACGAGGATTTAGCTAGATATTATTTTTCACTAAAATATTGTGAAACCTGGTATTGTTATTCGAGTGAAGATATCATGACGCAGAACAGAAAATATTTCATTAACAACAAATAAGAGGCAATTTCACGAAGTTGGAACGTGGATCGAACTTGTTAAACTTACAACAAGATTCACATCGGAACAGTGAACAGTCTCAACTCACAGCTCAGGTATTTTCAACTCACGCGCAAACCGGTGTAAAGTTTAAGCGCGACCAGCAAATAGATCCCACATATTAGGTATGCAGTTATTTTGTGTTTTATAAGCAATTATAATTGTATATATTAAGCTACTGATAATTTTTGCTAATTACCGAAACAAAGATTATGTAATACTGTATTTGAAGTGATGTGAAAATCTGTAAGCTTGCGCTGCTACCACTACTGCTGATACTCAAACAATTTTTCAAACATCCATCAGTACACATCACTCCCGCTGCGTTGTAACTTTGCTGGTTTGTTTTAAGCCGAACGTGTGCTCCGTTATCGAAGACCATCTCCCCTACTCTCCCAATGCTTATTGCGGGATTCGCAGTTGCATTTTGCTGGTGACCCTGGTGGAAAGTTTTCCATAAAATTCTTCTTCTTCGCAGCTCAGGCTCGAGAATCGAAGAGTTCGCTCAATTAGAGGAATACAAATGCTGCCAGTGACCGTGTGACTGTTGCTAAAGCTTCCTTTCACTGAGCGAATACGCCTCAGTCAACACTTCTTTCATTAACTTAAATTGTGCATTAAAATTTCGTAATTCCATATGTATTAAATTGTGATTTCTGATATTTTTTAATGTGTTTTCTTAGGCAAAGGAAGCAGAACGCAGATATTTTTTTTGAAAATAAGTTACTTGTAAATTTAAGAGATGCTAAAAATATGCGGCAGGGCTCATCTTTGTTTCTTATACCGTAGTGACTTATTAACCAGTAGATTTACACTTTTAGAGTCGCATATGCAAATTTGGAGCGTCTTGGTTGAGATAGTCTTGAGAGTTAACTTGTTTCTCTCTTGGCTTGAGATGCCATCGTTTATGCATCCAACACTCATGATTGCATTGTTCCAAAGCAAAAATAATTATTATTATTTTTATTTATTTGTATTATCATAATTTATAGGCGGTACCGAAGCTAACTTTGTAACATGCTGTTATGCAATCTGTATTTTTCTAATTTGAATATTTACTTTACATTTAGGAACTGAAGTTTTACAGTGATGACAAATAAGTTTTTCTAATGGTTAATGAGGCTTATATTTAAACATTTTTTTATTTTAGAGTTATTATTTTTGCTTCGGAATGCTGATACTGTTCCCCTAATGACAAACCTAAAGGAATCATCTACAAAACGGAAGCTTTATACACAGTCAAATAGAGATGACTGGCTCAGTGTACCCGAAATAAAAACTTACACGAAATGGAATAATAATCCCAACTGCATTTATTGTAGGTGCTGTAATATTTCTTTGAAAAATCATTATAAATATATCATCTGTGGAACATTCAGTGAATCATAAGAGAAGTCTAAATGTTTTAAGTACCAGCGCTGATATCGTACGCTTTATGGTAAGAGTGCCGTCCAAGGAATCCGATGAAATTGCCATAAGCGAACTTACTCTTGCAATATACTTTGCATAACTCGATATTCCATTCTGACGTGTTGATCATTTCTTATCAATGGGTAAAATAAATTACTCTGACAGCAAAATAGCTTACAAGCTGTAAATAAAAGGGACAAAATTACATATGGACTATTTATTCAGTAAGTAAAGTGAGCTTCTTGTTAACATATACGATAATATGTTTTATCTAAATGTTGGGGGGATTTTTTTCATTTTTAAGAGTCGAAGTGTGCAAATTTAAGTGATGAATCTTACAAACAACCTGTGATGGAATTCTTCGCGTGCTGAATATATTTTTGTAAGAATTTATTTCAATAGTCAAATGCCGAATGTTAAAAATGAAATAAAAATATATTTTAAACATCTGTAATGTTTTAACCTATTTATAAATCAGTAATTCGGAATAACCTTAAATTGTACTGTGAGACTTATCGTAATAGTCTCTTGTTCTACGATGAAGATGATAATTGAGCACTCTGCTGTAGCATTCATCAGCATCGCAACTATTTTTCCTAACAATGCATTGCTACTTGTTACAACAGGCCTCACCCTGTAAACTAATTTGTTCAATTATCGCTATTTGTGAAAAAACTTGATGAAATATAAAGACAGTATTAAACAAATTTTTTGAATTTAAATAAGTAATTTCGGTAATTTTGTGCCGTCATTTAAATTCGCGGTAATTGGACAGATGAGTTTCACGAGGTGTGGCTTATTGTTTTTAGAAGCAATTCGCAATTTTGGGGAAAAATCGTTGCACTGCTTATGAGTCTACCGTAATATAATGATTAGAGTAGCCATTTTTAACGTTAAATTACCCGTAGTTAACGAAAGTTTTGAACGAAGACCGACTATAATAACTGTTTAACTACCGGTAATTAACTGGTTAATATCGTCGGTCTTCGTCCAAAATTTTGGATAAAAATCGGTAATTTAACGTTAATCGGACGATAATATGAGACATTCGCGACACTTATTCCGACGATATATCATCGGCTTATAGGAAGAAGAAGATGATAATTACCGGAAAATTCGGACGTTAATTATCGTCGGGCAGACGATAAATTTCTGACTGGGTAACAGCCTTCCCAAGTTCATCTGTCATTATCTCTATGCTAAACTCTACGTCAGCTGCGTAATTAAACTGGTTAGAGGCCTCAGCCTCAACGGAGTTATTCTCAGCTCTGCCTGACATCTTGTGAGAAATAATGTCCTCGTCGTAGAGTTTTATATACCTGACTCAAATGCCGCGCTATTTCCTTAGAGCAAGACCGAAGGCGCAGTACCTCACCGTCAGCAACTGCCTGATAAGCGCGCTGAAGGTCTCTGGTGATCTTCACCCGGGAAACACCACGCCGCTGACTATTGCTGAAATCAGTCAAGGCTGAAAATCTCAACGTTATGAGGGTTAGGAAACAACTGCTGCACGGCAACTGCCACCCGCAATCGATAGGAAGTTAACAGTTGAGCCACGAACACCCATACTAACTTGGTATAAAACGTGTAAGATTTACACACTTGCAGGAGAATAAAAAACGATTACAGCATTCATTCACGTTTTACTGAACGAGTTTAAAAGAGCTGCAAAGGCCGAATATAGTTTATTAAAGTTTTTTGGCATGAGGAATTATTTATTATTGTTTTATTAGTTTTTATTTTATCGATTAGCGCAAAAAGCGCTCATGAAGTAGCTTCATTCCTAATTCAAAAAAAGGCATTTTTGACGCGGGTGCTCGATTGATTAAAATATACTTTTAAGCAGCAGCCGCTGCAGCCGCAGTAGTAGGTAAGTAGATTGAAGTGGTTAAGGAAGAGCAACAGGAACCTGACTGATCAGCTCTCTGAAGGAACAAAATAACACTGTAAATAAATGAATAAATAAACACCGTAGAAAGTGAGCAACTTAGATGGTACACGGATATTGACATTAATCTGCAAAGGCGCACCCCGCAGTAGCACCAGCTAATCCCAGATCCGCAGACGAGTCCGGACAAAAAAGTCCTAGTAGCGTTACGGGAAAGCAGCCGACCACAGCCTCCCAGGGTACGTAGCCGTAACTATACTAGCAGCAGAAGATACTGGAAGCAGAAAAAAAACATACGAATTAACTTGGGGCGCCGACACAGCGAAGTAGTGAGGGAGAATTTCAGATCACTGATTTAATAGTCAAAATGGTGAGCCCCACTCACCCAAGTTAGTTTCCAGTCGGTGGGTCGGTAAAGCCATTTTAAGAGGTCTATAAAGGAAAAGGAAAAAAAGATGAAACAGTGGTAGAAAGGTGTTCAGCCGTAAATACGTATGGAGGAAATTAGTTAGTAATAGTAGAGAGATGAAATAAGAATATAGGGCAGTACATTATAAGCTAGATGAACTTCAGAAGAAATCATTACAGTCTCCTCTAAATCTCAGAAGTTCACCGCTCGGAAATAAGTTTTATAAACTTCGTGAAAAGCGGTTTTAATCATTTAGATCGACCATCGAAGGAGTTTACCGACAGTTAGCCAATTACCTATGCTACCGGTCGAATGAGCTGAAAGGCGCGTTTTGGGCCGTATGATCGCTCGAATGTGGTGAAGATCGCGTCCTTCTTCGTTTTCCCATTCGACTAAGGTGAAAGTGCTTCTGGGGCCGATTGCACGGTAGGCGGAGCTGAAAAGCGCGTCTTGGACCGTTAGCTCAGATGAATGTAATGAAAGTCATGTCTTACGCGTTTGCCCAGTCAACGGAGGTGAAAAGTTTATCCTGAGCCGATTGCACGGTCGACAGTTTGCTCGGTCGAATGTGGTGAAAATCGCGTTCTTTGCCGTATCCGCAGTCGCCAAAGGTGAAATACGCACTTGGGCCGTTTGCATGAGCGAAAAGCACGTCTTAGGCTCTTGTTTGGTTGAATGTGGTGAAAAGGACGTCCTATCCCGTTTACCAGTCGATGCAGGTGAGAAGTGCATCTATTGCCGATGGCGCTGTCGACAGAGCTGAAAAGAGCGTATTTGGCTATTTGCTGGTCTAATGTGTTGAAAATTGCATTCTCTACCGATTGCCCAAACAACGGAGGTGAAATTTACATCTATAGCCGTTTGCGCGGTCGACAGAGCTGAAAACGCGTCCATTGCCGTTTGCCCAGGCGACTGAGGTAAACAGTGCGTCTTGGGCCGATTGCACACTCGACGGAGATGAAAAATACGTCTTAGCCCATTTACTAGGTCGATTTTGGTGAAAACCGCATCATTCGCTGTTTACTCAGTCGCATGAGGTAAGAAAAGCATTTTGAGCCGTTAGCGCAGCCGACGAAGCAGAAAGGCGCGTCTTATGCTGTTTGCTTTGTCAAATGTGATGAAAAGCACGTCCCTTGCTGATTGCCCATTCGACAAAGTTGAAAAGTTTATCGTCGGGCGACTGCGCGGTCAACGAAGATGAAAGAGCATCTTGGGCTGTTTACTTGGTCGAATATAGTGAAAAAAGCGTCTTTCGACGTTTGCCCATTCGACACAGGTGAAAAGTGAACTTTGAGCCGATTGCACGTTTGAAAGACCTGAGAAGCGCGTCTTGGGCCATTTACTCGGTCGAATGTGTTGAAAATCGTGTCCTTTGCCGTTTACGCAGTCAACCTAGGTGGTTGGCGCATTCTGAGCCACTTGCGCGGTCGACGGAGCTGAAAATGCGTTTTGAGCTGTATGCTCGGTCGAATGTAGTGAAAATCGCGTCCTTTGCCGTTTGCACTGTTAACAGATGTGGAAAGTGCAATTGGGGCTGATTGACTGTTCGAAAGAGCTGAAAATTGCGTCCTGGGCCGTTTCCTCGGTCGAATTGGGTAAAAGTCGCGTCGTTTGCCGTTCGCCAAGTCGACGGAAATGAAAAACGCGTCTTGGGCCGTTTGCTTGGTCGAATGAGGTGAAAATCGCGTATTTTGGCGTTTGCCTAGTCGACGAAAGCGAAACGTGTTCATTGGGACGATTCTACAAACTACGGAGCTGAAAAACGCTTCTTGTGCAGTTTGCTCGATTTTGGCGTTTGCCCAGTCGAAGTAGCTGGAAAGTGCATTTTGGGCCAATTGCGCGGTCAACGGGCTGGAAAGTGCATCTTGGGCCGTTACTCGTTCGAATGAAGTGAAAATCACGTCTTTTGCCTTTCGCCCAGTCAACGAAGGTGAAAAGTCTATTTCGGGCTGATTGCGTATTCAACAGAGCATAAAAGCGCAATTTGGTCCGTTCACTCGGTCAAATTTGGTGAAAATTGCGTCCTTTGGCATTTGCCCATTTGACGGAGGTGAAAAGAGCATTTTGAGCCGATTCGACGGTCGATGGAGCTTAAATGCGCGTCTTGGGTCGTTTTCTCAGTCGAATGTGGTGAAAATCGCGTTTTCTACCGTTCGCCCAGTCGACGGAGATGAAAAGGGCATCTTGGGCCTTTCGCACATTCGATGGAGCTGTGACACCGTTTTAAGAAATAAACGTTTTTCGTTCTTTCTTTCTTTATTTATTGTGCCGTTTCTTGTTTGCATGTGATGAAAATCGCGTCTTCTGCGGATTGCCATGTCAACAGAGTTCGAAAGTTTTTCATCGGCCGATTGCGCAGTCAATGAAGCTGAAAGCGCGTTTTAGGCTGTTTGCTTGGGCGAATGAAGTGAAAATCGCGTCTTCTACCGTTCGCCCAATCTACAGAAGTGAAAAGTGCATCATGTGCCGATTCCGCGGTTAACGAAGCTAAAAAGCGCGTCTTGGACCATTTGATCGTTCGAATGTGGTAACTATACGCGCCTTTTGATGTTCGCCCCATCAACGTAAGTAAAGCGTGCATCTTGGGACGATCGCGTGTACAACGGAGCTGAAAAGTGCATCCTGGGCTGTCTCTTTGCTTTAATGTGGTGAATCCTAATCTACGTCCTTTGGCGTTCGCTCAGTCGACGTAGATGAAAAAGTCCAACTTGGGGCGATTGAGTGTTCAACGGAGACTAAAATTGCATCCTAGGATTTTTCCTAGGTCTATTGCGGTAAAAATCTCGTCCTCTGGCGTTTTCCCAGGCGATTGAGGAGATAATTGCATCTTTGGCCGATTTCACAGTAGTCGGAGCTGAAAAAAGCGTCTTATGCCGTATAACCCGGTCGAATCTGGTGAAAATTGCATCCTCCGGCGTTTGCCCAGTCGACAGAGGTGAAAAGTTAATATTGGGCCGATTCCACGGTCGCCAGAACTAAAAAGCGCGTCTTGGGCTGTATGTTCGGTCGTATATGGAGAAAATCGCGTCCTATGGCGTTTTCCTAGTTGACGGAGGTGAAAAGTGCAGCTTGAGCAAACTCCATGGGCGACGGAGTTAAAAATCCCTTTATGGGCTGTTTGCTGGGGCAAATGTGGTGAAAATCGCGTGCTCTGACGTTTGCCCAGTCGACGTAGGTGAAAAATCCATTTTGGGCCGATTCCACGGTCGATGGAGATTAAAAGCGCATTTCGGGCCGTTCAGTAGGACGAATGTAGTGAAAAACACCTCTTTTGGCGTTTGCGCGAGCGACGTAGGTGAAAAGTCCATTATGGGACTATTGTGTGTTCAACTGAGCTGAAAGCGCATCTTGGGCTCTTTCCTCGGTCAAATGTGGTGAAAATCGCGTGCTGAAGCGTGTAACGCACAGCGTCGATATGTAGATGAAAAAAAGGAAAACAATAAACCCAAAATTCTCATAAATAAAGAAAAAAGTAAAATTGAATAGATGAAAAAGTAAAAAAATAATAGTATAAAAAAGTAAAAGAATAAAAAGTAAAATAAATCTGAAAAAATAAAAAACAAATAATAAAAAACTTGCGGAAACTCAACAATAGCAATAAAAATGTGAAATCAAAACTAAAAATAAATAAAAAAAGTGAACAAAAGATTCAAATAAAAATAAAAATTGAAGAAATAAAAACAAATAGAAACAAATAAAAATATATTTTAAAATAAAAAATGAAATGAAAAAATTGAAAATTCAATAAATGATAAACAAGGAGATAAAAATTAAAAAAATCGTTCTTCTTGTCTCTCTCTCTCTCTCTCTCTCTCTCTCTCTCTCTCTCTCTCTAAGGTAACTCGACCCGACGCGTGCCAACCCGTATCATTGATACCGCAATGATGTTGAAGAGCGTGACGCGCACAGGTTGGCGTATTAGTATTTAAATTAGAAAATCTTACAGAAATGAAATTACCACTATCCCGCTAAACTCTGAAATATTGAATTGCGGTGAAGAATCCTGATAAATGCATTTTTCAACTTGAAACGAGCGTGGTTTTAACACCACAATGGGAATGCTGTATATAATATGTCTTTTGTACTAGAAAATACTGGTACGTTACCCCTTTATTATCATCGTTTCATTTCTTTTGAATAACCCAGAGGCTCCCTACCATTCACCGGATCTTGAGATCATTCAAAATACATTCATCTATTTTAATCCTAGCACAAATTTTGATACACAACGCGTGAGATATTTTTGAGGTGAAAAACATTTATACTGCTAATTCGGAAATAAACGCAACTATTAATGACAAGTATATCTGATTTATGATTCATTATATGGCAGCACAACGAACAATGTTTTAATCATAAGCTATATCTAGTAGCTTTGACGTTTGATTAATCGCGCTGGATTAATCAACCAATAGCCTGGTACAAAATGTAATTCCAAATAACTACTTACAAACAAAATGGAAAGCGTTTAATAAGAACGATGGAACTGAAAAATCCTAAGTTATTACTATTCAAGACCTATGAAAAAATGAAAGAAATGTGAACGACGCGTGTCATTCGTTTCAAAGTATTAGGTATTACTCTTGCGTAAATTATTTTAATAAAAGAAACTCTCTTAAGATGAACAATTTGTCTTATCATCAATAATACATAAATGAAACCATAAATCGAGACTAATTTGGAATTCATCATAGAATTTTTTCGCAGATTCCAGCAAGGATCGAGTTACAAGTTTTGGTTCCAACGAAGTAGACCTGTGTTGAAATGTTTTTTTTAAAGAAGAACGAAATTTATTATATTTTCAGTGTGATCGTACAGAAAGTTAACTTGTGCACGCACTACTCTTTTGCGATATTTGTTGCCATCATTAGTAAGAGTTCTGTACGTGAAATTAATAAGGGATGTCTGATAAAAATCACACAATTTTAATATTATCAGGTTTTGGAATGAATCATCTGTAAGAACATTGTACTTCAATTTGCTTACCTCTGAAGTGTATCAGCGAGTTTTGCTTCTAAAATGTGCAATTGGTCATGCCCAATTGAAAATCAAGGACGTTTCGCCGGTGGGTGCGTGTCGGTTACTAGGCGTTTTTTTGTTGTATTACGCGCGGTTTAAGGGTCAAATGTCCACTTTTTCGGACACAAAACTACACGCGAATCGCCGTTGTTCCGCCCTACTTAACGGCCATTTACCGCCTCAGAACCAGATTCGAATCGCGGCTGGCCGTCCATGGATTATAGGTTAAAAAATCGCTCCCGGTTGCACGTGCCTCGCCTCACGGGGTGTACAATATTGCACTGGAAGCTTTGGATCTTACAATACATTCACGCTTAATGCATTGTGAATGTATTGACCCATTAAGCTCAGTACAATATTGTACATCTAATGAGATCGATGCACGTGCAACTGGGAGCTCAGGTACGTAAGACAATTCATTAGGAAGGACAAAGAATCCCGTTTTTTTAACTTTTATCACATAAATTAAACATTCTCTAAATAAAAATTTACATGAATATCTTACTTCCATTAAATCACAGCTTTCCCAAAAATGGCACACCAAAATAATATAGGCATTAAACATAAAATCACAATACGTTTGAAATGCTGCATATAACAAACAAATATCAACTACATAAACATAAGGATGGGAATGAAATTTTCATATCACAAAGTTCCTTTTCAACGCTCGCTTACATTATAGATTAGATTATTGGTTAGTTTGAGCCTCCCTATCCGCAACAAATGCGACTCAAAGAGAGGAAAAGGGAGGCACCATTTAGTATGGAGGCAACACGTGGACTACGCTTTGGGACATATCTGTACCAATAAGTAAATTGCTCATTTGCATATCGGCATAAATGAATAGCATTTCCCTAATTTCACTTCCTTTTTCAGAATTGATTTCAGCACAACAGTTAAAATGGTCGTACACTTAAATTTTTCACACTTTCTATAAAAGACACGAGTGGTTTTGAATAGTACAGACGGTTTCTAAATTCTGCTACTCACAACTTAACCGAACCAACCGTAGCAATCAAAAGTTACATATTTTCAAAAGTTACATATTATGGTCGTATTTTATATGAATTAGACTGAGAATAAAAAAATCAAAATTTTGAAAAAATGATTTTTTTTCGTTTGAAAATTACAATTCACAGTTTGAATTTGAGAATATGCGTGGAAATTATCGAAATAAAAATTAAAACTGCATTCAATTACATAAATTGTCCGTTATATCACACTTCAACAAAAAAATTTGTTTTGGCTTATACTCAAAACAAATAACTTTCACATTCAAACTGTATCTCCTCATTGAGTTTTGATGCTAGAACAAAACCAGACAGTTTTGTAATTCTTGAAACATTTCTACAAAGTAAAATGATGCTTTTTAGCCAAATTTGAGGAAAAAAGTTATATAGCTCTAACCCCAAAATGAATTTTTTTAATGTAACCATAAAATATCGCTTATCACGCAATTTTTTTTTAAATGTTAATATAACGCGTCATTTCATTGTTAGCAATGCTTCAAGGATTCTAAAACTGCCTTCGGTTTTGTTCTAGCATTAAAACTTAATGAGGAGATAAAACTTGAAATATACATAAAAATGTCCAATAAAGTTAATTTTTCGTAAAAAAACTAAGTCCTAAATCGAAAAAGGGACATGAGTAAAGAAAGTTTACTTGCACAAAATACATACATTGGCCAATTTTTAAACGAATCGGATGAAAAACGTTGAAGTGGGATGATCACCTTAAAAGCAGTAAGTTGACAAAAAAGGTTCATTAAACAAGGTCAAAGTTGAAGAAGAAAGTAGTAGGTGCTGAAAAACAGGACAGCAGTGAACCGAAAATAGGTGGTCTTTCACATAACAAAAACATTTTATTTCAACGAAACTAAGGCCTACCTAACTCTTAGACTCTGGCCCTCACATTTTCCTCCCTAGGAGCGCGAGTTTCCATAGATACAATCGTTGTATCCTTCTGAATAGCGTCTATATTAAATCGCGTGTACCACAAAAATGTCCGCGAGTTTTCAATTGATTATATCTCCGCTTTGACTTAACATATTTGAAATGTCTTTTTTTCACAATGTAGTAAATTTTGTTTCCGTTTCGAATAGTCTAATTTCTTAAAAATCGTTTAATAACTACTTTACAGTGATAGATTTACTAAGAGAGGTAGAAAAACTAATTGTTAAACCGAAAGATTTTAAAAACAACACTAGTTTTCTACATTTCTAAACACCTACCGTTGAAAATAATTTCACAATGATATATCCTACATAACACCAAATATTTAAACTCTCTGAGAGGTTATTTACTCCCTTATTTAATTATTTGAAGTCAATTAAAATGCAGTTCACTAACAATCAAAGAATTTTCATCGTATTGGAATATGAAGCCACGAAAAACTCTGAAAAAGTTCCAGGAGCAATTAATGAAAAATTCTCAGAAAGGCACTCGTCCGATAAGAAAACTGTGTATCGCACAGTTAGAAAATTAGAACGAAAATTAAACGCTCTTCTAACCTTTGAGTTTGCCGTTGCTTCATATTCTAATACGATGAAAATTCCTTGATCGTTAGTGAGCTACATTTTAGGTGCCTTAAAATGATGAAATAAGGAAGTAAATAATGTACGGGATTGAGAAATGAAGAACACCTGTGTTGTCTTGAAAACTTTTCCTTTCAACGATTAGTTTTTCCACCTGTTTCAGTAAATCGATCACTGTAAAATAGTTGCTGAACGATTTTCAAAAACTTAACTTATCCGAAATGGGAACAAAATTCATTGCATTGGAAAAAAATACATTTCAAACATGTTAATTGAATGCGGAGATATAATCAATCCAAAAGTCGGGGACATTTTTGTGGGACACCCGGTATATACAGGGTGTGGTGTGTTTACGATGCAGATAATTTAATCAAATACAGAAAAACGTAGAAGTAAAACGATTTTCATGAGTGACAAAAACCTCAAAACTTGTTTGTTTTCGAAAAATGATGACCTGAAATAATTATAGATTCCCGTAGGAATAGCCTGAAACGCATGCCAACGAAGTTAGATTTTACTCGTTCGCTGCACGTCAAACCCATTCATACGGGAATCTAAAATTATCTCAGGTCATCATTTCTCGAAAACAAAGAAGTTTTGAGGTTTTTGTCACCCATGAAAATCGTTTTATTTTACATTTTTCTGTATTTGGTTAAAATATGTTCATCGAATTACACAACACCCTTTATATGTACATATCATTCTTCATATATCTATACAACAAAAAATAAATCAATAAAATATGTCACATTGTTTTTTTTCTTAATATAAAATATCAAATCGAGTGCACTGACTGCCTTTTCAACACACATGTACAATGTACATTATATATATAGTATTCTTGATAGATCTCTCAAATTTTTAGACAACATAGAAATGATTTGCCATCAGGGAACATTTTAAATATCATTAAAGAACATGAACCAGCAAAAAAAAATTTGCAAAAGAAACCATCATTCATAAATTACATACGTAGGCACCTAAAATTGACTGAATGTACTTGTTTATCGGCTGGATGCGGAACAACATTTTATATAAAAATTTTAAACTCTGCAAAATATTTCATTAGCGAACCAAATAGAAAATAAAGGTAAAGAATAGCACAAAAGAATTTCCTTGCATTACTAATGCGGTTTTAGAGAAAAACTAGAACACAATTAGCTAGCACAATTATCTACCAAAAAAGTACTTACAATAAACCGTACCCTAAAATGATAGATAGGGTGCACTATTGCACAGGACTTGATGCACAGAATTAAAAATTTTGAAAAAAATTAATAACAGAATTGTTGAAGACAGAAAGACAAGCTGACATGGAAAGTAAAAAAATGAAAAAAAATGTCCATCATGAAAGGGGTAACAAAAATTACGATATAAAATGACCCACCTGCACAATGACCCATCTTCTACATGCTTCCAATGTTCATGAATATAACTTGCAAATGAATCAAGTGAATGTGAACTGTTCTGTTAACTTGTTCAATAATCTATCCAGCGTACTTTGATATGAATACCACTGCTCTAGTTTCAAAACAGTTGGACGAACAACACTTCACACAACTGTGTTTAAAAATTTGAACTCAGCTTGAGCTCGTCGACCAACGCCAAAATCTAAAGATGAGCGTAACTGTCGATGGCCTCAACATCACGATAAACAATCAAAAAACATGTTTTTAGCATGATGATGCAGTACTAAATCACCGTTTATCTAATGCAATAATTGCGAAGAACACATTCACAAGGAAAACTCACACCAGCAATCGCGATTGCAAAAACGGTAACTTCCAGTACATCACTCGATGACTTACAGTCGCGAATCGTGAACTAAGTCTGACAGATCGCGACACCTGCAGGCTGCAGCACACTACCGGCAGCATACATTTGTAAGGCTGTAAACCACGGATGGCCGCTCTCAAATGTTACGGCCATTCCCCAACTGAAAATTTTGCACTTTCAAATCGACGATGGCCAACTATGAATTTCACGTCCGAACTCGACCGTGGGTAGTTAAGAGCGCGTTGAAAGAGTGTTAATGCAGAGTAGGCCGACCAGCCTATAAACCGCACATAATCGACCGTCACGTCCTTAACCCACCGGTGGTACGTTCATGATTTTCAACTGGGTGGTACGTTTCTGATGAGAGCTTGAAGATCGATATTACTAAGTAAGCTCTGATATAAATTTTTACGATACATTATTTTTATGACTATTCGTTTTATAAGAGATCTTGTTCCAGATTGAATATAACTCGAAAGATTACAAAACTTGGATGTGGCCGATTAAGATTTTCTTAATTCTGTTCATTTACGTTTACACAATAATTGATAAATTTTGTAGCTTGTTTTATGCTATCCAATAATTCCCACACATTATTCGTTGTTTATAAATATTTTATTTTTCCAGTGGACTTAAAAAGTTCAATTTTAAACTAACATCGCATTGATTGATTAACGGTTTGCAATTGCTAGGCATTTCTTTAGTAGTCAGTAGTGAAATACATTTAAGATATATTGATGTGTTATATTTACTATGAGTTTTTACAAGCATAACTAAGAAAAAATTGAATAAATTTAAAATAAGTAGAAGCATTTGTGAACAATTTAATTTATTTTATACGCAGAGTAAACTACACATCATTCTAACGCCACTCCATTCATCGCTATTCAGAATGAAATGGAATAGATGTTGGGTCAAAAAGACGAGTGTGTTGCTTCACTCTCGAGAAGCTTCCTAAGTTTCATGCCGTCAGATACGTTACGCACAGCCACCGAAGTAGAATAAGAATCAAAACAAACGGTCACATTGGCTTCCACGCTGATTTACGCGCTTGCGCTGGTGCCTTTTATTGCCATAAGAAATCTGTAGCTTCTTGGGCTCGCCTAGTCGCGAAGTACCTCTAAAACGGTAAATGCGGAGAGAATGTGAATGTACACACTTGTGTACATTTAGTTATTAATTTTATATCCCATGAGATCTTGTCACAACGTTATGTATATATAATATGACACAAATGAATACATCCAATAAACTCATCAATGTATAAGGCTTATTTTGCCTAAATGAAAAAATTCTGCATCAAATTCATACTACGCTCAGTTAAATCCACCTCATGCTCACTTCTATCTTTATTTTCATGCGTAATTCGAACGTCACTGACATCTCAGCACAAATTAAACTTTACATGGACACGTATCAGCTTGGGTAAAAACATAGATATGCTGCATAACATCACTGTCGGTTCAACCCAACTCAGATAACCCTCAAATCCACTTTGAATATTGGTGGGCGCATAGCACGCGCTGAGTTGTTTTGAGTTGTCCTAGGCTTCCAGAAGCAATCGCATCTGAACTGTGATTGGCTACCAAGAAAACCACCGTGTTTAATTTGTTGACGCACATGGAATAAATCTCAATTGGGGTAGGATACTGTATATGGAGAAAAAAGGATCGAAAGGTTTCACACTTAGCGATTGCTTTTAATTAGGGGAGCGTCCCCCATAAAAATGGGGAAATGTGTGAAAATAGGTTTTAGCTGTTATAGAAGAGGATAAAGGTCAGGTACATCTTGTGAAAAAATGAATTTCGTAAGTTCGCTCGTTCGCCCGCTACGGGGGTTTGAAGAATGGGGGGAGGGGAGGGGGAATTGGTATATTTATCATGTTACACCTCCCCCTTGGCTCTTTCTTCACGGCGCAACGTTGCTATGTCATCTTCTATGTCTATTTACTACTATAGAATGATTTCAATGGTCCTAGCTGGCCCCATAAATAAAACCGAAGAATGATTTATATTGTTTATGTTTACCTGATTTGCCTTATTTTGTAGGTTCGGAATGCGGGGTTTCAAAATGCATTTCCTCCTACAGTTTTCAAGCTACAGCAATGATTTTCGTATCATTGGAAGCGGAAAAGCGTGGAAAATAAAGGTTACTATAAGGAAATTTCGAGAATTGTTGCAAACAAAAGTTGTGATGTCACAAATGAAAGTTAAATAAAAAAAAGTAAAAAATGAAAAAAAATTAAAATTTTTTTTCTCAGTGTGACTTCAGAGATTTCTCTTATAGCATCCTGTAATGTCCACGATATTCCGAATCTAATGACATAAAAATCATCACTGTAGCTTGAAAACTGTAGGAGGAGATGCATTTTGAAACCCCCTCCTCAAACTCCGTTTTCTACGAATATAAAATTTTCTCTGGAGAAAATCGCATATTTTCATAGAAGACAAACAATTCCAAATTGCATTTCCTATCACTAAACCAAATTTCATTGCTCTAGGTTCAATAATAAAAAAAAATTTCGTATGGGGGACGCTCCCCTCAAGGATGTGAGACATCCACTATGGATGAACCAAGTATAGCATTTGTGATAAGTAGCGCTCCCTGTGCCGAAGCACGAGTGCCCAAGTTAAAGGCACTCACTTCTCTTTGTTGAACTGTATTTTTAATTTACGCATCATCATATTTTTTCCGTCCGTTTTTTTCCTTTTCTTTAGTGACAAATGTATTCTTCTTCAACTTTTGTAGTGTTTGAACTTTATCTTGACTTGTTGGTCCAATGCCCTGGGTGTACTGCGTTGGAAGACGCTCGTGTTACTACGCAAGGATGTCCAGTGTGGGAACCCACCATGTGTGTAGGTTCCCCATATACGTGTCCATATTGGATGGTTCCTTCCTCACGTTTAGCGTAAACAACTCTTGTTGGAACGAAGCTATTTAATAAAATCCCATAATAATGAAAAAATAAGAATGTTGTGATACACTTGAAAGTCGACACACCATTAGAAAGTCGGTATACTGTTTTTGAAGATGTTGCTTCATTCCTGGATGAATTCAACTTTTGAATTAACACCAAATGGATACATTATTAATAATACTGTGAGTTGCCCATCTGAATCTTCAGAATGTTACAAAACTGTTTTGATATCGTTTCGAGTCATGCTGCAGCCATGTGAGCGGTAATGGAAATTTATTGGATTGGTTATGAATTTACAGCTATTGCAGAGCGAAGGCCTAAATTTTAGTCGATTGATAAATTTGTTTTACGTTCTCGAAGAGGCAAGAGAAGTTTCCTTGTTTTTTCTTATAAATAATAGCGGCGGAGTTCGAAATTAAGCTGTGCAACCCTGGCGGGACTAAATCCCTTTTCATTTCAATAAATTTGTTAAGTGGTCTGAAAACTAGCTATAGATAACGTGCACCACTGATTGAACACAACCCCGACGCAATCATAGCTTGGAAAATTGTTTCAAATATCAGAAATTATTCGGGGTTAAAATTCGAGAAAAATGTTTTTCAACTAAAATTATTGCGCAAAAACTCAACATCAATATTTTTTTAGATATCGAAATTTTAACCAGAGGTTGTAAATTTCCGAAACTCCGATGTCAGGTAGCTAAGAATGCCTATTGGCCCAGCTGTTCATTTTCCATTCGAGGCCTTGTGAGCTTCAGACGTGTATTGACCATCAAGGTAAGTTCAGATCTTTGTGTTCAACTCAGATACATTGACAGTTTTAATTTCGACATGAACCTTCTATTGTCTGGTGTAGTTAAAACATTATTCCTGATCAGTATTCGATTTGTCTTAAAGCGAGTGGTTCACTTAAAAAATCAAAGTAGACTTTCATCAGCCTGGCGACGTATTGGGTATTGTTACGGCTTTTCGAATATGTCTTCAATTTTTTGGCGAGTAATTCAACCGTGGAGTCGCTTTTAAAAATATTCTGGTGTAAGGTTCAACACAAACGGTCAAACTTCAGGTTGTTCATACAAGCAGTTTGATTCTTACTTTGTTGCTGTGTAAAGAGAAGGAATATACAAAGAACTGTTTGAAACAGCATTTCTAATTGAATTCTAAACCCTACAGATTTAGGAAATATGGGTCGATCTTGATATTTTGAACAAACATCCCATAAAGCGAACAAAATTGACTTTACCCACAAGTCATTAGAGGTAAAATAAAAATTTTCAAAGCGTCTAAAGGGCTCGTATACGGCTCACATAAGTTTACATTTGAACGTTGCAACGAGGAACTGTAGGTTAATATTTAGTGATCGCTACCACAAACTTTTTGCAAATTTTTAGTTGACGCAATGGGAAAATTTTTGATAATTTTCAAGTGTCGCGAATGCGAACTTTTTGTTAATTTCTAAACGTCGCAACGGGGAACTGCATGTTAATTTTAAATTGTGCAACGGCGAACTTTATGGTAATTTTTGGGTGTCGCAACAATACACTTTTTGGTAATTTTTAGATGTCATACCGCCGAACTTTTGGCAAAATTTTAGATTTCGCAACCGCGAACTTTTCAATTTTTTGACGGCGAAATTCGTAAATGTTGAAGCTTCACAACGGAGAACATTACGATTTATCATTTGGAAGATCCGTACTAATATTAGTTTAAAATCCTTTTGAAATATCGTTAAACAGAAAAAGTTCTGTGTTCGCAGTTAGAACTTCAGGTAGGGAGGTTTGACTGACAAATCTGTATGTTAAAAGGAAATCAAGGTCTTTGCGTCCCCGGCCAGACAATAACTCGGGCTTTCACAATACGTCCAATCTCGCTGTCAACGTCAGACGAAAAATAATGGTAGAGTTCTTGAACTACAGTCAATATCCTAAGAACGCATATGAATGAAAATAATCCAATTAAAGGACCAAATGAAGTCAATATGGTTATCAAAAACAACCGCCGGCCAATGTAGTGTCGCTAAACAGAAGCCACAGGAGAAACTTAATCAAGACAATTTGGGGATACTGCGAAAGACATCGCACTATGAGTTAAAAATCTAAAGACTCCAACAAAATTTTGTAACATCTGTAAATGTATTTTATTCTATCTCGATTAAATTAAGGATATTAATTTTGAATGCACACCTGAGATTATGATGCAACTCAGTGAAGAAACGCTTTGTACAAGGACGAAAGGTTGAACTATAGAGGAAATTAGTAAGGAAAGTGGTCCAGAGAATGCTATGTTTACGGTTTGAAGTATAAAGTTGAAATAGAAATTGATAGGTTTGAGTTAAGGTTAAAAGTTCTAAATAGAAAGTAACCACATCAGAGTACGGCGACTCGTCAAACAGGTGGAACCTTCTGGTTAAAGTTTCAGACGAGCAGCCTGATTTAATAGTTTGGTCATTCAAGAACACTTAAGGATGAGCAGACATGAAACGTCCTTTACGTGAAGGAATTTAATCACACACACACACGCACACACGCCCATACGCTATCTGGGATTCCTGGGATTCTTGGGATATAGTTTGGGCCTGAAAGGCCCGGGCCATGTTGGTGCACCGCCCTATAACGACGACTCGCCGCTGCATTTCCTCCACTTGCAGCTGCGCCACCTGCTGCAGGAGGCTGTTGGCCTGTTGCCTACCGCAGGCTGGTAGTAGTTTGGAGTCGGAGGTCGATCCGGGACCGAAGCCAGGAACTTATCCAATCTTTACTTGAAGGCAGCCAGTTTCCCACTGGACTCTCTCAGTTCGATTGAGAAGGCGTTGAAAAGTCTTGGACCAATAACTGAAAAAGATCTGTCATGGCGAGTCCTTACGCTGGCCAGAGTCCAGTTGTTGAACGGCGGAACGACGCATAACCTCCCCACTCGGGGATGCTGTCTCAACGCCAGACTCTGGTCAACAAAGTTCGGTACCAGTCCCTCCAGCATCTTCCAGGTGTAAATTATTCAATACCGCTCACGTCGTCGTGATAGCCTCTGGAGCCTCTCCCAGTAGTTGAAGCGCTCCATTCCGATGATTTTCGACGCGAACGTTCTCTGGATTGCCTCCACTCTCTGTATCTCCCCCGTCGCACTTGAACTCCACAACTGGCAACAATATTTGGCCAAGGGCAAAATCAGTGCCTATACAAAGTCATCATGGCCGCTGCTTCCCAGGCACAGAACGTCCGGAGGATACATCCGAGTTGGCCTCGACACTTTTTTGAGACCGAGTCTATGTGCTTTTCGAAGCTTTCTCCGTCCTCTACCATCATGCCTAACTCCCTGGTCGATGACCACCTCTCCACTACCACCCCACCAGCTGTTGTGTAAGGGAAGGTGTCATCCGGATGGGGACCGCGAGGAAGGAGCTCGAATTTGTTCTCATTAAAGCGCATGCTATTCACCTCGGCCCATTCATAGATTTTGTTTAGGTTCCGCTACAGGGCCTCGCAGTCGTGCTCGCTGACCATTTTTTAAAATTTTTAATGTGAGACGCAGGAGTGGAGTAATCCAGCGTCTATATCACTGACATGGACTAAGAACAGGAGTTGTCCAAGCACCGAGCCCTGAGACGCTCCACTGGTAACTAGCGATTCGGATGACCGGCATCTGTCAACGGTCACAACTTGTTTTCTGCCAGTAAGGAAGCACCTGACCCAACTCCACAGGTCGCCACCAACGCCAGCAGCCCTCAACTTTCTAAGTAAGTCCCCATGGTCTACATTGTCGAACGCCTTAGCAAAGTCTAGGTATACAGCATCCACTGCATGACCACGACTGAGGGCCTCCGTGATATACCGTTGGTGATCAAGCATCTGTGAAAGGCAGGACCTCCCCCTTCTAAGCCTGTCCTGACTCGGGTTGAACAATTCGGCATCCTCCAGATATCCCACTAGCCTCCTCACCAATATTTTCTCGAAGATCTTTATAATGTGGGAGGTCAATGTGATCGGCTCATAATTCCGGGTTAGGTGTTCCTCACCACCTTTATAAATGGTGATAATAATTCCTAGCTTGAGTTTGGTAGGGATGGACCACGCACTCAGTGATGCCCTCCAGAGCAGGAACAAAGGCCTGCTGATGGTAACTCTGCAGTTGAGTAGGAGGACAGCTGGAACACTGTCCGGACCCGGCGCCGACGAGGGTGAGAGCTCGGCAATGCTTCCCTCCACGTCTCGCTCACTGAATTCAAAGTCCAACAGGTTGATCGGTGAAGTACTCGGCCACTCGTTCGGGCCCCAGCCTCCATCTTCCCCAAACTTGGGCCGACTAAATACTGCTTCATACTGTGAGCGCATCACAGCGCATTTTTCTTCAGGGGTGCACACGTTCCGTCCGTCGACTCGAAACGGTCCCACCACCGACTTTGTGCGAAGTTTCCTCCTGGCGTACGAGTAAAAGTATTTAGGGTTATTTATTATGACAGCTATAACTCTATCCTAGCAGGATATTGCCTCTTCCTCATGTGACGCCTCGAATTGCCTCCTGATCTCAGCTACTCTCTCAAGGACGCCATCCCTGGCGGTCCCTGAACGCGCCAACGTAACAAATTGTTTAAACAGCTTCGAGAATTTTCTCATTCGTACATTCTGGTCCCTAGGTATTGGGTTTATCCTCCTAATTTTCCGTGCTGGGGCATATCTTGGGCAGACCTCAGACAAGACTACGAGGATCTCGTTGTACATCTCGTTGAAGTTCCGACCAGCCAAACGTGCATCCCAGTCAATGTTACCTAGCTCTCCCGATAGGCCAGTCCAGTCCATGCCACCTCTCATAAAATTGAGAGAGTAAAGCGACCCTTCCGGCGCTTCCCGATCCCAAATTGTTTGCCGTCCTAGGCCAAGGTTTTCATATATGAGGATGCATCTGTGGTCGGACATAATAGTCTCCTCAACCTCATCCCGTCTGACCAACTTGTCGCCGTTTGTTAGAAAAAAGGTCTAGGACATTGTCCAGTCGGGTTCGGAGGGAGACGTATTGCTCCAGGTCTAAACTCTCCAAGAAATTCCATAGGTACTCGTTCTGCACTCATGACTCTCCCGTTCTCCCATGGACATAACTCGACTCCCAGCACATGGTTGGAAAGTTGAAGTCTCCCATAACAACAATTGTGGGAAGTAGAGGTGGCAGGGATTCGAGTGCCGATGATATGAGACTAATTGCCTGCTCAAAGTTTGCATGTTGACGAGTTTGCAAGTTTGCTCCAAGTTTGCATGTTATAGTTGGGTTTAAAAATTTCAAAAAATTTGAATTTGAATAAAAGCCTATTTGAGTGTGTTAGAAATGTACCAAGGATTCTAAAACTGTTGTTGGTTTTGTTCTATCATCAAAACTCGATGACGAGTCACTTTTTGAAATATCCATAAAAATATACCAAAAACTAATTTTTCGTGAAAAAACTAAGCCCTAAATCGGAAAAGTGACACAAGTAAAAACGGTTTACTTTCACATAATTCATATACTGGCCAATTTTCAAATAAATCGAACGGAAAAAGTTGAAAAAGTGGGACGACCTCCTTAATCTGAACTGGTATCCTCAATAAGTCTAGAAATGATCGCCAATGTCAGTCCAAGCCCCTCCAAAATTTCCGTAGAAGCAAGAACCTGAACACAATTTTATTGTTAAGTTCGACGCTAGGAACTGAACATAATATTATTAGATATTTGATTTCAACAATGAACAACTTATTTAAATCAGAGAGATTTTCTAACATTACGTAATTGCCATTATTGCACATTAATGCACGTGAAAATATTGTAGTTGAAAAATTTAAAATTAACGTAGTTCCCCGTTGCGACGTCTAAAAATTAACAAAAATTTCGCCGTCGCAACACCTGAAAACTAACAAAAAGTTCACCGTTGGGTGAACTAAAAATTTGTAAGTAGTTTGCGGTAACGACAACTGAATATTAATTAACCTACAGTTTCCCGTTGCGACGCTCAAATGTAAACTTACGTGAGCCGTATACGAGCTCTTTCGACGCTGTGAAATTTTTTTTTAACCTCTGATGACTGGTGTTTTTTTCTGAATCATCTATGATAGTCAAATTCCATAAGAATCATACTACAAATATAAAAGTTCATAATTTTTATGATAAATATTTTTTTCTTGTACAGGGTTGGGCAGAAAAACCAATCCGATTTCAAATCCCTTTTTCTCAGAAGAGGGAGCAGGTAGAGTAGTGGGGTAAAAACCGTTAGAAAGCCGGTTTTATGCCATTTGTCAGTAGTCAACATGCTTTGGTCTGGTGAACATCGTGCTTTTGTTATTGAGCGGTTTATCGAATGCGGCGGTTCGATAATTGCTACACAAGGTGCTTTTCGAACTCATTTCGGACTCGGGCGTCATGATCCTGTTCCACATCACGCTACGATTAAAGTGTGGGTGTCAAATTTTAGACAGACGAGTTCAGCATTGAAAAAGAAGTCGCCTGGACGTCCCAGGACAGCAACAGGACCTGAAAACGTGGCCAATGTGAGAGCCGCGATTGAACGTTCCCCGCGTCGTTCGGCGCGAAAACATTCGCTCGCTTTGGCGATTTCCAACCGCAGTATTCGGCGCATTTTGCACCGGGACCTCAAAATGCATCCCTACAAAATGGTTGTTGCACAGGAATTAAGTGAAAGGGATTTTGAAACCCGTACGAACCTGTGTCGCGATCTCCGAGAACTCCCAAACGACGATGTTGTGCTCTTCACGGACGAAGCCCATTTTCACCTTTGTAGTGCCGTTAACAGGCAGAATTTTCGATATTGGAGTGACGAAAATCCTCGAGAAATCCATCAGGAACCCCTCCATAGCCCAAAAGTGACTGTGTGGTGTGCTCTTTCCCGCCTAGGCGTCTGGGGGCCTTACTTTTTTGAAGAAAATGGGCAAACCGTAACGGTCAACAGCGAGCGCTATTGTTTCATGCTGGAAAATTTTCTTAGACCCAAAATGGAAGAAAATGGCGTGGAAAATGTGTGGTTTCAACAGGATGGTGCAACCGCCCACACATCGCGACGATCAATGGACATTCTCAGGGAACTGTTTCCCGGTCGCCTCATTTCCCTGAGAGGTGATCTTGGCTGGCCGCCGCGTTCACCGGATCTCACTCCATGTGACTTCTTTTTTTGGGGTTACCTCAAATCGAAGGTTTACCAGCATCGACCAAGGACCCTTCTTGCTTTACGAAGGGAAATTGCTCGGGCAATTGAAGAAATTCCTGTGGAAATGACGGTGAAAGTCATGGAAAGCTACCGCGAGCGCCTAAATCAGTGTATCCGCTCCCAAGAACGACATTTGAGTGATGTGCTTTTCAAAACTTAAATTTAAAAATGGCATAACATTTGCGATATGCCAATAAAATTTTTTTTTTGACAACTTCAGTCGTTTTAATTTTATAACGTTTTGAAATCGGATAGGTTTTTCTGCTCCACCCTTTAAATTAAAATCCAGTGTGAATATGAAGTTATGCATGGAGATTATCGAAATAAAAATGAAAACAACATTCCATAACATAAATTGTTCATTATATTACAGTTCAGATAAAAAATTATTTATGCCTTATTACTAACAACCCTTATTTTCAACATTCAAAAGAATAGAAGTCAGTGAGTTTTTATGCAAGGGAATAAACAAGCAGCTTTATAATCTTTGGAATATTTTTAACAAAAGTATAATTCTTTTCTTCCCAATTGTACGTATGATTTTTTTTATCAAGCTCAAAACCCAAAATTAGTATAAGTGCTAGTTAGTGATCAAATATCACATATAAAAAACGAAAAATTTCATATGGATAATTTGAAATTATACTTTTGTTTGCAATGCTTCAAGGATTCTAAACCTGTTTTTGCTTTTGTTCTTGCATAAAAACTCAATGGTTTCTATTCTTTTGAAATATTAATATTATTGTGTATTGAAAAAAATGTCCCAAAAACCTAATATTTCGTATTTATCAAAAAATAAGGCCTAAATCGAAAAAGTTACACGAAAAAAGTATGTCGATTTTCAACATATACACATACTGACCAAATTTCAAACGAATCGGATCAATATTCAAAAATCGCTGGGTTGACCCCCTTAATTCCGGGCTGTAGCGGGGAAGCACGTGCCTTGAAAGATGTTTTTAAGCGATTCAAGAAAACCCGTTTCTGAGAAGTGAAATCGATCTAGATTTTTAGCTGGAGCGACGTTTATGAATGGTAGGATATCTATTTCACTGTTTTAAAGCTTTGAAAGTCCACCGATGTAAAAACACCGTTAACTCATTCTCGTACTATCTATCTCAATCGGGATTGGCTCACATATAACAGAATCTTGGCTTCCAATACAGTTTACAAAGTTTTCTGATAAAGTGCTCGTTCGGTTATTTCATTTGTAATTTTCCCACCATAACTAGCAGGCAGTAGTCAAAATAATATCTAGTCACCGATAAAAATAATTGGAAATTCATTATAGTTAAACACATAAAAAATCGTGAACAGTTTTTTAGCGTGATCATTCAAACGGGAGAACTGTTCACCATCTGTGCACCAATCACAGCAGCTGTCTCACGCCCCTCTAGCAGACCACAGTAGTCCACTTATCCGTTCCGCAACGCTGCCGTTCGAAGGAGGAGAGAACGTGACTACTGTATGTAGTCACCTTCGGTTCGACGCTCGAGCCACACGAAAGTACTAGGAAAAGGAATCTAGAGTCTAGTAGGCTACTCTTGCGGTTCAGACCCATGATTTTCGAAAACGTGTCTAGTAGTCCACTAAAGCTTTCCCCCCTTCAATTGATGTAGATATTTATGTAAAAAAAATCATCTGCCCACCATACCTCCACTCAGCCTAAAATCTTTGGCATCAAATGACTGCGCGAAAGCGACACATGGCTCTGCCTCCAAAGGTAATATTAGAAGCTTGTGGGAAGAATTTTCCACAAACTCGAGGGTGGGTAGGTTGATAAATTTACTTGATCTTGAATACGATCTAGGGTCCGAGCAGCCGCAGTCATTCGAGGCAATGTACAAGTAGAGTAGGGTTTGGTTGAATTTAACAAAGTTTATCAACACTCAATTCTAAAGGATATAACAAAGAAATTGCGTAGACACCCGAAGTCTTATCGGGTTTCGTCACTTTCGCAGATCGTGTTTTTTCATCTGCCCCTGAGAACAACCTGTAAACCCAACTCATTGACCACCAAGGTCTGGGTTGATTTGGGAAGGCAATCAATACTATTTCACCGACTTTAATTTTATCTTCCCACACAGGCTGATAGATATTTTTTTTGTTTCACGAAGCGAAAATTGATATTCGTTGCGCCACAATTGTTTAAATTTATCCAAGGAGTCTTCCCTAAATTCTAAAGTCTTCTACAACTCTGCCCTAGATCTAACATTCAAGACTTCTGTAAATAATGCTCCAAAGAAAAAATGAGAGTCGCTAGTTAAACCTATTTTCAGAAAAAAGGTCAGGGAAATGATGGTTTGAGACAAGTCCTCGGTTTTTATATAGGTCAATGGTCTATTATTAACTGAATTTTGCGTTTCGGAGAGTGTTGTTAATTAAAAGAGAAAAATATTCTACTTTGTATCTACCGGTTGACTTATAAAGACAGCTCTTATTATTATTAGTCTCTCCCACGCACTCCCATATCACGCAGAATACGAGGGATTCCTCACATGTTTAATGTGGTTCCGATTAAGGTGGCCTGAAATCAAACTGTCAGAATTCGACGAGTTGAGCAAATCTGCAGCTTGCTAAATAGATAGTGCATTATCACTATAGATTGAACTAGGAACACCGAACCTGGCGCAGAACCTAATGAAGGCAGACAGGAAAGAACCCGTCGACATATCTGGAACAAGTTTCAAATGAATGGACCGTATACTCGGACACGTAAAAATTACCAAGTACATTTTAGATAAATCATCCGTTAGTTTAAAGTTAAAGTGTCCCTTAAAGTCAACGCCTACGTGATTATAAGGTCTAACAAATTTGCTTTCTCCCAATATAGTCATTTTGATAAGGGTAGCGCAAAGCTAGTGCATTATATTTCTTACACAATATGCACTGCTGCATCACCGCCTTACTTAGCGATCTAGGCTTTGGTAACCAAGAACCCATGTTACGCAAGGTGTTGAGAAGGAACGCCACCAAGGTGCTTACATTTTCGATTGGAATGCTCTATAATTAAGTTGAAAAAATTAAAATTCTAGGAAAGAAGTTTTGGGGTAGCGATGTCATACGAAACATTTATGCACTTACGTAAACGTCCTCTGGATCTCCGTAGGACGTTGCAGTTTAAAAAAAAAGGTTAAGATCACGAATCAAACGCTATTATTGGGGTTGGATAAAAAGGTTAATTCCCAGCTGAAAAACTTGCTCTATTCGTTTTTCAACTGGTATAAACGAGCTTTAGCCAACCGCTCTTGTTTAATTGTAGTCCTACGCCTACAAAGATCAGCAACCTTAAAAAGCTGAGCCGTAACACCGATCAACATTTCAGAACTACTAAACCTGTCAACAGGGAAAACAAGCTCTACATCAATCTTATCGGCTTGATTAAGGGGGTCACTCCAAGATTTCAATTTTTTTCATCCAATACGTTTGAAATTTGGCTAATATATGTATTTGTTGAAAGCAAACTTTTTTACTCATGTAAATTTTCCAATTTAGGCCTTATTTAAAAAAAAAAAAGAAAAATAAGTTTTTTACTACAAGTTTATGGATATTTCAAAGGAATAGAAGTGGGTGAGTTTTCATGCTAGAACAAAACGAAAGACAGTTTTTGAATCTTTGGAGCATTTCTAACAGAAGCATGGTAGCAGAATGTCCATTTGTAACTTTTTTTATGTGCGATATTCGATCACTTAGTCAAATATACACTAATATTGGGTTTTGAGCGTGATAAAAAAAATCATTTGTACAATCGGAAAGTTTGCTACCAAACTATTGTTAGAAATGTTCCAAGGATTCTAAAACTGTCTTTGTTTTTTCCTAGCATGAAAAATCACCCTCTTCTATTCCATATAATGTTGAAAATTAGAGGTTATGGGTATAAGTGAAAACAAATTTTTGTCGAAGTGTAATACAACGGATAATTTATGTAATTGAATGCTGTTTTTATTTTTATTTTCGATAATCCACATGTATAACTCTATATTCACACTGTGAATTGCAATTTCCAAAAAAGAGATAAAAAAATTCTTGTACTCATAAAAATTATGAAATTCCATATTTGTAGTTTGACTCTTATGAAATTTGACTATTATGTGTAAGTTTTGAAAAGATATACAATTTCCGCCATTCATTTTTTCCATTCAGGCCTTAGTTCTTGGAAAAATTGGACATACTGGTTTTTTAGTACATTTTTATTGGTATTCCAAAGAAATAGAAGTCATTGAGTTTTCATGATAGAGCAAAACCAAAAACAGTTTTAGAATCCTTGAACCATTGTAAAAAAAAATTGCAGTGTCAAATTTTTCATTTCCCCGATTTGTTTTCTTTTTATACGGTGCCGAAATGGGGTGCGAAAATTCAGAATTTTTAGTCCCCTTACCCACCCTTGGGGGGGGGGGGGGGGATCTAGTGTCCGTAGCGCCATAAAATTTTAGGACCGAACAGTCCACCACCTAAGGGTCCTTTTCCAACAACAAAGCAAAAAAAGCTCAACGGACCTACAGGGGCCTGGCAGTGAGCAAAACTTTACAGACGGGGAATAAATAAATAAATGGGCAGAGCCAAATCTTAAGATTTAATTTAACCGTAACTAGAGTTTTGTAACTTAAAGCTGGACTGCTGGTACCCGGTGGAAATTAGTGTGACCCGACTTTAACCGTGTGAAATGAGAAGAAATATGCAATTAGGTGCACCCCCGTCTGGGCCTGCTCCTCTAATGACCTCAACCTGCAATAGTAAAATTACTTGAGCATGCTGCAGAGCACTGTAAGAAGTTTGTCACTCTGCAAGGAATTATCGTTAAATGTTTATAAACAAAATTCACCACAGAAATTTTTTTAAAAGAGAAGTGGAAAACTTGAACAGTATAAACAAATTGGCTCTTGGTGAAGGCATAAGTCAAGACATTTTAATTTTAAATGAATTATAGCGAATAGACCCTACTTCATGACTGAAGTTTTACTTTGCCTCAATCCCCTAACGAGTGCTTTTCATTACGGACAGAGTCCCCATAGGAACTTTTTTATTATTATTGAACTTAGAGCAATAAAATTTGGCATACCAATAGAAAGCGCAATTTAGAATCGATTATCCTCAATAAAAAAATGCGATTTCCTCTGAAGAAAACGAGATTTTCATAGAAAACGGTGTTTTTTTTTTTAAATGCTTCTTATCGGAGAGTTTTAAGCTACAGGAATGATTTTTATATCATTGGATGCGGAAAGACGTGGACATTCCAAAAACTCCAATGGTTTTTCCCAAATTTCCAGTCTCAAAGAAAAAAATGAAAAAAATTGAGAACAAACTAATTTTTGAAAAATTTCGTGTTAATGACGTCATAACTTTTGAAGAAAATTAATTTTGAAAAACAATTGGAGATTTTAGAATGCCCACGTTCTTCCGCATCTAATGATACCAAAATCATCATTGTAGCTCAAAAACTGCAGAAGAAGCATTTTGAAACACGAAAGTCCATTGTTTACATTATAAGCAAAACAAAGAAAGAAAAACAATAGTAAATAGAATTTCTCTAAAATATTTAGTTCAGGTTAGACACCTGAAATCATTATAGAGTAATACAGAGACATAGGAGATGACATAGCAACGTCGCGCCGTGAAGAAAGTGCCAAGGGGGGAGGTGTAACATGATAAAATATCCCTTCCCCCTCCCCCCCCATTTTTCAAACCCCCCTAGCGGGCGAACGAGTGAACGCCCGAATCTCATTTTCTCACAGGATGTGTCTGACCTCTTACAATTCATATTGTAGAAAAATTTCCGTTTTTGAAATCATCGCCAAAATCCTGGATCCTATGGGGGACTCTGTCCTTAAGGGCGACGTACCTAAGACAAAGCTGGACAGTAGAGTTATGCTGAAGTGCGGCGTGCTGTCATCTCTTCCAGGCTCCGTTGAGTGGCGTAGACGAGACGAGGGCCCGGTCGGAGCTAGCTCATTCCATCACGATGACGAAGCTGCTTCACTAATCTCAATGATAATGGTTCCGAGTCACTCTTACTACCAGACAATATGGCCTAGTACAGGAACAAAATGTATCAAGTTAGGAGTGAGTGGGCTGGGTATCGATTGCCATTCACGGTCGTTCTAGCTTCTGTTGTTGCGTGACAACCGGTTCTTGAAGCAGACACAAATTTTTGTCTTGTTCTTCAAGCTTTAAGAAAGGAGGGTAAAATTTAGGTTCGTTACCCGTTACGAAAAGCACACTAGCTTCAGTAATTAAATAAGTAACTAGTTATTTTACGAGCAAATTTGTTTAAGGACAGATCAGAAAATTTGATAGGGATGCATAAAAATTTTATGCAAAATTTCTGAACAGACAGAGGCCTGAAGTGACCCCCTTAAGACAGCCTACAACGGTTTTAGAAACGACAGGCATAGATTCCAACGCATAAACTGGCCACTGGAAGTGAGTTTTACTCAAAAATTACGGGGCTTGCTTTCACTAGGGCAATGTTTTATCAAATTTTTGCATGGTTAAGCCTCTAGTTAATAAATATGTGGGATTCAACTCTGATGGAACATTCTGAACTGCACGTTCAATTTTGTAGTCCTCCAACATTTTTTCTCTGAAAGACAAAATATAATACATCCAATTTTTTACAAACACATTATTCGTTTTCATATGTCCGCTAAAAATCCATGAGAGTATTTTATGGGCATCAATACTAAAGGTTATAGAGGTTACGTGCACCTCATCTAACGACTTCAACAGGTTAACTAAACACTTGAACGCCAGAAAGACCGCGACGAGTTTTCTAAGATTGGAAGAATCTTTGCTTTCATAGGGCAGTTTTATCCTTTGAAGAAAGAAGATTAATATATTAGAGTGAAGGGAGTTTTCCGTTTGAATTGAAGCATGAATAACACAACCTTAATGACTCTGTGATGCGTCAGTGAACACGACCAATCGAGTGCTCCTATCAGATGAGAAAACCTGGCGCTCGAAAGTGAACTTGTGCAACTGCTCCAATTCCATGCGTGAGGAATGGAATTTAGATTTTACATTATCTGGTACTTCAGCATCACAACTTAGTCCAAGTTTCCAGTGCTCCCTCATCGAAGACTTTCCCTAGACGGTAATAGGGCTCACGAGACCTAAAGTGTCGACGCATTTAGCAATACAAGAAAATATGGATCTTTTCGTTACTTTAACAGCATCATCCACGCTAGTGACCAAAACCTGGAGAGAGCAGACTCCATATGATAATTGTATCCTAACACTTTCTCACATTTCCCCACCTGATCACTGGAAACTCCATCGCTCATGAATATACCATGCAAATCATTGAAGTTACTAGACCAAGATCTAAGATCGAAGCCTCCCGCTTCCAACCATTCACTTGTAGCCACACTAACATTCAAGAGCTCATCGTCATCATTAATCTTTGCAGGATTCAACGCGAATTTCCTCAGTAATCCCATCCCTCAACTGCTGTTGGAACACCGCATCACAAGCCTCATAGAAATCACTCTTGTGAAGTCTGTCCACCACCCTGCAGAGAACTGCCCTTGCGGCACCAAAATTGCTAGGAACCTCACTGATCTTTTCATTCCACAGCAACCTGACATGGTATTTTTTTCAGTAAAACATTGTCCTTTATAAATTTTTCTTCTTTGTCCCGGTCCGACTGCGCAATAGACTCATTTTTGAAGTACCCATCGATTCAAGGCAAAATATTTTGTCGAGATGATCCTTTCTATCTAGTACTAACTAGTACTATCTTTCACGATACTATAAATGGGATCCGGTTGAGATGCTGCGGGGTTCAACAAAAAATTAATCGTAGAAATAAGTGCTCCGTGAGCAACATTCAGTTCGGAGAACAATGCAGGAATCTGGTCTCTGGTCAGAAAACCTTTAACACGACCGAAGTGAAGTATTCCCTCATCGTATCGGAAAGCAGTCCCTTTCATACAAGGGATTCGGGTCAAATTATGAAAATACTGGATTACATATATCCCAAAGACTCCTTCTACATCAATTGTATCCGAGACAACAGAAAGAAAAGAGTCTGCCAATTGATATCGCGAAGTTTGGTTTTGACAGCTTTCCTCAAAGAAGCCACGTCAAAGGACAATTTGAATTTATCGTCAATTAGTTATAGGGGTATGCAATTTGGCAGTTTTTGATAAATTTAGAGTCTACTATCTTCGGTGAAGTCTCTGGTTTCTTGACCGAGAAAAGTATTTACGTTATCGGTAGAAGTTTGACGCCCGTCGGGTAGACCAATTTTATCAAGAATCGTGCCGCAAACACACGACCTCTGCGAACCAGTATCGAGCAAGAATCTAACATTAACTCTTTTTTCACACCGACTTACTGGTAAGGAAATTATTGGTAACAGATATAAAGATTTCCTTTAAGAGGAAGAATTAATGCTTAAATTAGTTTTGATATAGGGAAATTTGCCCTTTGGCAAATTACGTTTGCAGAAACGACATTCAAAATGAAGCTTACCAGGACAATGTTTTTTGTCATGCCGAGCATTACTACACTTGGTGCAAGTTTTTAGTTCACTGCATCTATTCACTCTACTCTGGTAGGTAGGATATGCGCCACAATGCAGCATGCCATGACTCATGCTTGAGCAAATCTTGCAAGCCTTTCTATCAGAAGACAATAGAGGAGAGTTGGTGAATACCTGCTTAGGTTAAGAAATTGAATTACGCTAACGTAATTATCAAACAATTCGTTCAAGGATGAATAATTTTTATTCAACTTTATCACCAAAGCCTGCTTAAAAGGAGCGGATAACTTAGCAAACACGATGTTACTGACAACTGTGTTCGCAATGTGCTCACTCAAAATGTCACAATAATTTGTTTTTAGGTCAGCTAGAATACTTCTGACTTCATATAAAAATATTTTTGTCTCTTCATTACTAGGATCAAATTTACACTTCCAGTCAAAAAGGTTAACGCACAAGCTATTTACGACTGCGTCTTCATTTAGGAATTCCTTGGAGAGTAAATCGAGTGCAACGTCGTAGTTTTCATCATCAATTAAACTGTTCAATTAGTTTCAAAGCATAGCCTGAAGGAAGCTTTTTATTAAGTAGCTTAATTTCGCGAAACCGATAAATTTACGCGATGGCCAACAGAGTCGTTGAACTGAGTTAAAAAAGAAAAGTACTTAGAGTGAGCAACTCCTTCTCCGTTGAAGACACTGCATTTAAATTCCGGCAATTTGACTTCTTGCACTGGCTACTACAACGATTTAGTTCTCTCCTCAACACCCTTCTCAAGTTCATCTGCCATTTTCTTTATGTATTTAATTTTTTTTAAATTTATGACTCTACGTCAGCTGGGTAATTAATCGGTTAGAGGCCTCAGCCTCAACGAAGTAATTCTCAGCTCTGCCTGAAATCTTCTGAGAAATAATATCCTCGTCGTAGAGTCTTACCTGACTCAAATGCAGCGCGATATCCTCAGAGCAAGACCGAAGGCGCATTGCCTCACCGTTGCAACTGCCTGAGAAGCGCGCTGAAGGTCTCATGTTATCTTCACCCGGCAAACACCACGCCGCTGACTAATGCTAAGATCGGTCAAGGCTGAAAATCTCAACGTTACGAGGGCTAGGAAACAACTGCAGCACGTCAACTGCCACCTGCAATCGATAAGAAGTTAACAGTTTAGCCACGAGCACCCGTGCTAACTTGGTATAAAACGTGTTAGATTTCCACCCTTGCAGGAGTTTAAAAAAACAATTACTGCTTTCATTTATGTCTAATTGAACGATTTTAAAAGAGCTACAATGGCCGAAAATAGTTTATTAAAGTTTTATGGCTAGATTTATTATTTATTATTATTTTATTCGTATTTATTTTATCTATTACCGCAAAAAGCGCTCGTAAAGTAGCTTCATCCCATATTAAAAAAGTGGCATTTTTTACTTGGGTGCTCGATGGATTGAAATACATTTTTAAGCAGCAACCGCAGCAGTCGCAGTTGTAGGTAAGTAGATTGAGGTGGTTAAGTAAGAGCAGTTGGAACCAGGCTGATCAGCTCTCTGGAAGAACCAAATAACACTATAAATAAATGAATGAATAAACACCGTAGAAAGTGGGCAACTCAAATGGTGCACGAATATTGACATTAATCTGCCAAGGCGCACCCCGCAGTAGCGCCAGTTAATCCCAGAGTCGCATACGAGTCCGGACAAAGAATTCCCAGCAGCGTTAAGGTACGGCCAGACTAAACGTTGGCGCTGACGCGTGCGTCCGCTTCACGCGTTCTGACGCTGTCATTTTAATGGAGGCAGCCACACTGCACGCTGACGCGCGCGTTCATCGAGAAGCATCGGGCTTCGGGGATAACTAATTGTCATGATGACTTCCAGTGAGAAGGTGTTCTTGTTGGAGTCCACATATGTAGAGTACCTAATTCGTGATCAAATCAGTGAGTTGCCGTTCACCCAATTTTATAAAACTAGATCCGAGCATGGAGAATACCATCATTAGTTTTCTGATCTACGGAAATGCCCAAAAAGTTTAAAGAATATACAAAGATGAACATGGCTATATTTGATGACCTGCTCAGCTTAGTGAGTGATGACATTTACACTTAAACCACTAACTTTCGGCAGGCTATCTCCCCAGAGGAACGGCTGATGGTAACAATAAGGTAAGTAAAATTATGATAGTTCAATCAACAAGATGTACTTAATATCGCATCACAATGGAATTAAATAAAAGTTTATTGATCATAAAGTAATTCTTTACGCACTTTTATTTGCGAAGCAATTCCATTTCAGGTTATATAATTAGCTGCTAGTTATATGTCTGTAATCCAAAAGGCTATAGTTTGCTCTCGGTTTATGTATCAGTATAATATTTGATCATTTATTAAACGTAAAATAAATTGGTAAACCTTTAAGACTAATACACAAATATCCACTGGAAAATGCTGAAAAGTTGGGGAAACATACGAATAAACATTCGAATGCCAAAATTAGCATTTAAAATTATGCGTCATTTTTTTCGTCCAAGAACTTGTAAACTAGTTCTTGAACCTTAATCGTGAACAGGCATTCATTTCTTTTGTTCATGCTCTTCTTAGAGGGTACAAGACTGCAGAAAGAGACTGCATTTATCAGGTTCACTCTTATCTTTGAGGTATTCAAGTTTCTCTTTTTCTAATTGCAAGAAATGCTCCCTGATGACACTCTGAACTTTTTCTTTTTCTCTATAAGGTTCTTTAGAGCACTTTTTCATATTTCCTCCCGTTTTATCAATACCAGTTTCCACAAGTCCTTCGAATGCGTCATCATTGTCCTGAACAGAAGTCGAAGTAATGCTTGCACTCATCGACTCTGATTGCTGTCCATCAGTGCAGTTTTGCTTCGAAGCCATTTCTGACAAAATTTCTAATTGTGTGTTTTCCGTGCATTTGAGGTCTCATGAAAAAACACATTTCAAAAAAGGTCACTTGCTTCCATATGATTGAGGAGAAAGTCCTGCGTTTCCTGACTTTCCTTGTGGAAGTTTCTTCAAGTTCACTCGAAATTTATCACGCAGAATTTTATTCTCCTTCATTGATGCTTCTTCTGAAAAAAGAAAAGATCTATCATTTAAACTGACTAATGTGACATTGTAAACATGATTATTATGCTTATCAGATACGTGGCAACTGGATCGTCCTTTTGATTGTTAGCTTTTCAATTCAGGATGAGGAAATCAACAGTTGTAACTATTATGACGGAGACGTGCAAAACTATTTGGAGAAACCTTAAACTCATATTTATGCCTCACCCTGATCGAAAGTTGTGTAGTGAAATTGCTGAGCAGTTTTATGTAAATGGAACTTCCCCAACTGCTTTGGCGCGATAGACGGTAAACACATTCGAATAACATGCTCAAACCAAACTGGATCCCTGTATGTAACTACAAGCATTATTTTAAATAGTTATCTAAGGTGTTGCAGATCATGAATAAAATTTTTTGTGTGTTGACGTCGAAGCATTTGGTACGCAGAGCGATGGTGGAGTGTTCCGTAATAGTGACTTGTATGAATGCATGCTGGAAAATAAATTCGATTCCCTGAATCAATGAAGCTACCCGGGAGTGATGAGGAAACAAAATTTATTTTGTAGGAGATGCAGCCAACACATTGCTCCTTTATTTGATGCGTCCATGTCCACGTCTAAACTTAAATGCAATCAAAAAAATTCAAATATCGCCTATCTAAAGCTCGGCGTTGTGTAGAGAGTGCTTTTGGAGTAATGACATGACAATTTAGAATTTTGACAAAATCCATTGAAACCAGTGTAGAGAATGCATCGGAAATCACACAAGCAGTAACAACTTTACACAATTTGATTGTTGTCAGGGAGAGAGTTGACATAGGGCTGGAATTTACATCTTATGAATTCTTTGAAATTAATGAACAATATGAAACTGCTCATGCTGAGAGAAACAGCTAACCAATTGCAGCAAATGTGAGAAATGAACTGAAAGATTATGGTATTTCTGGTGTTGAAAAAGTCGCATGGCACACCATTCGACTTTTGCGATGATTCTTAATGGGGTTGTCACTCATTTTATATAGTAAAGAAACATCTAACATGTTTAAATTTGAATTTTATTTACATGAGTTTTAAGTGACATATCATATTTTCTGCAATAAAGGAAATGAATTGGACTAAATTTCTTAATTTACTGAACGTTATGTCAAGGAAAACTTTGAAGCGTCATGAGTATGCTAGACTTGAACACAGCTACAACTCTCACATGAAACTTCGCAGTGCATCCGCTACGATCGACCACTTGTCGCTCAAGTCCAAAATACACGCACGCTTTTTTCACCGTCACCGATCATCATGACCGGCATTAACCGCCCACCAGTAAGCAGTGAGCGTGAACGGTCACTGCCGAGCTTATACCCACGCGCTCTTCCTCGTCACCGTTCATTGTTATTGACGCTGATTAGGGAAAATACCTAACATGCTTGATATGCCGGTGACGGACATAAGGATCGGTGCCGCTCACGAAATTAGGGTCATTTTGGCTTGCAGTGGGTGGGGCTTAGCTGCATTGGGTGGGGCTAAGCGACTCTCATAAGGATCGGCGACGGCGAAGAGCGTTCGTGTATTCGGGCCTTACTGTGGTGAGGGTAAAAAGCGTTCCGAATTGCAGGCACAGCTGAATGGATGGGAGTAGCAGCTCCACATCGATCACTCACGGCTGCTTGAGACACACTGAACCGTGGAGGGAGTATATATGGAGGGAGCATAGTCGTCTGTGAAGAGAATCAGATTTTGAGTTTTCTCTTACGTCAGTAGTAACCAATAGCGTTCTCGCTAGTGTAACGTCAGCACGGAAGTCAGTACCCTACTGACTACGATGGATTCTTAGATTCCGAAAGAATGTTTCCTCACTTGAGGACTCTTAATATCAAAATTACAAGCAAAGATACAATAAGAGTTGATAAAAATTACAGGCCCTTGAATATAAAAATAACAGAGCGACTTGCACGCACACCTTACTCGTTGAGTTGCGGCGAGGTAATAATCTTGCTTTGGAAAATAGGAGGTGGAGTTGTAGAGGAGGTGGAAGGAGCCAACTTCAGCCAAGCGTCTGTGTTTGGCTCACGTGTGGGGCCTTGGTGGGTATGCCCCAGTCTCTCAACTTTTGCAACCAATTTGAATCCGATCGAAATCGGCTATGCTCCGTCCAGTATATTCCAGCTCCATGCACTGAACGCTGCGCGGCGCGTTCTGTGCATTTCGAGCAGCCGTGAGTGATAAATGTGGAGCTGCAACTCCCTTCCATTCAGGCTGTGCTTGCAATTTGGGACGCTTTTCACCCTCAGCACAGCGACAGGGTGTTTATAAGCGACCAGTGGTCGATGATGACGGATGCACTGCAAGTTTCAGGTGAGAGTTGTAGCTGTATTCTAGACCTCTAGCATACTCGTGACGCTTAAAGTTTTCCGTGACATAAAGATAGGCAAATTATGAAATTTAGTTAAATTCATTTCCTTTATTTATGTATTGCAGAAAATATGATCTGTCACTTAAACTAAACTCATGTAAATAACATTCAAATTTAAGCATATACGATGCTTCTTTACAATACATATGTTTACCATGCGACTTTTCCAACACCAGAAGTACAATAATCTTTCAATTCGTTTCTCACATTTGCTACAATTGGTGAGGTGTTTCTGTCAGCATGAGCAGTTTCACATTTTCCATTCAATTCAAATAATTCATGTGATGTAAATTTCATCCCTACGTCCACTCTCTCCCTGACAACAGTCATATTTTCTACAGCTGTTACTGCTTTTGTGATTTCCACTGCATTCTCTACACTGGTTTCAATGGATTTTGTCAAAATTCTAAATTTTCATGTCATTACTCCGAAAGCATTCTACACAACGCCGGGCTTTAGATAAGCGATAATTTATTTTTTTTTGTTTCATATAAGTTTAGACGTGGGCATGTGCGCATCCAATAAAGGAGCAATGTGTAGGCTTCATATCCTACAAAAATAATTGTGTTTCCTCATCACTCCCGGGTAGCTTCATTGATTCGAGGAATTGAATTTGTTTTCCAGCATGCATTCATACAAGTTACTATTACGGAACACTCCACCATCACTCTGCTTACCAAATGCTTATACGTCAACACACACCAATTTGCATTCATGATCTGCAACACCTTTTAGAATTTTTTTTAAAAAGTATATATATATATATATATATATACCGGGCTTATCCTCCCTATGGGAGGGTAGCCGACAGCAGGCCACAATCACCACACTTAGTCACTAGGAGGCGAGAGAGGCAGCACTGGCCGCACCTGAACTTCCAGGATCAGCAGCAGCCCAGCACAACCACCTTCCACAGTCAGGCCCGACAGCCACAGCTGGTTTACCCCGACCGCTTCATTGAGTGCAGCCCCTCCCCCCGCACATGACAAGTCAACCCCATCACACGCGGGCAGCTTCCAGTAATGCGTCAAAAATAAAATTACCTCCTTATACACTGCCCCCACTCACTCTGTCCGCAGCCATCCCTCTCGCCACGTCCACAGTCAGACCCCTCTCATACAAAGCACGTCGCACCCCATCCATCCAACTCATCCGTGGTCTACCTCGCGCTCGAAGACCACTCACTTCCGACATATATATCTTTTTCACCAGCCGTTCAACTTTCATTCTTTCAACATGCCCAAACCATCCAAGCACTCTTTCATCCACTCGCCTGCTCAACTTTTTGATAACACCCGTCTGCCCCCTAATCAACTCATTCCTAATCCTATCTCTTCTAGTTACTCCATACATGCTCCTCAAACACTTCATCTCAAACACATCCAACTTCCTCCTCTCAGCTGCTCTCAACCCCCAGGACTCTGCTCCATACAACAAAACTGGCACAATCAAACTTTCATAAAGTCCCCTCTTAGCATTCGTACTCAAACTCCTGCATTCAAAAACTTTCCTCATTGCACTCAATGTCTTACAACCTTCACTCACTCGATGCTTCACTTCTACTTCCATACTATCCTTAACAGTCACATCCGACCCGAGGTACCTAAAATGCTCTACCTCCTCTAAAACTTCCACATTTAACCTCACATCCAAAGTTCCAAACACTCCACCTCTGAACATCTCATCACCTTACTTTTATTCACATTTACCCTCAATTTCCGCCTTTCGCACACTCTCCCAAACTCTGCAACCAGTCTCCTCAGTTTTTCCTCTGAATCAGCCACAAGCGCTGTATCAACTGCAAACAACAGCTGACACACTTCCCAATACATACCATTTCGTCCCACCAACTGCGCCCCTTTTCCCAACACTCTGGCATTCACTTCTCTCACCACACCATCCATAAACAAATTAAACAACCACGGCGACATCACACATCCCTGTCTCACACCTGTCACAACTGGAAACCATTCACTCACCTCATTCCCTACTCTCACACATGCTCTGCTATCAATGTAGAAACTCTTGATCGCATTCAACAGTCTCCCACCCACTCCATACAAACTTACCATTTGCCATAGAGCCTCGCGATCCACTCTGTCATACGCCTTCTCTAGATCCATAAATGCCCAATATACATCCTTTCTATTTAATAAGTATTTTTCATTCACCTGCCTCACAGCAAACATTTGATCCACACAACCTCTACCACACCTAAAACCACACTGTTCTTCAGCAAGCACACGATAAGTCAACACTCTCACTCTTCCAATTAACACTCTTCCATACAGCTTCCCAACAACACTCAGTAGACTTATACCCCTAGAATTACTGCATCATATCTGTCACCTTTCCCCTTGTACAACGGAACTACGCACGCGCTACTCCAATCAACCGGCACTTTACTAGCCTCGAAACACACATTTAATAAACGCACCAACCATTCTATAACCACATTTCCTCCTTTCTTTAGACATTCAACCGTGCAGCCATCCAAACCTGGAGCTTTTCCATTTTTCATCTCACCCAACGCACATCTCACCTCTGCACTTCTTATTCGACTTCTATTCACTTCACCAAACACAGGCATTCTAACATCACTTCCAACAGCTACTACTCTCGCAACCCTATCATCCCTCACGTTCAGCAGTTCCTCAAAATACTCCGCCCATCTCTTTCTCACATCACAACTCTCCACTAGCAGCCTACCATTTGTATCCTTCACTCTTGCCTCATTCTCCACCTGACCCTTCACAAAAAATGCTTGTAGTTAAATACAGGGATAAAGTTTGGTTTGAGCATGTTATTCGAATGTGTTTGCCGTCTATCGCGCCAAAGCAGTTGGGGAAGTTCCATTTTATATAAAAGTGCTCTGCAATTTCACTACACAACTTTTGATCAGGGTAAGGCATAAATATGAGTTGAAGGTTTCTCCAAATAGCTTTGCACTTCTCCGTCACAATAGTTACAACCCAATTGAAATTCTGAGCCTTTTACAGATCGTTTTCAGGCAGTTATAAGCCAAGAGTTTAGTCGTTTTCAAGCAGTAAATTAGCCTTTTTCGGAGCAAATGTCTAGTATTTTAAGCCCTTTTAAACGGCTATTTCTGGGCATCAAAACGGCTATTGCAACGGCCATTTTGGGCTTCTATACTACCTGAACGAGGCTATTCACGACCATTTTTGGCTTTTCCATTGCTTGAACGAGTCTCGTCCTGGCCTTTTTGGGCTTCCTTACTGCTTGATCAAGGCTAATACCGGCCCTTTTGGGCTTCCTTACTGCTTGATGAAGGCTAATACCGGCCCTTTTGGGCTTCCTTACTGCTTGATCAAGGCTAATACCGGCCTTATTAGACTTCCGTACGACTTATAGTGGGCCTTGCAACGACCTCAAAGAGCTCCAACATCGGATTTTTTATACGATATAAAGAGTTTGTAAGGCCGGGTCTTGTGGCTGCTTCGCCTAGTGAGTTCCGATTTGAGGCGAGTGAAGCAGCGGACTTACGTTTATACTTCTCCGGCTGTAGGTATCGATGATAAGCGGCGGAGAAGTAGGAACTTTTTCTAAAATAAATTTACATTGGGATATATTAAGATTACTGAACATAGAAGGACTAGAATCGAGGTTTGAGGGGTAACTAGGGTAAAGCACTACAAGTTGAATGCTCAGCGTTCGACAACCCAAGTGTTCCAACAGTTATAAGCTATCATTCATATTTATTTTATATAATGCATTAATAAAGTGCCAATTTGATGTTATGCTCAGCAGTTAGCTTTTCTATCCTAGTTTTCATGTTGACTGTATTAATTATTTATAGTATTGTTGAAGATGTTTAACGAACCTTACCTAATCTAACTTAACTAAGTTAGGTTAGTTGAAATTCATTTAGTTCTTTACATTTACTGAAGTAATACGACTTGTACAACATTTACGATTACGAGTCTTTTTACAATCTATTACGCGTCCAAATAGAGGTCGTCGAAAAGGCTTGAAAACGACTTTAAACGACCCGAATGAGCCCGCAAACAGCCATTGACTAGACCTATAAAAGGCCAGTTGAATGAAGAGCCCTTTTCAAGCCCTAATAGGCCAAGTATAGGTAGGAGTCGGTTTGAAGTCGTGATTTTTGGCCCTTTTGGGCCGTTTTCGACCTTTTACGACTAATTTACTACCTGAAAAGGGCGATAACTTTCAATTGGGAACTGTTGATTTCCTCATCCTGATTTGAAAAGCTAACAATCAAAAGGACGACCCAGTTGCCACATATCTGAAAAGCATAATAATCATGTTTAAAATGCCACATTAGTCAGTTTAAATGATAGATCTTTTCTTTCTTCAGAAGAAGCAGCAGCAAGGAAGAAGTATAAAATTCTGCGTGATAAATTTCGAGTGGAGTTGAAGAAACTTCCGCAAAATTGGAGAAACTTCGGCAAGGAAAGTCGGGAAATCCAGGACTTCCCCCTGAATCATATGAAAGCAAGTGACCTTTTTTTTAATGTGTTTTTTTTTTGTGAGAGCTCAAATATACTGAAACCGTCAATTGGAAATTTGTCAGAGATGGCTTCGAAGTAAAACTGCACTGATGGACAGCAATCCGAGTCGATGAGTGCAAGCATTACTTCGACTTCTGCTCAGGACAATGATGACGCATTCGAAGGACTTGTGGGAACTGGTATTGATGAAACGGGAGGAAAAATGCATGAGTGCTCCAAAGAACCTTATAGAAAAAGAGGAAAAGTTCTGAGTGACATCAGGGAGCATTTCTTGCAATTAGAAAAAGAGAAACTTGAATACTTCAAAGGTAAGAGTGAACCTGATTAATGCAGTCTCTTTCTTCAGTGTTGTACCCTCAATGCAGAGCACGAGCAAAAGAAATCAATGCCTATTTAAGATTAAGGTTCAAGAACTAGTTCACAAGCTCTTACATGAAGAAAATGACGCACAATTTTAAATGTGGGTTTTGACATTCGAATGTTTATATGTTTCCCAAACTTTTTCAGAACTTCCCAGTGAATATTTTTGTATCAGTCTTAAAGGTTTACCAGTTAATTTTACGTTTAATAAATTATCAAATATTATACTGACCCTTACATAAATCGAGAGTAAACCATAACATTTTGGATAACAGACATATAACTAACAGCTAATTATTCAACCTGAAATGTAATTGCTTCGCAAATAAAAGTGCGTCAAAGGATTACTTTATGATCAATGAACTCTTATTTAATTTCATTGCAATGTGATACTAAGTACATCTTGTTGATTGAACTATCATAATTTTACTTACCCTATTGTTACCATCAGCTGTTCCTCTGGGTAGATAGCCTGCCGAAAGTTAGTGGTTTGTTTGTATGTATCCTCACTCACTAAGCTGAGCAGCTCATCAAATATAGCCCTACTTATCCTTGTATATTCTTTAAACTTTTTTGGATATTTCCGTAGATCAGAAAACTAATGGTGGTTTTCTCCGTGCTCGGATCTTGTTTTATATAATTGGGTGAACGGCAACTTACTGATTTCCATCAAGAATTAGGTACTCTACATATGAGGACTCCAACAAGAACACCTCACAAGAAGTCATCATGACTATTAGTTATCTCCGAAGCCCGATGCTTCTCGATGAACGCGCGCGTCAGCGTGCAGTGTGGCCGCCTCCATTCAAATCACAGCGTCAGAACGCGCGAAGCGTACGCACGCGTCAGCGCCAACGCGTTTAGTCTGGCCGTACCCTTACGAGGAAGCACCGACCACAGCCTCCCAGGGTACGTAGCCGTAACTATACCAGCAGCAAAAGATACTAGAAGCAGAAAAAAACATACGAATTAACTTGGGGCGCCGATATGGCGAAATAGTGAGGGAGGATTTCAGATCACTGATTTGATAGTCAAAATAGTGAGCCCCACTCACCCAAGTTAGTTTCCACTCGGTGGGTCGGTAAGCCATTTTAAGAGGTCTATAAAGAAAAAAGAAAAAAGATGAAACAGTGGTAAAAAGGTGTTCACTGTTCAGCCGTAAATACGTAGGAAGGAAATCAGTTAAAAATAGTAGGGAGATGAAATAAGCCCATAGGGCAATACAACGTAAGCTAGCTGAACTTTAGAAGAAATCATTACAGTCTCCTCTAAATCTCAGAAGTTCACCGTTCGCAAATAAGTTCTATAAACTTCGTAAGAAGCGGTTTTAATAATTTAGATCGCCCATCGAAGGAGTTTACCGACAGTTAGCCATTTACCTACGCTAGAAATAAATCTTAAACACCTGTATTTCCTGAAAAAAAAACTGAATGTGGTGAAAAGGGCGTCCATTGCCGTTTACCAGGTCGACGGATGTGAAAAGTGCATCTGTGGCCGATTGCGCGGTCGAATGCGCAGAAAGGCGCGTTTTGGGCTGTTTGATCGCTGGAATGTGGTGAATATCGCGTTTTTCTCCGTTTGCCCATTTGACGAAGGTGAAAGTGCTCATTGGGCCGATTGCACGGTCGACAGTTTGCGCGGTCGAATGTGGTGAAAATCGCATCTTTTACCATATCTGCAGTCGCATAGGGGGAAAAACGTATTTTGAGCCGTTTGCATGATCCATGGAGCTGAAAAGCGCGTTTTAGGCTCTTGTTCGGTTGAATGTGGTGAAAAAGACGTCCTATTCCGTTTTACCAGTCGACGCTGGTGAAGAGTTTGTCTATTGCCGATCGCGCTGTCGACAGAGCTGAAAAGCGCGTCTTTGGCTATTCACTTAGTCGAATGTGTTGGAAATCATATTCTCTGCCGATTGCCCAGAGAGCGGAGGTGAAAAGTGCATCATGAGCTGGTTGCGTGTTCAACAGAGCTGAAAAGCGCAATTTGTCCATTTACTCGGTCTAATTTGATGAAAATTGCGTCCTATGGCGTTTGCCCAAACGACAGAGGTGGAAAGTGCATCTTGGGTCGATTCCACGGTCGCCAGAGCCGAAAAGCGCGTATTAGGCTTATTGCTGGGTCGTATATGGAGAAAATCGCGTCCTATGGCCTTTGCCTAGTTGACAGAGTTGAAAATTGCAATTTGTGCCGATTCCATGGTCGACGGAGTTAAAAAGCCCTTCTAGGGCTATTTGCTAGGGCGAATGGGGTGAAAATCGATTTTTTGCCGTTCGCCCATTCGACGGCTGTGGAAAGTACATTTTGGCTGGATTGTTAGGTCAACGGATTTGAAAACAACGTCTGGGCCGATTGCTCGTTCGAATGCGGTGAAAATCGTGTCCTTTATGGTTTGCCCAGTACACGGAGGCGAAAAGTGCGTTTTGGGCCGATTCCACAGTCGACGAAGCTGAAAATCGCGTCTTGTGTCGTTTCGTCGGTCTAATGTGATGAATTTTGCGTCCTTTGGCGTTTGCATAGTCGACGAAGGAGAAAAGTGCATCTTGGGCTGATTGCGCGGTCGACGAATATGAAAAAAAAAAGTCTTAGGCGTTTGGGCATTCGAATGCGGTGAAAATCGTGTCCTTTATGGTTTGCCCAGTATATGGAGGCGAAAAGTGCGTTTTGGGCCGATTCCACAGTCGACGGAGCTGAAAATCGCGTCTTGGGTCGTTTCGTCGGTCAAATACCATGAATATCGCGTCCTTTGGCGTTTGCCACGTCGACAGCGATGTACATGTAAAGTACATCTTGGCCTGATTCCTCGATCAACGGAGCTGGAAAGCGCTTATTGGGCCGTTTGCTCTGTCGAATGTGGTGAAAATTGCGTCCTTTGAAGTTTGCCGAGTCGACGTAGGTGATAAAAGAATTTTGGCCGATTCCATTGTCGACGGAGCTAAAAAGCTTGCCTCATGCCGTTTGCTCGGTTGAATGTCGTGAAAATCGTGTCCTTTGGCGTTTGCCTAGTTGACGTAGTTGAAAATTGTATTTCGGGCCGATTGCGTGTTCAACGAAGCTGAAAAGCGCATTTTGGCCCATGTCCTCGGTGTGTTGAAAATAGCGTCCTATGGCGTTTGCAGAGTCGACGAAGGAGAAAAGTATATCTTGGGCCGATTAAACGGTTGACAGAGCTCAAGCTCAAGCCGTGTGCTAAAAAGCGCGTCATGGCCTTTCACAAGATCGAATGTGCTAAAAATCGCGTACCTTGGAGTTTGCACAGTCGACGGATGCGGAAAGTGTATCTTGCTAGTATTGCATGTTCAAAGGAACCGAAACGCGCATTTTGGGCTGTTTCCTCGGTCTAATGTGGTGAAAATATCGTCTTTTCCCGATCGCCCAGTCGACATAGTTGCAAATTACGTCTTGGGCCGATTGCGAGGTCGACAAACCTGAAAATCATGTAATGGGCCGCTTGCTCGGTCGAATGTCGTGAAAATCGGGTCCCTTGGCGTTTGCCCAACCGAAGAATTTGAATAACGCGTTTTTGGTTGATTCCGTGTTCAACGTTGCAGAAAAGCGCATTTTGCTCTGTTTCCTTAGTCTAATGTGGTGAAAATCGCGTCTTCTGCTGTTCGCCCTGTCGACGGAAGTGAAAAACGGATCTTGGGGGGATTTCGCAGTCGACGGAGCTAAAAAGCAAAATATGGGCCGTTTGTTCGGTCGAATCTGGGAAAAATCGTGACCTTTGCTGTTTGTCCAGTTGACGTAGGTGAGAAATGCAATTATGACCAATTGCGTGTTCAGCGGAACTGAAAAGCTAATCTTGGGCTGTTTCCTCGGTCTAATGTGATGAAAATCGCGTCATGTAGCGTTTGCATAGTCGAAGGAGGTGAAAAGTGCTTCTTGGGCCGATACCACGGTCGGCGGAGGTAAAAAACTCGTCATGAACTGTTTGCTCGGTCGAAATTGGGGAAAATCCTACCCTCTGGCGTTTTCTCATTCGACGGAAGTGAAGAGTGCATTTCGTGCCGAATTTCACGGTCGACGGAGCTGGAAAGCGCGTTTTGGGCCGATTGCTCTGTCGAATGTGGTAAAAAATCGCATCCTACGGCGTTTACCCAGTCAACGGAGGTGGAAGTGCATCTTATGCCGATTCCACAGTCAACGGAGTCAGATAGTGCTTCTTGGGTCGTTTTATCGGTCGAATGTGGGTGAAATCGCGTTCTTAAGCGTTTGCGCAGTCGACGTAGGTGAAAACCGTATTTTGGACGGATTCGACGGTTGACCTAGCTGAATAGTGCGTCTCGGGTCGTTTGATCGGTCAAATGTAGTAAAAATCGTGTCCTTTAGCGTTTGCCCAGTCGACGTAGGTAAAAAGCGCATTTTGGACCCAACCCGTAAGTAAAAAGCGCATTTTGGACCTAACTGAAAAGTGCGTCTTGGGTCGTTTGATCGGTCGAATGTGGTGAAAATCGTGTCCTTTGGCGTTTGCTCTGTCGACGGAGGTGAGAAGTGCATTTCGGCCTGATTCCTCGGTTTACGTAGCTGAAACGAGAGTCTTGGAACATTTGATTGTTCGAATGGTGTTAAAATTGTGTCCTTTGGCGTTCGTTCAGTCGAGGGAATCTGAAAATGCATCTTGGGCTGATTGCGTGCTTAATTAATGACAGCGTCCCCCTTATGAATCCTTTGAGATTTCTTGAAAACTGGGATTTTTACTGCTATGAGAACTGTCAAATGTCACGTACATCCTGTAAAAAATGAGACTCGTACGTTCACTCGTTCGCCCGCTACGGGGGTTTGAAGAATGGGGGGAAGGGGAGGGGGAAGGGGTATTTTATCATGTTACACCTCCTCTATGGCACTTTCTTTACGGCGCGACGTTGCTATGTCATCTCCTATGTATCTGTCTTATTCTATAATGATTTCAGAGGTCTAACCTGAACTACAAATTTAAAAAAAATATTTAAATACAATTGTTTATGTTTCTTTGTTTTGCTTATTTTGTAAACAATGAACTTTATGGGTCCAAAATGCTTCTTCTTCAACAGTTTTTGAGCTACAGTGATGATTTTGGTATCATTGTATGCGGGAAGACACGGGCTTTCCTCAAATTTCCATTTTCAGTATGAAATAGTGTAAAAATTTGAAAAAAATCGTGTTTCGAAAATGTGCAGCTTTATGACGTCATAACTTATGAACAATGAATAATTTTGAAATGAATTTCAGCTTCCATAAAAGCCCGTGTCTTTCGCATCCAATGATACCAAAACCATCACTGTATCTCAAAAACTGTAGGAGGAGAAGATTTTTGAACCCCCCAAATCTCAAATTTCGTTTTCTTCGATTTCCCATTTTCTTTTCAAGAAAATCGAACTTTTGCTCTAAGCAAAAACGATTCCAAATTTTATTTCCTATCTGTAATCACATTTCATTGTTCTAGGTTCGATAATAAAGAAAAAAGTCTTTATGGGGAACGCTGTCCTTAACGGAGCTGAAAAGTGCATCTTGGGCCATTTGTTCGGTGGAATCAGGTGAAAATCGAGTCCTTTGGCGTTTGCTCAGTCGAAGTAGAAGAGGAGTGCATCTTGGGACGATTGCGTGTTCAACGGAGCATTAACGGCACAAAATAACATTTTGTGCCGTTTCTTCGTTCTACTGCGGTGAAAATCGCATCCTTTTGCGTTTGACCAGTAGACGGAGGAGAAAAGTGCTTCATGGGCTGAATCCACGGTCGACGGAGCTAAAAAGCACGCCTTGGGCCGTTTCCTCGGTCAAATGTGGGTGAAATCGCGTTCTTTGCCGTTTGCCCAGTCGACATAGGTGAAAAGTGCATCTTACGCCCATTCCACGGCTGACATAGCTAAAATGCGTGTCTTGGGCCGTTTCCTCGTACGAATGAAGTTAAAATAACGTTCATTGGCGTTTGCCCAGTCGACAGAGGTGAAAAGTGCATCTTGTTTCGATTCCACGGTCGACGGAGCTAAAAAGCGCGTCTTGGGCCGCTTCCTAGGTCCATGGTGGTGATAAACGCGTCCTTTACCGTTTACCCGGTAGAAAACGAGGATAAGTGCATTATGTGCCTATTGCGTGTTCAACGGAACTGAAAAGCGCGTCGTGGGCTGTTTCCTGGGTCGAATGAGGTGAAAATCCCGTCTATCGGCGTTTGCCCAGTCGACGAAGCTAAAATACGCGTCTTGGGCTGAACGAACGAAGCTGAAAGCGCGAAGCTAAAAGCGCGTTCCTATGTCCAATATCGTGGAAATCGCGTCCTCTACTGTTTACCGGGTAAAAAAAGGGAAATATGCATTTTGCGCCTATTTCGTGTTCAACAGAATATGAGAGTTCATTATGAGCTGTTTCCTAGGTCATATATTGTGAAAATCGAGTCTATCGGCTTTTTCCCAGTCGAAAGAGGTTAAAAGGGCATCTTGGGGTGATTCGACGGTCGACGGAGCTAAAAAGCGCATGTTGGGCCGTTTCTTTGGTCGAATGTCGTTAAAATCGCGTTCATAGGCGTTTGCCCAGTCGACGGAGGTGAAAAGAGCCGCTTGTGTCGATTCCAAAGTCGACGGAGCTGTATAGATCGTCTTGGGCCATTTGTTCTGTCAAATGTCGCGATAATCGCTACCTTTGAGGTTTACCCAGTCGACGTGAATGAAAAATGCATTTTATGTCAATTCCACGGTTAACGGAGTTGAGAAGAGCGTCTTGGTTCGTTTGCTAGGTCCAATGTGGTGGAAATCGTGTTCTTTGGCGTTTCGCGCAGTCGAATGAGGTGAAAAGTGCATCTTGGTCGATTTGCGCAGTCGACAGAGCTGAAAAACGCGTCTTTGGATGTTCGCTTGGTCAAATGTTGTGAAAATAGAGTTCTTTTGCGTTGACCTATTCGAATGGGGTAAAAAGTGCATCTTGGGCTGATTTTGCGGTCGATGGAGCTGAAAAATGCATAATGGGCCGATGCCTCGGTCTAATAATGTACGAATTTCTAGCCTTAGTTCGGCGTGTTGCCTTGTTTATTTTATTCTGTCAGCTCGCCTATTAGATTTGAGCTAGATTTAAGAACATTAATTAAGGTTAGTTACTCTATGTTCATCATATGAAGGGCGGGATGAAGGAAACAATTTCTTGGCCCGGCAGTTTCCGCTCTTCTTAACGACTGACGATTCATGGGAAGTATAGTCTAGCGTTCGTCTGCACTGAATAACGAGACTTTTCGCAGATCTCCAACCTTATACAACCAATGGTTCCACTGCGTATTTGAATTATTTATTCTGCGGAATCTACTGTGAGCACCATAGGTATTACTTACCTGCTGGAGGCGCTCGACTTCCACGCTGCTCCGTACTTACCTGCTGGAGGCGATCGACTTCCACGCTGCTCCGTACTTACCGGCTGGAGGCGCTCGACTTCCACGCTGCTCCGTACTTACCGGCTGGAGGCGCTCGACTTCCACGCTGCTCCGTACTTACCTGCTGGAGGCGATCGACTTCCACGCTGCTCCGTACTTACCTGCTGGAGGCGCTCGACTTCCACGCTGCTCTGTACTTACCTGCTGGAGGCGCTCGACTTCCACGCTGCTCCTCTTACCATACTGGAGACAGGCGGACGTAAATCCACTACCAGGAGATTGACACTTCGTGGCGTTCTGCCCTGGGTAAAGGAAGCTTGCCGTACCAGCCAAACCCCTAAAGTTTCCGATCCCCTGCCATTTATATTTTGGAAATTTCTTTTGGACTCGAACAATCATTATTCATTCTGAGCAATATATTGATGGGTCGGGTTTGATGGTGGCTCTTCAAACACATTAAAATTAATTACGTTAATTCCATTGTTTAGTAAATTAAGGATCAAGTGCATGTATGTTCATTATCGTTCTTTGTTTCCAGTGCTTGGAGACTCGAGGAAGGAGCGGCGAGCTGCGGGCCTGGGCAGTGAGGTGGCTGCTAGTGTAGCCTGTCCCAAACTCGTATCATTTGCCGCCAAGCGCAAAGCTCCATTCAATCTATAGTTCTTGTTAACTTTCTACCAGAAGCAAATAGATTTCTGAAACGATCTTTTTCCTTGATCCTTTGTATTTGGATCCCATTTTATTTGCTGTATAAGGTAAACATGGACTCCTTTGGCGTTTGCTCCGTCGAAGTAGGGGATAAGTGTTTATTGGGACGGTTGCGTGTTCAACGGGGATGAAAAGCGCATCTTGGGCCGTTTCTTCGTTTCAATGTGGTGAAAATCGCGTCATTTGCCGTTTGCCCAGTCGACGAAGGAGAAAAATGCATCATAGGCTGATTCCATGGTCGACGGAGATGGAAAGCGCTTCTAATGCCGTTTACTAAGTCGAATGTGGTAAAAATCATGTGTTTTGGCGTTTGCTCAGTCGAAAGAGGTAAAAAGTGCATGTTGGGCCGATTCAACGGTCGACTGAGCTGAAAAGCGCGTCTTAGACCGTTTGCTCGGTCGAATGTGGTGAGAATCGCGTTTTGGCCCAATAAAATTCACCCCGTTAACGGAGATGAAAAATGCAGTTTGTGCCGATTCCACGGTCGACGGAGCTGAAAAGAATATGTTCGGCCGTTTCCTCGGTCAAATTTAGTGGAAATAGAGTCTTTTGCCGTTTGCCCAGTCCACGGAGGTGAAAAGTGCATCTTGGATCGATTCCACGATCGACTGAGCTGAAAAGCTCTTGTTTGTCCGTTTCCTAGGTCGAATGTGGGTGAAATCGCGTTCTTTGCCGTTTGCCCAGTCGACATAGGTGAAAATTGCATCGTCGGCCGACTCAACGGACGCAGAAGCTAAAAATTGCATCTTGTGATGCTTCCCATGACGAATGTGGTGGAAATCGTGTCCTTTGCCGTTTACCCAGTCGACAGAAGTAAAAAGTGCATCTTGGGCCGATTCCACGGTCGACGGAGCTCAAAAGCACGTGTTTGGCGGTTTCATCGGTTTAATATGGTGGAAATAGCATGTTTTGCCGTTTGCGCTTTTGAAAGAGTTGAAAAGTGTATCTTCGCCCGATTCCACGGCCGACGGAGCTATAAAGCGTGTCGTGGGCCATTTCCTCGGTCGAATGTCGTTAAAATCACGTTCCGTGGCGTTTGTGCAGTTGACAGAGGCCTATTCCATGGTCGACGGCGTTAAAAAGCGTGTCTTGGACCGTTTCCCTTGGTCATTTGTGGTGAAACTCGCGTCGTTTCCAGTTTGCCCGGTAGACACAGATGATAAGTGCATTTTTTGCCGATTGCATCTTCAACAAAGCTGATAAGAGCATCTTGGGCTGTTTCTCGACTGGAATGTGGGAAAAATCGCGTTCATTGCCGTTTCCCTAGTCGACAGAGGTTAAGTGTGCATCTTGAACCGATTCCACGGTTGACGGAGCTAAAAACCACGTGTCGAGCCGTTTCCTCGGTCAAGTGTTGTAAATAGCGTGTCTTAGGTTGTTTCCTAAATCGAATGAGGGTAAAATCGCGTTCTTTGGCGTTTGCTCAGTTGACAGAGGTAAAAAGTGTAACTTGGTCCGATTCTACGGTCGACAGAGCTAAAAGGCGCGTCTTGGGCCGTTTCTCTTTGGTCAGATATTGTGATAATCGCGCCCTTTACCGTTTGCCAGGTAGAAAAAGGTGATAAGTGCATTATGGGCCGATTGCGTATTCAACGGAGTTGAAAAGCGCGTTTCGGGCAATTTCCTAAGTCGAATGAGGTGAAAATCGCGTTTTTTGGTGTTTGCCCAGTCGAGAGAGGTGAAAAGTGCATCTTCGTGCGATCAAACGGGCGTCATGACTAAAAAGCGCATGTTGGGTGATTTCTTCGGCGAAATGCAGTGAAAATCGCGTCTTTTCCTGTTTACCCAGTCGAACGAAGTGGAAAGTAAATCTTGGGCCGATTCCGCGTTCGACAACGCTAAAAAGCGTATCTATGGCCGTTTCCTACGTTGAATGTGGTGAAAATCACTTTCTTAGTCGTTGCTCAGTCGACAGAGGTAAGAAGTGAATCTTGGGCCTATTCCACTGTCGACGGAGTTGAGAAGCGCGTCATGGGCCGTTTCCTAGGTCGAATGTTGAGGAAATCGCCTCCTTTGGCCTTTGCCCAAACGACGTAAGTGAAAAATGCATCTTGGGACGATTGCGTGTTAAACGGAGCTGAAAAGCGCATCTCGGGCTGTTTCCTCGGTCGAATGTGGTGAAAATGGCGTCTTTTGGCGTTTGCCAAGTTGACAGAGGTTAAAAGAGCATCTTGACCCGATTTCATGGTCAACGGAGCTAAAACGCGCGTCATGGGCCGTTCCCCAGGTCAAATGTGGTGAAAAAACGTTTATTGGCGTTTGCCAAGTCGACTGAGGTGAAAAAAGCATCTTGGGCCAACTCCAAGGTCTACGGAGCTAACACACGCGTCTAGTGTTGATTCGTAGGTCAAACATGGCGAAAATCGCGTCTTTTGCGTTTGCCTGGTAGAAAAAGGTGAAAAGTTCATTATGGGCCGATTTTGTGTTCAACGGAGCTGAAAAGCGCGTCTTGGAATGTTTCCCAGGTCAAATGTGGCGAAAATCGCGTCTTTTGGCGCTTGCCCAGTCGACGGAGGTGAAAAGTGTATCTTGGACCGATTCCGCGGTCGACAGAGCTAAAAAGTGCGTCTAAGGCCGTTTCCCATTTCGATTGCGGTGAAAATTACGTTCTTTGCTGTTTGCTCAGTCGACATAGGTAGAAAGTGCATCATGGACCGATTCCACCGTCGACGGAGGTAAAAAGCGCTCCGAAGGCCGTTTCCTCGGTCAAATGTCGTTAAAAACCGCGTTCTTTGGCGTTTTCTCAGTCAACAGAGGAGAAAAGTGAATCATGGGCCGATATACAGTCGACGGAGGTAAAAACGCTTCTTGGGCCATTTCCTTGGTCGAATGTGATGAAAATTGCGTCTTTTGTAATTTACCTAGTCGATAGAGTTGAAAAGTGCATCTTGGGCTGGTTTCACGGATGACGGAGCTATTGAGCTTATAAATTCTCGTTCTTTGACGTTTGTCCAGTCGACTGAGGCCGATTCCACGGTCAAGGAAGTTAAAAACGTAGTCTTATGCCGTTTCCCTTGGACAAATGGTGTGAAAATCGCGTCCTTTCTCATTTGACCGGTAGTAAAAGGTGATAAGTTCATTTTGGGCCAATTGCATGTTCAAGGGAGTTGAAAAGCGCATCTTGGGCAGTTTCCTGGGTCGAATGTGGCGCAAATGGAGAATTTTGGCATTTGCCCAATCAACAGAAATGAAAAGTGCATCTTGTCCGATTGTACGGTCGACGGAGTTAAAAAGCGCGTCATGGTCCGTTTCATAGGTCGAATGCTATTAAAATATCGTACATCGCCTTTTTCTCATTCGAGCGATACGAAAGGGGCATCTTAAGCCGATTCCACGGTCGACTGAGCTAAAAATAGCATCTCTGGCCGTTTCCTAGATCGAATGTGGGTAAAATCGCGTATTTTAGCATTTGCCCAGTCGACAAAGGTGAAAAGTGTACCATGGGCCGATTCCACGGTCGACGAAGTAAAAAGCGCGTCTTGGGCCGTTTCCTTGGTCAAATGTGCTGAAAATGCGTCGTTTACCCTTTGTCCGGTGGGATAAGTTGGAAAGCGCATTTTACCCGGTTGCGTGTTCAACGGATCTACAAAGCGCGTCTTAGGATTTTCCTCGGTCGAATGCGGTGAAAACCGCATCTTTCGCCGTTTGCCAAGTCGACAGAGGTGAAAAGTTCACCTTGGGCCGATTCCACGCATGATGAAGCTGCAAAGGGCGTCTTGGGCCGTTTCCTAGATAAAATGTGTTGAAATTTGCATCATTTCCGTTTGCCCCGTCAACGGAAGTGAAAAATGGATCTTGGGCCGATTCCTAGGTCAACAGAGCTGAAAAGTGCTTCGTGGGCGGTTTCAAAGGTCGAATACGACGAAAATCGTGTCTTTTGGCGTTTTCCCAGTCGACAAGTGTGGAAAAAACATCTTTGGCCAATTACACGATCAACAGAGCTAAAAACCGCGTCTTTGGCTGTTTCCATGGTCGAATGTGGTGATAATCAAGTCATTTTGCGTTCGCATATCGATAGAGGTGAAAATTGCGTCTTGGGCTGATTCCACGGTCGACGGAGCTAAAAAGCGCGTCTTGGGCCGTTTCGCAGGTCAAATGTGGTGAAAGTTGCGTCCTTTGCCGTTTGCTCAGTCGTCGAAAGTGAAATATGCATCTTAGGCCAATTCCATGGTCGACAGAGCTAAAAAGCGCGTCTTGGACGGTGTCAAAGACCGAATACGGTCTTTGACCGTATTCGGTCAAAGTTTTGAGAACTTTTTTCTTGAGAACTTGAGTTTTGAGAACTTTGAGTTTTGAGAACTTTTTTCCCTAAAAATGACCTCTTTTCCACTTTTTTGAATAATTTGCTTCTAATTTTCAAGGTTAATTGAATTTAGAAAAACTTTTGCACCGCATCTATTTTCCTTTTCAAGCTCTATTGATTGGTATGCTTGCCATCTCTGTACCTTCAAAACTGTGGAAGGAGTAGGTTTTCGAAAATCGAAAAGTGAGTTTCAGAAAAGACATAAAAAAAATATTCTCGTTCATAACTAATTTTTGAATTAACCTCGGAAACAACCTAAGACGCGATTTTCACCGCATTCGACTTGAGAAACTGCCCAAGACGCGCATTTCAGCTCCGTCGACCGTGGAATCGGCCCTAAATGCACTTTTTACATCCGTCGACCGGGCAAAGGGCAAAGAATGCGATTTTACCCATATTCGGCGTAGGAAACAGCCTGAGACGTATTTCTAGCCGCATTCGACGTAGGAAACGGCTCGACACGTGCTTTTCAGTTGCGTCGAACGCGAGCTCAGCGCAAAATGCACTTTTCACCTCTGTCGACTGGGCAAACAGCAAAGAACGCGATTTTATAAGCATTTGACTATGGATACGGCTCGACACGTGCATTTTAGCTTCGCCGACCGTACAATCGGCTCAAGATGTACTTTTCACATCTGTTGACTGGGCAAACGGCATAGAACGCGATTCAACGCACATTCGACCTAGGAGAGGATAAGACATGATTTTCACAGCATTCGACCTAAGAAACGGCCCAAAACTCGCTTCTTTGCTTCATCGACCATGGAATCGGCTCAAAATGCACTTGTGACCTCTGTCGACTAGGCAAACATCAAAGAACGTGATTTTACCCAAATCCGACAGAGGTAACGGCTCAACGCGTGATTTTAGCTCAGTCGACCCTGCAATCGGCTAAACGTGAGCTTTTCACATCTGTTGACTGGGCAAACGGCAAAGAACGCGATTTTACCCAAATTCAACGAAGAAAACAGCATAAGACGGGAATTTCTCCGCATTCGACAGTAGAAACGGCAATGACGCGCTTTTCAGATCAGTCGACGGTGAAATAGGCTCAAAATGCACTTGTCACCTCTGTCGACTTAACAAACGCGAAAGAACGCGATTTTGTCCACATTCGACGTAGGAAATGGTTCAACACGTGAATTTTGCTCAGTCGACCCTGCCATCGGCTCAAGATGCACATTTCACATCTATTGACTGGGCAAACGGCAAAGAATGCGATTCAACCCACATTCGACGTAGGAAACAGCCTAAGACGCGATTTTCACCGCATTTGACCTAAGAAACGGTTAATTAAGGCGCGCTTTTTAGCTACGTTGACCGTAGAATCGCTCAAGATTCACTTTACACTTTTTTCGACTGGGCAAAGGACAAAGGACGCGATTTTCTCGCCATTTTACAAAAGAACTGGCTGAACACGTGATTTTTAGCTCCGTCGACAGGGAAATCGGCTCTAGATGCACTTATGATCTTTATCGACTGGGCAAACGGCAAAGAACTCGATTTTACTCTCATTTGACCTAGGAAATAGCCTAAGACGTCTTTTGCACCGCATTCGACATAGGACACGGCTTGACACGTGCTTTTTAGCTGCATCGACTGCGGATTCGGCGCAAGATGAACGTTTACCTCTGTTGACTGAACAAAAGCCAATGAACGCGTTTTTGCCCACATCCGACCTAGGAAACGGCTCAATATATGCTTTTTACCCCCGTCGACCGTGCAATCACCTCAAGATGCACTTTTCACCTCTGTTGACTGGGCAAACGGCAAAGAACGCGATTCCACCCACATTCGATCAAGGAAACATCCTAGGACGAGATTTTCAGCGTATCCGAACTAAGAAACGGGAAAAGACGCGCTATTCAGATCAGTCGACCAGTCGGCTCAAAATGCACTTTCCACCTCTGTCAACAGAACAAACGCAAATGAACGCGATTTTGCCCACATTCGACCTAGGGACGGCTCAACATGTGCTTTTTATCTTCGTCGACCGTGGAATCGGCTCAAGATTCACTTTTGACCTATGTCAACTGGGCAAACCGCAAAGAACTCGATTTTCAACACATTTTTAAGAGGAAACATCTCAACACGTCCATTTTAGCTCAGTTGACCTTGGAATCGGCTCATGATATACTTTTCACCTCTGTTGATTGGGCAAACGGCAAAGAACGCGATTTAACCCAAATTCGACCTAGGATACGGCTCGGCACGTGCTTATCAGCTCGTCGACCGCGGAATCGGCTCAAGATGCACTTTTCACCTCTGTCGACTGAACAAAAGTCAATGAACGGGATTCGTCCACATTCAACCTGGGAAACGGCTCAACATGTGCTTTTTAGCTCCGTCGACTGCGCAATTGGCTCAAGATGCATTTTTCACCGCTGTTGACTGGGCTAACAGCAAAGAACGTTATTATACCGACATTCGACCAAGAAAACAGCCTATGACGTGTTTTCTAGAGCATTCGACATAAGAAACGGCTCGACACGTGTTATTTAGCTCTGCCGACCGCCGATTAGGCATGAAATGCACTTTTCACCTCTGCCGACAGGGCAAACGGCAAAGGACGTGATTTTACCCACATTCGACCTAGGATACGACTGAACACGTGATTCTTAGCTCCGTTGACCGTGGAATCCGCTCAACATGCACTATTCACATCTGTTGTCTGGGCAAATGGCAAAGAGCACAATTCAAGTCACATTCAACCTTGGAATCAACATAAGACACGGTTTTTACCGCATCCGACCTAAGAAACGGCCTAAATCTCGCTTCGTAGCGATATCGACCGCGAAATCAGCTCAAAATGCACTATTAACTTCTGTCGACTGGGCAAAGGGCAAAGAACGCAATTTTACCCACATTCGACCTCGGAAACAACATAAGACACGAATTTCACCGTATGCGACCTAAGAAACGGCCCAAGACTCGCTTCGTAGCTCCATCGACCGTGGAATCAGCTCAAGATGAACTTTTAACTTCTGTCGACTGAACAAACGCCAAAAACGTGATTTGCCCACATTCGACCTAGAAAACGGCTCAACATGTGATTTTTAGCTCCGTCGACCATGTAATCAGCTCAAGGTGCACTTTTTACCTCTATCGACTCGGTAAACTGCAAAGAACGCGATTTTACCCACATACGACCTAGGAAACAGCCTAAGACGCGCTTTTTAGCTCCGTCGATCGTTGAATCGGCTAAAGATGCTCATTTGTCGTCTGTCGACTAGGCAAACTCCAAAGAACGCGATTTTGCCCACATTCGACCTAGGAAAGGCTCAACTCGTGCTTTTTAGCGCGGTCGACCATGGAATCGGCTCAAGATGCACTTTTCTCCACTGTTGACTGGAGAAACGGCAAAGAATGTGATTTTACCCACATTCGATCAAGCCTACAACCTAAAACTCGATTTTCACCTCATTCGACCTAAGAAACGGCCCTAGATGCGCTATTTATCTCCGTCGACCGTGGAATAGGCTTAAGATGCACTTTTCACCTCTGTCGACTGGGCAAACCGCAGAGGACGCGATTTTCACCACATTTGATCAAGAAAACGGCTCAACTCGCGCTTTTTAGCTCCGTTGACCGTGCAATCGGTTCAAGATGCACTTTTCACCTCTGTTGACTGGGCAAACAACAACGAACGCGATTTCACCCACATTCGACTGAGGAAACAGCCTAAGATGCGTTGTTCACCGCAACCGACATAGGAAACATCTCAACGCGTGCTTTTTAGCTCCGACGACCGTAGAAACGCCTTAAGATCCATTTTTAACCTTTATCAACTCGGCAAACGGCAAATATCGCAATTTTACCCACATTCGACCTAGGTAACGGCTTAACTCGCTCTCTTTAGTTCCATCGACCGTGGAATCTGCTCAAGATGCACTTTTGACCTCTGTCAACTGGTCAAACGGCAAAGAACGGGATTTTCATTACAGTTGACCGGGGAAACGGCTCAACACGTGCCTCTCAGCTCCGTCGACCGTAGAATTAGCTGAAGGTGCACTTTTCACCTCTGTCGACTGGGCAAACAGCATAGAACGCGATTTTACCCACATTCGACCTAAGAAACGGCCCATGAAGCGCTTTTCATGTCTGTCTTCCGTGGAATCGGCTCAAGACGCACTTTTCACCACTGTCGACTGGGCAAACGACAAAGAAACCTTTTTTACGAACATTTGACCTAGGAAACAGCATAAGACGCGATTTTAACAGCATTCGACCCAAGAAACGGCCCATTAGGCGCTTCTTATCTCCATCGACCATGAAATCGGGTCAACATGTACTTCTCACCTCTGTCGACTGGGAAAACGCCAAAAGAAGTGATTTTCACCATATTCGACCTAGATAACAGCCCAACACGCGTTTCTTAGGTCTGTTGACAGTGGAATTGGCTCAACATGCGCATTTCACCTTTGTCCAATAGGCAAACTGCGAAAGACACGACTTTCACCATATTTGACCGATGGAACGGCTCAACATGTGCTTTTTAGCGCCGTCGACCGTCCAATCAAATCAAGATGCACTTTTCACATTTGTTGAGTCGGCAAACGGCAAAGAGCGCGATATTACCCATATTCGATCTAGGGAACTGCGTCAGACGCGGTTTTTAGTTCCATCTACAGCCGAAACGGCTCAAGATGCACTTTTCATCTCAGTCGACTCGGCAAACGGCATAGAACGCAATTTTACCCGCATTCGACCTAAGAAACGGCCCAAGAAGCGCTTTTTATCTCCGTCGACCATGGAATCGGCTCAAGATTTATTTTTCACCTCTGTCGACACTGCAAGTCGCAAAGGAGACGATTTTTACCCCATTTGATCGAGAAAACGGTTTAAAAACGTGCTTTTTAGCTCCGTCAACAGTTTAATCGGCGCAAGGTGCACATTTCACCTCTGTCGCCTGGGCAAACGGTAAAGAACGTGATTTTACCCTCATTCGACCGTAGCAACGGCTCAACAAGTGCTTGTTCGCTCCGTCGCCCGTGGAATCTAACTTTCTGCTAGGTTATGACTTACCTCTGACGCAGAAAGAAGATTCTTTTTCCTGGCGTTGCCAGAGGAGCACTTATGACCTACAGGGCTGAAGTTGCTTCTGAGTGCGTCAAATATTCCCATTGGAATATAAAATTAACATTAAAAAAAAATGTGATTGCTGTTTAGAGAGTACCGGAAGTCTACCTCGCTCCGGTCAACAACCATGAACCATTCTTTTTTTAAATAGATTTAGTATCTAATGATACATAAATCTAAGACAAATTTAAGACAGGGAGGAGGGTGGGAAAGAAATGTCTCTGGCAACGCCAGGAAAAGAATCTTCTTTCTGCGTCAAAGGTAAGTCATAACCTAGCAAAAAGTTAGATTCTTCTCCTCTTGCGTTGCCAGAGGAGCACAGAATAACAAGCAGTGTGTTAAATTTGTATGTCAGGCAATTTGTTAGTCTTATTGACCATGTTTGTTCAATGTAATTTGAAACTAGTAAATACAAGAAGAGATGATAACTTTAGTTTCAACCGTATTTCATAAATAACTATATTTTCCCTAGTTAAAAATTCAAAATATTGACCTATATATCAACCTCTATAAATATATATGTATAAACATTACCACATGGAAATCAAAACATGTTTACTGAATCATATCTAGTGCTCTCAACCAGTAGAAAAGAAATTTGGAAAATACCCGTATAAATTCTAGGATGAAATAGTGAATACTAGAGTTTAGGTATCAAAGTAAGTTCTTCAATAATTTTATTTGTACTCACTCAATAAGTTAGGGAGATTCCAGGCCTAAAATTATTTTGCCCACTGAAGAGTCAGTGGTAGGGGCCTGATAATAGTTTTTAAGGGTATTGACTCTTTTCTGATCTCCCGCTGTGATAATCTGGTGAATTGAGGCTCCTCGAGAATGGGCAGCAGACAAACCGGCGCCTCGGTAGGAATGTGCGGTGAATTGATTGGTATCTATACCCGCAAGTTTCAAAACTTGGGTTAGCCATCTTGCTTGAGTTTGTCGAGTTACTGGTCTTTTTGATGACCAAGAGAGGAAAGTCTTGTTGGCTTAGGCTTCCCTTTTAAGCAGCACTGGGATCTCAAGGAAAGAGTTCTGTTCATATACGTATAAACATAATGACTGGTATCAAGCTCTGTCAGCGATGGCGTTTAGATGCACCGCACCACCTTCGGTTTCAAAATTCTTCTTCTGTTTTTAAGGGGTTCATAAATCACGAACGATACATCGTTCTCTGAGAGCTCTGCTTTCTCTATGTCTAATAAGTGGAGAGTCTGACCCCCGGTCTGATGAAGTTAGAGCTACCAGGGCAAGGGTTTTTAATGTAAGCAACTTAAGTGAAAGTGAAGCAGGAGGGTGCAGGGTTTTTAAATAATCCAAAAGGATATTTACTAGCCAAAAGGTAAAGTGTTTTGGCCTAAGATGCCTGGCTCGAAAAAAATATCGAAAGAACCTATTTATCTGTTTATTCTCCTTAATATTTAAATCAAAACAAAAATAAACTTAAAGCACTACGGGCTGTATTTATTGTAGGGGATTTAAAACCTTTATCAAAAAGAGAGATAAGAAAGTCGCAAATTAGGGGAATGGTGGGGTTATTTGAATGCCCTTTGTTCTTAAGCCAATCGAAATAATATTTCCAGAATCGTTCATATGTGGCGAGGGCTTGGGGAGATATGCTCTTGAGAAGCGACCGTGAAGTATTTTCTGAAAAGCCTGCAGTTTTGCACTGTTCCTGGAAATACTCCAAGCCACTAGGTTGAAAGGGCGGCGAGTTGGAGTTGGGCCTAGAAGATGAGAAGCTGATATGAAATAAGGATCGGCTGTTAGCAGAGGGAATAATTGCAGAGATTATTGGATTACTAGGCCAAGCTGGAGTCATCAAGAGAGCATATGGGGTCTTATCTTTGAGAACTTTATCGATACATTTTTTTCAACGTAGGAATAGGGGGAAACATATAAATATTTTCTTTCCAGGGAATGGAAAATGCATCAGTTGCAAAGGCAAATGGATCATGATTTTTTTATACAAATTTTTTCATTTTGCAATTCAGTATGGTGGCAAAAAAGATCAATATTTATCAAAAATTGTACCTTCCTAAGCAATTTGGAAAATGCTTCTGGGGACAAGGAATATTCATGAACAGAGGGACTCATGCTTCTGGACAAAAAATCTGCTTGAGAATAAGAAGCTCCTGGAATAAATTTGGTTGTTATTTCAATGCTAAATTCAATACAAAAGTTCCAAATATCTATGGAAAGTAAGCAGAGATTAAGGGAGCGAGTCCCCCTAAAATGGTTTATATAATGAACTACTGTACTATTGTCTGAATGGATTACAACCTTAGAATTGATCAGTTTTGATTTAAAACATTTGATAGCAAATTGGACAGCTCTGAGCTCTAAAAAATCAATGTGAAATTTTCTTTCCGATTCAGTCTATCTTCCTGAGGTTATATCTCCATTAGAGAGAGTTGTACCCCAACCTATCTTGGAGGCATCTGTATGTAAAGACAAGTTTGCTGCAAAGGGCAGTGAAGAGCGTAAACTCAAATTATAGGGGCATAAACTCCACAAAGTAAGATCTGCCTGTGAGGAATCGCTTAATTGATATATTGAATCCCGAAGTTTACCAGATGAGACCAATTTTGTGATCTGCATCTGAAATGAACGATAGTGTAAAGGAGCCTGAAAGACTAACCATGAATCCAAGCATAGAAGAGGCCTTTCTAAGAGACACAGAAGATTATCCTAATCGATTATTAGCAAAAGCTCTAGCTTTCAAAACTTTATCTGAAGGAACTGAAACTGACATGTTCTTTGAATTCCATGGAAAACCTAAATGAAGCAAAGAGTTAGAAGGGCTTAGATGAGATTTTATTAAATTTGGCTTGAAGCCTATGGAACTGAGAAGGCTTAGTGTGAAATTGATCTGTTCTGAGAGTTAAGAATCTGAAGGAGCACAAAGAAAAAAGTCATCCAAATAAGCCGAGATTTTAAATCCTCTGCTACGGAGAAAAACAATGACTGGTCTCAATACTTTGGTGAAAATTCTTGGGGAAACAGTGCACCCAAAAGGAAATACATTAAAACAATATCTCTGGTTATTAAAGGAAAACACTACAAATCTTCTACTCAATGGATGCAAGGGAATAGAGAAAAAGGCTTCAGATAGATCAATAGTGGCTAGAAAATCATTTTGTGATATTAAAGAGCTTATTGGAGAAGAATCCTCCATTCTGAAATGAACGTTGTTCAGATGAGTATTGAGTGTGGACAGATCAATAATGAGACGATTGTCTTCTGACGGTTTTTTGACTATAAAAATGCGAGACACAAATTGCTCTTTACTTTCTTCTATAGGGCTTATAGCCCCAATGGAGCATAAATAATTTATTTATGATTTTAGCATAGAAAATTTTTATAAATTTTTTGGGGTTGAATAAATATTTGCATTTAACTCTGGAGCTGAAGAAAACTGAAGTTTGTAACCATCTTTCACTCTCTGTAAAATAAAACTTTTAGACTTTAATTTACTCCAATTTTTGAAATACCTTTGAATATATCCTACAACCACGATGGACGATGTTTTATTGTGATCGACGCTTGCCCCAGTAGCGGCCCAGGCCTCGGAATTGGTGGTTTTGTTGGCCACGAAATGTCTGAGAGGCTTGGCCTTTCCGCTCAAAATTACTAGGATTTTGAAAAGCAGGCCGTTGATTGAAATGTGGATTTGGTACAACGAAAATTTTTGAATGGGATGACTGTTCCTTAATTACTCTATCGGTAGATTTATCGAAATCATCTTCGCCAAAAAGGGAATCATGCGTTACCGGTAATGCTAGGAAAGAATTGCGCATAGGTCTTTTAACAAGAGGGGACACCAGAGCTCGCCTGAACCTATTCAGTAGTAAGTTCGATGAACATAGCAGTTGAATGGCTGATGTAAATTTGGATTTTCTATCTTCATCTTTTTCAGTTTCCAGAACGGACAATAAAGGCATGATGACAGAGTACACGGATGATTGTGCCTTATATACCACTCTGTTGTAAGCCCATTGTTGGAGTAGGTTTCAAAGTTTACTAAATGCTTTCAGGCAACTTTGGGGGAGTAAAATGCGAAGCACATTCCTCTGGTGGTGTAAAACTTTCTTGTATTTTTTTCAAATCCTCGTCTTTGAGGGAAATATCGGACACCTTTAGATACCAGTCGTAAGCTTTTTTAGGTGGTAGCCACTTTGGCTTGAAAATGTCACCCATTATAGGGAAGCCATCATCGCTTGAGTTGCCTTCTGCATCCCCTTCTAGCATGGCATTTTAAAAACTGACCAATATCTGAGGTATCATCACCAAGGTCATTGCTAGGAGAGCTGGCATTCTCAAACCAAATTAGCGGTATCGACAAGCTTC